>CM071630.1:33846497-34351570 GCA_036419045.1 Scirpophaga incertulas
ATTTTAAATCTCACCACGCATCACAAAGGGGGACGGGGGAATCACGTGATCAATGGACGGCCCCTTAAGAAACGTAAATAGCCTCTTACGTTACCTATTACTAATAGGTAACGTCGAGAGTTTCATTGTGAAATCGTATTGATTTACTTTCATCAGTCTTGATGCTTGATGTAGGTAAATCAATATGATTTGTAAAATTATTTATGCTTTGTAAAATTTTGTAAAATTAGCAAGTTCTACTGATATTTAACCTAAGAATAAACTTTGGAATATTTTCTACAGTTTTGTATCTAATTTATTAGAATGTTTAAGTGTACCATTTAAATAATTGCCTGTAAATATAATAAATATTAGGGATGAATTAAATATTTAGTTTTTTTAGTCATAAATAAGTATGATATCAATAGGGTAGATGACAACAACTGAATATGTTTTTATACTATAATTATCTAATTTGAGCAATTTATATATCATAAAAGTATGTCAATATAGAAATTTCAATTTAATTTTTTGATATATTTAGTTTTTAGATTTCTAAAAAATGTGCAATAATTTTTTAGGTAATTCTAATGAAACAAACACATTTCCGGCGTTCTCACATTAAATGTAACATTTTTTTATACATATAGAAAAAGTATACCCAACGTACAAATAACAAAGTTATTTTGAATTTTGTTTTTACGCTCATTCAAATTTTGTTTGTTTGGTGAGTTTACTAAATTATGACGTCACGATTGCTGTGTTTTTAGTATGGAGCGTTTTTGAACAATCTGCGACAGCGCCGCAAACATGTATTTTCAAAAGTAATAAGCGCAGGTATACTGTTGATTCAACAATATATCTCAGTTAAAAGCCTACTCTTTTTATATTAAGTATTCCAAAAAATGTCATCTACCCAATTGGTAGGTACTAGGTATAAAATAATTGACCTGTATCCCGTCACAATTTATTCCAAAAATTTGATTATGTATATATATATTTTCTTTTCTATTAGTATTTCTATAGATAGAATTTATTATTAAGTAATCTTTAACGTTTATTGCCTTCAAAATTGCTAATGGATTTTAATCAGAGCTCTACTAATTCCTATCTCCTTTCATCTGTAATATATACGAAAGGTATCTTTATGTAAATAGCTTTAGAATTTGATGTAGCAATTGAAGTTAAGTTTATATTTGTTTTAATTAGGTATCTATATAAAATAAATAAACGTTTGTATGTAAATAAGATGAAGGACCAGATGAGCCTTTTATTGCAAAAAATATTAAAACAGTGTAATTGTACTGTCTTGTATTATTTAACCGACTGGTTAGAAGATCCCCTTAACATACCACACATACTCGTATTAGAATCGGATATAGAATATCCGTATTATACTCTCGTTTATACTCGAATATTAAGTTATTCAGGCATTTGTTGTGCAAATACTTAATGCAATACTAAGACTTATATAGTTTTCTCATGAATGCTATTGTCAGAACTGAACTAAATTAAAATTAATGCCACTTTTCGTTGTAATTTTATAGCTTAAGAACGGACTCACTTATCCAAACCAAATGTTTTGGTTTTGTTCGGACTATTTAGTTATATATAAGTTTATTATAGATGTATCTATTAGTTTGTAATAGTTTTGATCTTTGTCTGCGCCAAACACAGTTCTTTATAACTAGTCAGTTGCCATTTATACTTTATTTATATGTATACTAGCTTTTGCCCGCGACTTCGTTCGCGTGGATGTTTTTTTTACGACCTCACATTAGAAACCTCAAAAATTGTAGCCTATGTGTTATTCTGATGTATAAGCTATATTGTGGTAAAGTTTCATTCAAATCCATTCAGTAGTTTTTACGTGAAAGAGTAACAAACATCCATACATTTGACGACCTCCATAGTCGAGTGGACAGTGCACCGGTTTCAAGGTGTCGCCATCTCTGAGGTCCCGGGTTCGAGTCCCGGTGGGGGCAGATGTTTGTGTGATGAATGCGAGCATTTGTACCTTAGTCATGGTTGTTGATATATATTTCAATAAAAATTATTTATATATGTATAATTTATGTATGTCTATCCGTTACCCTAGATCCCTTAGCACAAGCCTTACAGAGCTTAGTTTGGGCTAGGCTAATTGGTGTAAGTGTAACAAAATATTTATTTATTTATTTATACATCCATACTTACAAACTTTCGCCTTTATAATAGTAGTAGGATAGTACAATGAAGATAAAATAAATAACTATGTGTTGAAAGTTAAAACCATATAAAATCTGGTTAAATCGAAGCTGAGTTCGCAGGAATAGTACTAAAGCGCCTATTTCGAGATAATAAAATCAGCGTTAGTAGAGCTTCATATGTATATATCCTTAATTTGTGTTAGCTGACGCAGGGTGCCGGGATTACGCCGCCACTCGTTAATCCGGCATAATTAATATTTTATCCCCAGCGTAAGCCAACATGGCCGATACTGCTAATGTGCCATCACCAGAGCTTTGTGCGCTAGATACTTTGCATTTGGGAAATTTTCCATTTGGGAAAATAACCCTTCACGCAGTCGAACAAAATCGACTCGTCGGTAAAAATCCTGTAACTTACGATGACCATCAAGTCTCATAAAGTACGACGTAAACAAATAAAAAATATCCTTTATATCAAAAATCCTCTTCAAAAAACGAGTTTTATTTCACGAAAACAGTCAATAAAATCACTTCCAATTTACCTTTCTAGTATTTAAATTTAGAACACATCAATAGAATCAACCTCCATATCCATACATCCATTCATCCATCTCCTTAAGAAAAAAATATAATCTTTTCTAATAGAAGTCTGGTACTGACGGAATCCTGCTTCGGTTCTGCTGGTATATAATAACGAACTATCATTGGCACCATTTTCATATACATGCGAAGTTTGAAATCGATACGACAGAGAGACAACCTCCGCAGCAAACCAATAAGTATACCAGTCTCAAGGTGTCGCCATCTCCGAGAATCGGGATTTGAAACCGGAAGTTTCCAATCCCGATGCGGACGGGCGGATTAAGATATTCACCCAAAAAAAAAGAGTAATTTTGAGAGATTCTCATACTTAGATCTGGTACTCAACATTTGTTTTCATCAAACTCATACCGTGTAGAGTTCCAAACACATCCAAAGCGGTAAAATGTCTATGCACGCTGTCACCAAAAATTGGTTTGAACGTGATCTAGTATGTATTTTTTTTTAAAACGTCATAAATCGTAAATGTTACTTGTTACGCAACCCTTCATGAGCGAGTCCGACTCACTCTTGGTCGGGTTTTTCAAACTTAACCCCTTTTATAGCTATTAAATCTGGACAGTATTTGACTCAAAATTATTTTTGTCAACCAATTGAACATATACGTTTAATGTTATTATTCTGCATTCTCGAACTCTCAAGTCGAGTTACTAACACGGGTAAGTTTTGAAGACGCCATAAACCCGAATACGTGACTTGTGTTATGACTGTCACATAGCGATATTCTAGGGTTGTCACTGCCCATAGAAACTGCCTATAATAAAAAAATATAAGGAATAGTTCTGTAAGGTAATGTAAAACAGAGGTAGGGAATAACGGAACGACTTGTGTAACTGAAGAGTAATTAATTCCAAAGATTATATCAGACACAAAGATACATTGTATCAGCATATCACTTGAGTTAAAAATGTATCTTTAGCTTACTTAATTATTACACTATATTTCTTACACTTAAACATATTAACCTGGCCCAGGGGTCAATATAATATAATTTAAAAAAGTTGGACTTCTTAAGAATAAGTAGATTCTTTTATCATAAAATTTATATTTATGCAAGTACCATTTATTGTTGGCAAGAAAAAATTTTGCGGCTCTTTAAGAACTGTGAAATTTTGTAAAATGTAATATTTGGCTCAGCTGACTCAAAGTTGCCGACCCTTGACCTAGCCCAAAGTAAGATTTGTAAGACATGTAGAGCTAGCTAGTGCCCGCGACTTCGTCTGTGCTAGATCCTTATGAACATATTTTAGACAATTCAAAGGATATCTTAATAAATTGTGTGTGTTATTCTGATATATCTACATCTACACAAGTATTATAAAGAGAAAGGGAAGATTTGTATTTTTGAATGTAACGAATAAACTCATAAAGTACTGGACCGATTTTAATAATTCTTTTGTCATTAGAAAGCTACATTATCACTGAGTAACATAGGCTATATTTAGTACTAGATTACTATAGAAATCTTTAGAAATTCTTATTAAATCCAACCGAAGGTGTAAAAAAAATTGCCAATATAATGTCTCATCGCATACGCTGCGAAGAGTAATGTCTACCCGTACGAAGCCGGGACGGGCCGCTAGTAAGCTATATTATTGTATTTTTTTTTTTTTATATGCTAGGCGCGGCAGATGACCTCCTCCCGCCTGATGTTAAGCGGTGAAAGAGACCCAAATGAGATGACAGATAGGATAGTGACTTTACTCCACTCTCCTACCTGCTCTATCCCTGCCGGCCCAAAAGATGCCTTTTCACGCCTCTTTTGAACCCATGTTGTAGGATGTAGGAAACACATACGCAGGCAGAGAATTCCAAGTGCTGGAAATACGGTAGAAGAAGGAATCTTGGAATTTCTTAGTGCGGTGTGAAATGGGGGACGTAGTGTACGGATGGCTCCGAAGACCCTTACGTGTGTTTCTATAAAGGAAAGGAGAGGGAGGATAAGGCTAAAGAGTTCTTCAGAGCATTCCCATGAAACATCCGATAGAAGGCGCTAAGAGAGGTGATATCACGACGAAGTTGTAGAGGCTCGTTTAATTAAAATCCATTCCTTCCCATCCATTCATCCATCCATCCATCCATCCATTAGTGTTTACGTGAAAAAGCAACAAACCACCATCCATAAAAACTTTCGGGTTTATAATATTAGTCCTTACTAACTACTACTAACTTACTAACTTTTGCGGCACAGCCACAGTCAACCCTAGGCTTAGTTGACGTTACACGGAGAGGATCACATGATAAACTCGCACCGCGTTGTGGTTAAACGACTTAATATATCTCACAATTCACCTGTTATTATTCACTTGAGTATATCACACAATATACACTTATCCCTACCGTGCGAAGAGTATTTGATAATAATTATGTTACCCTACTTCATTAGAGTTGATTGAATATGGACGACATTTATTTAAACTGAAAGAAGGAAGGCTTAATTGGTTGAAGGTGAGAATTTTTGAATATTTAGCAGTGTCTAGCAGTGAATTATGTTTGCTCTCTCTGTTTGATGTGCCCGATCGATTAAGTACTTCTTGTATGTTATCCTTTATAATAAAAATGTTAATTGAGTTCATAATTAAATCCAAACTTCCAAACATAATTCACTGCTAGACACTGCTAAATATTCAAAAAGAATCACATAAGGTTCGCGTGCCGGTACGGGCAATGAAATGTTTCTATAAATTATGCATATTCATTCTGCGCGAATTTCTGCTTTAGTAGGGATGGGTAAAGGCATGTTGCTATTGAACCCATTTTTTTCCCAAGGGAACTGGTAGTGAATCCTCATAAGGGGTGCGCTACTATAGTAGTAGGTTATTAAGAATAACCCCTTCGTGCTCGGCCGACCTTACACAGGGTACCACCCGCGCCCGGTCTGCAGCGGGTGGTTATGTTGGACTCTAACAGAAGCCTTTGGTCGGCCAGAAGGCCTGGGACCTTATCGGCTTTGAACTAAATCGCCCGCCCTCTAGAGCGGTGAGCGGTGCCTAATTGAGCCCATATAGCGCCATCCCTTATTTACTGTATGTCAAATATGAACTAAGTTGAACTATTTGCACTTTAGAGAATAATAAATCCCAATTTTTGTACTATTGACCTGCTGCACAGTGGGCTGAAAATTGGCCTCCATAGACATAGGCAGTTTGAAAAACAAGTGTCGGTTTTTTTTTGCGGATATTCCTTCTATTAGACACCACTAAGCGCAAAAATGACACCCGAGCTGATTCTGCGCGGAAATTAACGAATTATACGTTTTGTACGAAAAATTTGTATGGAGCTGTATGAAAAATCCGATTTTCTCCTAAATGGCATAAATAACACTAATATCCTTACAGGTGGTTATAGTACTAATTATTTATGATTTTTTTGCTTACTTCATATGACAATCATAAAATATTATATATATTTATATATTTTAATTCTTTTGGTGTCTATTTTGGCCCTATCGGCTTTATCGGAACACTCGCCCTCTCAGGGGAGGGGCGAGGCAGCGCAGCCCTTAACGGTTCATACGCTTCAAGGGACAGGCCGGTACCCAGAGTGGGTCGGTCGAAACTTTACTGTGTACAGAAGGTAAGTACCTTCCGCCGAACAGCACGGGTCAGTAAGTACTGACCCGTGCTGTTCGGCGGCGCAGATGCTGCGTCCAGCAGGGTTTGTAATTTACGCGTGATGCGATCGGGAGGGTCGGATTTATTACAGTTTTTTTTTTTTTTTTTTTCCTCAGAAGAGGAAGGCTGAGAATCCTCACAAGGCACGAAACGTACCCAGGATACCCCCGCAACGGCAAGTGTCACGGAGGTTATGTCGGACTCCACGCGACTGGAACGGTCCAGCCACGTGACCTACCGACTAAACTCAGCCTGGCCTAGGTTCTAAAACCATATAGGCAAATCGTGAGGGCGACCGCCCCTCAGGAGAGGGACGATGCAGAGGAGAGGGACGATGCAGATTTATTACAGCAAATTTTTTCGACTTATAGTCTAAACGGTAATTTTTTTTTTTTTTCCTCAAGAGAGGAGGCTGAGAATCCATCATGGATACCAACGCAACAGGCAAGCAGGGATGCGTTGATTATGTCGGACTCCTGGTACTGTCGAGACGGCTCGACTACACAGACCTACCGACTAAACTCAGCCTAGCCTTTGGTCCTATTGACCCTACTGGCTTTATTGACGAGAGGGCCGCACCTCAGGAGAGGCACGGTTAGCGCTACCCCATGGTGAGGGTATATGCGCTAGAAGAAGGCACGAATCTCCAAAGTGGGACCGGCCAGTATTGATAAGAACCTATTCAGGCTAAGCAGAAGGCTGCCGTTTAGGGGTTGACAAGGGGGAGCGACGGCTCAGACGCCGCCGCTTGCAGGTCTAGAAGTTCCTGCGTGAGTTGGTTGGGGGGGTCGCTAAGGACATGTCGCGGTCTACGAATCCTCTGCCGGTATTGACTAGTGTTGCCTTGTGACTGGCTCACAGTTGGTGGTATTGACGGGATAAACGGTAATGTAACACCATCGCGTTATAAAGTTTAGGCGACGCCATCTGTTATTGATGGCCTGAACTATTAGAAGGATTATACTTTGATATTCAACACTGTACTTACGCAGAGATTTGAGTTTCGTCCTGTAATACTTCTTGCTACTTTAATCGTTGAAATACAGTTGCTTGGTACTATAGTTGCTATGCTAAAAGGTATAGCGCTAGTTACTGTAGCACTACACTATCCCTTTCTAACATAACTCAAACAGTAATTTGAGTTTGAGTTTCCTTCTGTGATATGGGCCTCAGACTCGTGTTCTAAAATCAAAGTCACTGTTATGTTGGAGAAGTGGCACGAGATGCTTGATGTCGGAGCAGGGAAGAAAGGAATACGGCATTACCGAAGAAACTACATGACTTCTGAAAGTTGCGAAAAGTTGCTAATACTTAATGCTTAATTTTACACCACTAATGCAGCTTGCAACTTTTCATCGCCGCCACATGATATTCTTGTATGAACTTATTTGTTTCTATTTGCACATATTGTCAAGTATTAAATAAAACGAATCAATTAATCCAATTAGTTTATAAACCAGTGAACAACGGTTGCAATAAAAATTTATATTCTTCCAGTGTTCGACGTCTTCCTACGTCTGGTAAAGATTCTCCGTTTATATAGGCAAGCAGTGAGCGGGAAGCAGGTGATTAATCGGCGTTCGCAAATTGCCATGCAGGCGCAGTTGGTGACGCAGGTTTCGGGCGGAGGGAGCCGCGTAGGGCAGTACGGAGGAATCTTGGCGTCGGGGCACGGCAAGCTGCAGAAGCTTTCGTTGCAATGATTCGTATAATCTGCACAGTGTTTGTTAGTGTTAAAATAAAAAAAAAACTGAATTACAAATTATAAATCATGTTATTTCGTCGTTTAGATCACATGAGCAAAATTTTATTATTTATTAGCTCTCTTAGATAACCTTAGACCGACTGATGCCCGTGACTTTGTCTGCATATATGGTAGATTGTTCCCTACTTACTTAACACTTATCGTCATCGTCAACCACATTCTGTGTGTGCTTCATGCTTGTCCCTCTTTCATGCTTCACCTTTCTTGTTTATCTTTATTATGTGTGCTATTTTATTTGTTTATACATATTTTTCTATATATTATATTCTATTTCTATATAAGTCACTATCCTTTCTTAGTGTTCTTTCGTGCTACATACTTTATCTTTCATTCATTCTTCATCTTTCATATTATTTCTCTTTTATTTTACATCTTTATTTTGTTTATCCTCTATTTTTGTATATTTCTAAGTACTTATAATGCTACTATTAGTTCTACATACTTTTCTAACATACATATCCTACAATACATTTCTAGGGTTATACCGGATACAGCTAGTACAGTGCTAACTCCAATTACCACAATTCAAAAAAATATTTAACTCAAAGTTCTGCACATTACGTCAGCTGTAATTATCATAAAATTAAACTAACAATTGACTTCAACAATTTTAAATAAACATTTTAAATAAACATTAAGTTAAAAATTGGGAGTGCATTGACAGATTTACAAATATATATATTTACAAATTGATGTGTTTTGTTCATACCATAATTATTTATTTATTTGATTTCTTATTTAGAACACAGACAGTTTATAATAATAATAAACTAAAACTAAGCAAAGAATTATTACATTAGTTTCTAAGCAAAATCGAACACATCTGAGCAACATCTGAATACAAAACAATACATAAATAAAAAATAACTCTCAATGTATTTAATTATACATTTTGATTAGATTTTTGAATTCAATTGTACCTGAATTGAAATTAAGGATATCTACATCCAGAAAATTGTTATAATGCGATTGGCTTGCACGATACAAAAACATATATTTGTGGTATATTAGATAGTTTTACTTATTTCATCTTCTGTTTTAATTTTAGTATTTTCGAAATTTTTGACTTGTAAATATATTTTTTTATATTCATGTTGTGTACAGAATTTTGGTTACATCTCGGTTCTTTTCTGTTTTGATGTTAGTACAGAAAAAAATATGTAAAACGAGCACTAAGTCGAGGATATCTTAAATTGATATTCTTTAATTAAACTAGAAATAATTATACAGACATTTTTAAATACCCAAAAGTAACATTTTATATTTTTCTATTAAATTAATGGAATGATGTTTCAGGTTCGCATTAATAATTTTCTTTTTAGCCTAGCTTAGTTAATCTGCTTTTTTTATTTTTGCAAGTTAATTATTTATTCTATTTATTTAAAGAAAATACAAGGCAACAACATATATTACTAAAACTAGACTTGAAAAACTTTATTAGTACGGTCCTAGAAGACTAATTTTCGGCCATACTTAATTATTAAAATGCTTCATGTGACTAACCATCCTCAACATGATAGTCCCAATCATAGTGTGATTGCGATTGGACTAAACCAATGGAGAATAATGCAAAGAAAATCAAATACATTTTACAAAAAATAATTTTTCATTACAAAAATCTAAACAAACTAAGTACATTGACGCATGACGAGAAGAATGTCAGAATATTTTTAATGTCATACATGATGGCCCATGATGAAATAACACTGCCTACTATGTTCATAGAGATATTATAATTAGGTAGATTTTTTTAATCTATATATACTAAGAGTACTCTTTTCTTTTTTAGCCAAGAAATATTGTGGAAGTAACAGTGTCAGATACACTACTTTTAAAGATACAACATCTTGCTTATACGCTCAACAAAACGCTACATACTAATAACAGTTCAATTGTCACTTTACCAATGTAAAATCGCCTAATTTATAAACAGACTAGCGGACCCGACAGACTTCATCCTGTCAAAAAGATTTGTACAGTGGCAGTTTTTTGTTCCTAATTATTTTATAGATAATGTCGCATAGCCAACCAAATCGCAAAAAAAGTCTAAATGACCTATTACATTTTGTGGCTATTCAATTTTGGAACGTGACATTAAATCCTCCAACGATGTATTCTGTGCTCCAACGCACGCACGCACACTGTTTTGACAGATATGAATTGAATTTCAACTATATGTAGCGTTAATAAAGCGCAAATTGACTCTTTGATGTTAGGAACACACCTTCATTGCTTAGACAACAGTGAGTGCTTGCAATATGAACTTTATACAATAACAATAAAGCTCAATTCGACTGTACGTTTTAGTTAGACAAACGTTTGCATGGGAAAATAAAAGGGCTGTTTTAGGGTATTTCCGATAATTATTCGAATTTTCCTCATTGTAAAAACCCTCCTTGAACTTCAAACGAACATTAACTTAATAGTAAGAATTGGCCAAATTGGTCCAGGCGTTGTTGAGTTATGAGCTTACCAACACATTTTGCGATTCATTTTTATATATAAGAAGACTATAAAGAAAATGCCCAATAACTTAGCTATTTGTACGTTTATTTATATACTTTCTTTAATTAAAAATGATACATTTAACTTGAGAAAGCTTAAAGCGTGTTTGTTTTATTCGTGTTGTGTAAAAAAGATATTTCTGTAATTTAAACTTTTTTATTTTAAAATATAATAAAAACTGTACTATCTATGATCGGCGAATGCCTCCGCAGGCGAGGTAAAAAAAGAATCAACCACGGTCCTCCAGAATTGTTCAATTCGGGAAGGGAAGAGACCATAGCGCCACCGACGCTACGACCGATTGTCAATAACTTTATGTAATAGACCATATATTTCTATTAGCTTAACCTCACTTTAGAATTTTCACTCAATTGAACAGCTTGCGAAAACACAAAGTTCTTGGTTAAAACGCCTAGTAATAACTACTTAGCAATATGGAAACTATACATAAATAAACAAGCTGTCTTCGCAAGACGAAATACAGAAGACGCCACCTTCGCAAGACGAAGTACAGATGGGTGACTTTTATTTTATCTGAAGTAGAGAATTTCATCTTAACAAGTATTTCATCTTCATCATATTCAATGTTCATAAAAATAGAGTGGTCCTGTCTTCAATTTAAAAAAAGATCACAATTCAATATCCTTGTCGAGGAGCTCGAGCCTATCTGACCACTATATGACTACTTCAGTACCGGAGTGGTTAGTACACCCGTGACAAGGTATCACCATCTCTGAAGCCCAAAACACACACAAGCGACGTAAGGCGAAGGCACGGGGCAGGCGCAGCGCAGGTTTGGGACAGATACGGGGCAGATACAATTTGAATTATATTAGAAGAGGCGTAGAACAGGCAAGAAACGTTCAGATGCGGCATTATATAGGCTGACTTTTGGTGTATGAAATCGTTTTGAAGCGGCACACACCTGCGCCACGCCTGTCCCTGCCTTACGTCGCTTGTGTATGTTTTAGGCCTGAGGTCCCGAGTTCGTGTAGCGCTGGAAGCAGATGTTTTTGTGAAGAATCCCGGGTGTAGGGGTTATTGCTACATCAGAGAAAATAAAAGTACTTTTGGAACTGATACTGTATTGTCACAGAATTACTCAATTTAAATGAGTGCACGCGTAGGTATGAGTCGCGGGTTATATGCGCACTGGTCGCCGCGTTCCTACTCGGATTTCCATGCACTGACGTAAGTGCTGACCCCGCTATGTGCGGTGTATGCACCGTACACAGGACATGTGTACCTAAGTCATGACTGTTAATATATGTCTATCAAAAATATTTATGTATGTATATCTGTAACCATAGATCGTATAACAAAAGCCTTACAGAGCATACTTTGGGCTAGGCTAATTGATGTTAGTGTAAGAAGCATTTATTTATTTATTTTTAAAGCGATTAGGTCAACCATGTTAGCCGAATACGGATGGGTTAACTACATACACCTTTTAAATTTTTTGCAGGTATATGCAAGTTGTGTCACGCATCCCTTCACCGAAGAAGCGCCAGAAAAATTAAAAGAAATTCTAAAAACTCCATCCAAGCCGTAGAATCCTTATGACGAAGGTTCAGGCTAAGTTTAGTCGGTAGGTTATTCTGGTCGAGCCGAGTTAAGTCGGCGGAGTTTAGTCGGTAGGTCATTCCGGTTGTGCCGCCTCGATCGGTTTGGAGTCTGACATAATCACCATGGCACTTGGTATCCACGAGCATTCTCAACCTCTACATAGCGGAATAAACCTTGGGCCTCCCGAACCTTCCGATTCATAGAAACATTTTTTTAAAATTGATTAAAAAATGTTATAGCAACTGTTACCTCTTTCATTACAGGACACCTTAATGAAAGAGGAGTTTTGACCGTAGAGCTACTGTAAAACCGATTATGGGGTAAAATACCACTCACCACTGGCACGGCGTACAAAATGCCAAAGTAATTGTATTTACTGCCACAGCTCATAATTTTATCTACTAACAAACTGTTAATATAATAATGTATGTTTAGTTTGTAAGGTATGTTGGAGCTATGATGCCCACTTCCGTTCAAGCCATAAGGCCACTAGGGCCAAGGCTAGGCTGAGTTTAGTCGGTAGGTCTGCTGGATCGAGCCGCCTCGATTCACCAGGAGTCCGACATAATCAACGCATCCCTGCTTGCCTGTTGCGTTGGTATCCATGAGGATTCTCAGCCTCCTATCCTGAGGGGAAAAAAAAAATATGATGCCCGTTAATAAATTCTAAATAAAATAAAAAAAAATGAACATTTTACATCTATGTATGTCTGAACCTCAAAATATTTCAGACAATCTCCCGAATAATAGATAACCTAATACAAGTTAGCGAAAAGACTACTGTTCTTAACCCGGCATTGTGCATATTCAAGTAAAGATAATAATAGTTTCCGCCCAAGATTTGAGAATCGTTGCTGTGCCAATTAAAAACAGAACTTTGCTCACCTATCAAAATAGTTCTTTAATAGCCTGGCTGCAGCAATGTGCAAATTAAAATCCTAAAGATAATAATAATTTCGACTCATGATAAAATTGTTGCTGTGCCAATTAAAAATAAAACTTTACCCACCTTTGAATATATTTATTTATACACTGGCTGCTGGAATGTGCATATTCAATTATGGATAATAATAATTTCCACTCATGATAACATTGTTGCTGTGTCAATTAAAAACAGAGCTTTGCTCACCTATCAAAATAGTTCTTTATAGCCTGGCTGCAGTATGGCGTCTTATGCAAATCAAATATAATATTTCAATAACGTTAAGTAGAGAAGCACCAAAGAATACGCCACCGACGCCGCCCATGTCCACTGGAAAATAAAAAAAATACTTGTGACAGATATAACCAGTAATTTAACGGGTTTGCTTTTTATGCATAACCTCTTACGTTACGGATGAAAATAGAGAGTAACCTTTGCAGTACTCTGTATTGATTACCTTATTTTACCTTTAAAGTTATTGTGTTATATTTCATATGGATTCACTCTTAATTTTGTACGCTGTGAGCAATAAAACGAGCTTACTCAGTCCCCTCAGCATAACCACTAAAACTCAGCAACTTCTTGAGCTGTCAAATTTCAAGATGGCGGTTATATGGCACAATAAACGCTTTATAATATTTTGTTTCATTGCTCGTGCTATGAGGACAGAAGTTATTTACCGAGGATTTACCAGGGTCATACACTTTAGTGCCTCGTGTTTCCTATTTCTGCCACAAGGCAGTGAAATTACTGGGTCCGCTTTTGTTCTTGTGAGGTTGGCTGCAAACCTCACAAGAATTACATATGTGATGGCGACTTTAACTACTTACCAACAGTTAAAGTTGGTCAGTTCGCTTATTTGTCTACATAAAGTAACTGTTAAAAATACATCTATAAAGTTATACACAATACTAATTGCTAATTGGATTTGTAAGGCATCTGTGAAGCCTCTCCGCCGTGAAGAAGAGTCGAAGCTGCAGCGAATAACCCGCTTCATAATTTTTTAATTTGTATCTGAGCTAGTCATTCCTATTAACATCTTAATTTTGTAACAAGAAAATTAAAAACACTGCAAGTTAATTTATGATTTTCTCTGATCTAAAATAAAATAGTATAATATGCTTTAAGAAACCTTCGCCTCATTTAACAGTTACAAAAATTTTGAATCTGGTCGCTCTTGCAAAAAATACATTGCAATAGATGTATTCAAAAATACAGACGCCGTCAGTAAATTAGACTCCTTAGTTGTATTCGTTATAAAAATATATAAGTATGGTTCATCAACCAGATAACGATTGTATCCAGTCGTTGATCTCGTGTCAGTCAACAGTCAGTATCAATTTTTCCGAAATGGCTCTGATCGTGATGGCGTTTTGTAAAAGTGTTCTCGTCTGTTCCATCTGTTGTGTTTGGCCGCCTTAACCGGGAACGAATAAGTATGCAGACAGTTTCTGGAAGGATTCTGTATTCCGATTATAGAAATTACCGGGAATTATAATTAAGTCAGAACTAGACTAATAACAATGTTGTCGTGGTAGGGTTTTAGTTTTGAGAACCACTTTCATAAAGAATTCATAAAATCCATGATTCACAATTTTATGGTGGCTGGACTTTCGAGAACCGGATATATATCAAGAACTAACTACATGTACCAAACGTACATAGAAAATGAAGCTCGTATTCTAAAATCAAACTTGAACTTAAATCGCTGCTTGAGTATTTATTTATTCATCAAATATTTTTTTATTTATTCATTCAAACTTTACAGCGTAAATAAATTTGATTATGATATTCAACTAAAAAAACATATACAGCCAATTACAAAGTTTGTCATATTTACATCCGTAGAAGTATAGTTAGAAAGGGCCATCCCTAACTGTAAATTCAAAATACACTATAAATTCAAAAAATTCAAATCTCTAGCTATGTAAGGTCAACAGCACCATTTGAATTTAGATCTGTAATACCGTAACCTGTATCCATACTGTAATACGTAGCGATCATCGATATCGAGCATCAAGTCTGAAAAGTTTCCAATTACTTAGTCCTTCATCACGAAACTGAAGTGATTCAAATATGAAAACAATATATGCATCCAAAATTAGCGAAATACGAGTACTTACCCACCAATCCGATAGGAGTTCTTATCGCGCTTCGCCGTATTCTGCTCACCGGCAACTGGCCGATCCTCACGACACCTCTGGTGCCTCTGGCTTTCATTTCCGGTGGAATGTTATGTGTGGTGCGACTGACACGAATAACACACTTTATGACGTAACAGTAAAGTGGCATGGTGTCAAAACGCTACGAATTACTGACGAAGAGTAAATACAGAACCTAAGAATACCAGCGCTGCCACAAATTAGTCTGTGGCAACTTATGCTGAGATGGGGTCCTAATTGGCCATTTGTCAATTTATCGTATCTGATTTGTATATATGCTCGTGGTCAATACATGTTTTCTATTTATTATATTCCATTCCGTTTTAGTCTGTTTAATTCCGTATCTATTCCATTCTGTTCTATTCTGTGTTGAAACCTGCGATGTGACGGGACAACCAAATGGGATCAACGCAAATCAAACGCACCGCTAGTTCGTTTGTTTTGAGTTCGCTGTGTAATGGAGGTTGTGGAGATATGGTTCCAACCTGACGGTGCAAGGCTTATTGTAACTCAGCAACCAGTTGCGTTCGCGTCACCATCGCATGATTTGTCATTTGTACATCAACCATCGTCTGCTTGCTTACAACTTATTTTGTATAAGAGTAAGAAAACGAGCAATGGTTGATGTTCAAAAGATTGGCACGCGTTCGTAACTGTTTGCTGAATTACATAATAGGCCTATCATCACACATCCTAATAAAAGTAAATTGAGTAGAATTTAAAACGTACGACTCTATCTAATTGATTCTGTGTGATTGTGTTGTAATTGAATTGTGATTTGATATAATCCTTTCAACTAACGTACTTGGATATCCTAAAGTTGTAGTATATAAATCTGTAAAATAAATAGTAAAGTTTGATCGATAATTCAATAAATCTTTAGCATTTAAACGTATAAAGGTATTATTATCCTTTTTGTAACTAAATAGCATAGCTGATAATCACAAGATAATGAAAATGTCGAATCAATTGAACGTCTTACAATTGTTAGAAGAGGATTGAGTTTCAAGTGTGACTCAGATAAAAGAGCGCAATGGTACGGAAAATACGAATTAGTTCGCTAAACTAAACCGTAGATTATAAATTAGGGCCGACCTTTCCGAATATTTTAAAAGTACTTTGGCTCGGCGGAAAAGTATGTGTCAAAATTACAATTTGAATTAAGTATTAGGAGAAACAATATTTATTGCCTAATACAACAAAACTTTGTATTTTTGCCAGAAAGGCTACTACAGTCGGGTCAATTTAATAGGCCACATTTGACATTTGTTCATAGTGAGGTGACCTGCTTAAACACTCCGATTATGGTGAAAAAATCGATATTTAGTTCAAACATATGTGAATCGAATACAGTTATTATGGAAAAGTACTTTTTTTATAAGATCCTATCTTATAAAAAAAGTACTTTTCCACAATAACTGTAATAGGCAAACGAGCAAATGGATGACTTGATGATAAGTGATTATCCGCTGCCCCCAATAACAGACGTGTTGCCGGCCTTTTAAATGGGAATACGCTCTTTTTTATAGGTACTGCATTAATATATTTTACGATTTTAATTGCCTTAAAATTTTTTAACATCAATTATTTCTCTGTTTATAAAGTTATTATTGTTTTTTATTATAAAACAAAAGAACAACATGTTTTACATACATACACTCACGCCTTTTTCCCATGGGGGTAGGCAGAGATTACGTCTTTCCACTTGCTACATATCTCTTTCGCTTCATCTACTTTCATAACATTCCTCATACATGCTCGACGATTGCGGGTACTTCTGACCTGGCCTTTTGAGGAGACTTTCGATTTGTTCGAAATATGTTCGCCTAGGTCTTCCTCGTCCCGTATCTCCACTCACTCCAGCTTCATAAATCATTTTGGTCAGTCTACTTTCATCCATCCGTTCCACATGCCCAAACCACCCAAGCATCCCTTTCTCTATTCTTGTCACGATATCCTCTTTCAAACCACAAACCACATTTCTTTCTAATCACTTCATTATACAATCTGTCACTCAGTTTTACTCCTGCCATACTCCGCAAAGCTCTCATTTCTACTGCATTTATTCTGCTTTCATGTCGTTTCTCCCCATACCCAACTTTCACTTCCGTACATTCATGGTGAATAATCCCTTCACAAGTAATCATTGCATTCATTCGATTTTTTGAGGGACATCACTTACGTATAGACTTCATTGAACGCAACATTGTAACAACGGTCATTTGTGCATTTCCAAACTAAAAAAATATTTAATATTTTATGTCCGCCATTACAAGGTTAGTTGAGGAATTTTAATGAAATGTCAAATGTGGCCTATTAAATTGACCCGACTATAAATACTAATAAATACCACCTTGGAAGGCCGGAGTAGGGCAAATGTATAGCATCGATTCCATAAATAACTATTTATAAATGTAAAACAGTTATGTTAGTGTCATTAATTTTATTGTCTTTAAATTTCTTGCTTTGAAGTAATTTAACTAAACATTATTCCGACAAAAATAACACTTACTTCGAAAATACGTGCACTATCTTGTAACTGATTTCTTCACAGCTCATTGGACACTCACATGTTGCCTTGTCCAAGGAACCTGTCGATATTGTGTGTATTATAAAGCTTTCTTTCCGCAACATCCTTCAGGTTAATTACACTTTTTTTTCACCACTTTAGAAGATGAATATTCAAAAGTTCGGACATAAATCATTTTTTATTTCTAAATAAATTCGACTTCAATACTGTACCGATATTGAATTTGAGCTCTGAATTCAATAGTCAATTCTATGTTCCTTAATTACGTCGTATTAACCCCGTGTCTTCAAGTGAGAGCTCCTCAGGAGAGAGTGCGGTGCAGCTCGGGCCCCTAAAGGGGCCATCTCTGCTAGAGGACTAGTCGGCTAGACTCGCGCCGAATTCGACGTGACGCCAGCGTGTAATGAATGGGACCTACTCATGACGATGGTGAATGCTGCCGAGCAAAGAGTCATGGGGTGTACGATGGTGCTCCGCATGCAGAGCTTGACATTTTTGCATTAATTTATCGGAAGTCATTAATTAGAACATGATGAGTAGCTGAATATGCTGTGACAGTGAGTTATGAGATCAATAAAAAAATAATAAGAATAGGTGATAAGATGCTGCCTTGCGGAATGCCTGCAGATTACACCAAGAGTGTAACAAGTGGAAATATGTGTTTTCTTTTACCTATTATTGAATTTAGACTTGAAGTGAATAAATAGAATAAATATAATTACTGTCATAAATAATACAGCATACAAAATATTCCAACGCTAGAACGTTTGCAAACAAAACTGTCACCATATCACCTTCCGGTGAATAATAAAATACTCGTATTGTGTCGCTATGATACATATATCCGGGTCTACGTGTTTCCGTGTAGGTGTGAAAACAAATTGTCATTGTCAAGTTATATATAAAAGCCTACGTTTGTTCAAGGTAAGTAATGTTAGATCATTCTTTTTATTTTCATTTGTATTGGTTTTCACATTTTAACTATAGCCGACATATTTGCTAATTAACGCTGCAATGTACTGTTTAATGCAAAATAATATCGAGAAGTTCGACTCACAGAAAAGAATTACTGTACTTAATTATGTATATAAAAAGCAGTATTAAACAATTTGTTTGAAGTCAAGCTGTCAAGTCGATTCAAATGCTTATAAAACTTGTCGAATTTTGGACACTTTGGAAAGACGTGATTAGGGCTGTGAAAGAGGAGCTTAATTTTGACGAGTTTCTAAGTATCAGTAACTGACTAAAATATGTATTAAAATCCTTTCTAATATTATAATTGTAAAAATAACTATATTTGTCAGTCTGTCTATCGAGCTTTCACGCTAAAACTACAGAACCGATTTAAATGAAATTCAGTGCTCACATAGTCTAGATCTAGAGGCTAAGAAAAGAAGTAGGTTACTTTTTAATGTGATAAAAAGCTGTAAATATGTTGAAATAGTAGATAAAGCTTATATGAGTATATTAGGCTTTTGATTGGATATAAAATGAATGTAATGTATTTAACCTTAGGTTTACAGACCAAGCTCAATATTCCTATTGGTCGGCATCTCTCACATTGAATGAAAGAGTTTAAGTATCCTTACCTTTTTTCTTGGAGAGACATACTAGACCCTGGATATCACACGGAGTCATGTCATCTGTAATACAAGAAACGTTTGTTTGCATTGATTTTACTCTCAATTAGCACATGACACCATTATCATGGTCACCCATCATAAAATTGGCCAAATATTTTTTTTTCATGTATAATAATTCCACAGAAGAAAGATTTCACATGTCTCACGGTTAAGTTAAATATGAAAATATCTCTTTTCCTTGTTATTGCCGGTGTAGACATGCTCTTATTTCAAAAGAGTGTCATCTCTCTGTTAGTTTTCCCATCATTCAAAAGTCAACTCTAATAAAGACAGAAATAGGATTAGGATTCCATACCTTTATTACGTGAGTACCGCGCTTAATTTTGCGTCGATATCTTGTAGCGAAAGGGCGAATTCACCGTGCCGCTTAAATTATATTTTGAACTTTATTAACTACCTATTAGTGTAAAAAATATTCTTACGCATTCTCGGCATCAAATGATGGGTACAATTGCACAGGGCCATCTGCGTGTGAGCGCGACAGTACAGCATGCAGGTGTTAGGCGTGTATCTCCTAAAGGGCCAATGTGGCGCGAACGCTGGCCGTTCTGCGCTGTACAAGCAACCGCGGGCCGCCAACGGTATTGCACTCAAAGTCTTATCGCTTACTATTTGTTCCGCCTGACAAGATAAAAAATAATCTATGCAGTTCTTTCACTCTTGTGAAGATTGTAGACTATACTGGAAACCATAGCCGACCGATACATTTCGGCTGGATACGACATTCAACCGATCTGACTTTAGATATCTCCGTATTATCCAGAGAGTGCAAAGGGGGTATACTCAGGATTTCACTGTGCTATGGAATCGGATATGATTATAATTGGCAGAACAATCAGGGTCGCTACTCTTAAAGTCGAATTCACAAAATATAGTCGTCGATATCGTAACGTATCTCGCAAGAGATTTAGGCTGAGTCTTGTGACCACACACAGTTAAGTCACGAGATTCAGCCTAAATCTCTGCTTGTGTACAGTTAGAAAGGGATAGCGTTATATGGGCTTAATAACACTATTCCTTTCTAACTGTACTCAAGCAGACATTAATATTTGAGTCGCGATCTGTAATACAGGCCTACGAATCGTATTCTAAAATGAAACTCAAATCTCTGGGATGACGTTATATAGTTTTAATAGCACCATCCCTTTCTAACTCTTCTCAAGCAGATATTTGAGTAGCGTTCCGTAATAGGGGACTAAAAACTGTATTCTGAAATCAAATTTGAATAGATCTGCTTCACACGTTTGACGCAGTGGTTGAGTGATCAGCTACTACGCTACGGGTCGCAGGTTCAATTCCCACACACAGATAGGACAGATATTATGTATGATCTATAAAAAAATATAAAAATGTTGTTTAGGTGTATATGTAAGTGAAATTCTATTTTTGTGACTGCATCCACGACACAAAATAAAAATACTAGAACCTTTTCCCACTTTTTTAACTTATCTTACTTATTGGCTATTGGGCTCACAAAGCGCCATCTTTTTCTTTTGTAACACGAGCCTTCGATGTGGCGCACCAACAAAATATAAATATATGTTCAGAATCTATAACTACTAGCACTAGAATATACCTATCTATACACACCTACGAGCACTTGACACGAAGAACTACCAACTGTAAGTGGCATATTGCTCGTAGGACTAATGCTGTTTGGACAGAATACTTCTTGAGTCGCAAAGAGACTTTACCAGCGTCGCCTGCTAGAGCACCTCCGTCTTATTTCTGCTACAAAGCTGCAATGTTTGCACTGCTGTGTTCCAGTATGCACTGAGCTATATCTTATATCAAAATAACAATAATCCTTATTCAATCACGTCAAAGAAATATAAAATTTAAGGACACGAAGAACTTAAGAGTGTAACTCTTCTAACCTTGTGCACGGATATATGCAAAGGAATTTTAAAAAAATCTACACCATATTGCATGTTGGCACAGTATAGTGTACTATAGGCGATTAAAATAAATAAATATTTCTTACGTTTATGCCAATTTTTTTTATCGAGGGAAATGCTTTGACGCACCCTCCAAGCCCCCTGAGTAAGGGACAAGGGTGTGTGGGACTCCACGGCAACCGCGACTACCCACTAAAACCCTCGGGAACACCTCACAGGCCATGAATGAGCGGCTACAAGCTTGCGCAGAGCGCGTAAGCCGCTCGGCCTAGCCCGCACCGCTCCAACGTGCTTCCGTCTCCGCTAGAGGGATGGGGTAAACGTTTATGCCAATTTTTCTATTTTTTTTTCTTACGGGGGGAAAATGCACCTTAAGCACCTTGTCGCCGCGCTGGCTAGGCGCGACCGTGAGTGGGGCTCTCCGGTATAGGACCGGCCTACCCACTAAAAACCCCCCGGTGTCCTTCCGACCCATATCGGGGCGCGTGGTGGGGTGCGCTTTCGCGATTCTACCACCACACGCCCAAAACCCAATGTAAGGCTTTATAAGGTTTGTGTTATGGGAACTAGGGCAACAGATAGACATACATATATTAACATATAAAAATATTTTTGATAGAAATATTATCAACCATTACTAAGGTAAAAATGCTCGCATTCATCACACAAGCATCTCTGCTCCCACTGGGACTCGAACCCGGGACCTCAGAGATGGCGACACCTTGAAATCGGTGTACTAATGACTCGACTACGGAGGTTGTCGAATTTTTATTATGATTATTACCAGTTACCATCAGGTGAATTATGAAGAACACAGACGGAAGTCCCAAAAGAAACCAAAATTACTTTATAAATTTAATAAAAAAATTACAATTAAACTTAGGTCTATCTCAGAATGTTTGCCTTAAAACTAATACAAATTAAGTAAATTTATAAATCGAAATTACCAGTAAACGGTGTCAGCACTTTTGGTCTCGCTCTTGACATTGGTAATGAGGTCAATGCATGATATGCAATTTACCCATAGCAATGTTATGTGACAGGTGGGTAGTCTGCTTGTTTGTCAACATATCACATAAACAAAAATAAAAAAAAAACGTAACATTAGCAAGCAAACTTACCCCTAATATAACTTCAAGATCAGTTATCATTGGAACGTCGACTGGTCTTCGTCCAAAAATGTTTTCCATTCCCACAGACACAATGTCGTCCGGTGAATGTATTCGGATCTGAAGCAACGTAAAAATGATTGACAATCACAAAGATTATTAAATGATTTTTTTATCATTTGTGCCCTATTCGTGTATTATATGTGGGTTAAAATTACCCAAAACTAATCTTGATATAAAATATTTTGTGTAAATATTTGTATTTAATAACAATGTGAAGTCAGTGCCCTCTTGATTCTTCCCTTTCTTCCAATATATAGTTTTAACACAGACATACATACATACATACATACACTCACGCCTTTTTCCCACGGGGGTAGGCAGAGATTACGTCTTTCCACTTGCTACGGTCTTTACATATCTCTTTTCGCTTCATCTACTTTCATAACATTCCTCATACATGCTCGATGAATTGCGGGTACTTCTGACCTGGCTTTTTTGAGGACACTTTCGATTTGTTCGAAATATGTTCGCCTAGGTCTTCCTCGTCCCGTATCTCCACTCACTCCAGCTTCATAAATCATTTTGGTAGTCTACTTTCATCCATCCGTTCCACATGCCCAAACCATCCAAGCATCCCTTTCTCTATTCTTGTCACGATATCCTCTTTCAAACCACATTTCTTTCTAATCACTTCATTATACAATCTGTCACTCAGTTTTACTCCTGCCATACTCATACATAACACAGACATCAATAAATATTTCATGATTGTTTCTTTTACTTTATATTTATTTCCTTTTTTGTAAAAATTGAGCAGACAACAATGCTTCACGTCACATCTAAGATATACACACATATTTCAAGTTTGGTATCAAATATATACCACAGATTATTGTTTATAGCAGGTCAGAAACTAATTAATAAATGAGCAATGAATATTAGATAAGTCAGAAAGAGATGTCTAAATCCAACTGATAAACAGCTGCGTCTGCCATTTGTATACCACTTACTATGACTTTTTATCTCTCGCTAAAATATATATATATATATATATAATATATATAATATATATATATATATATATAATTTATAAAACTACATGTTTTATCCGTGAATTTTGTGGTATTTACGACAAATGTTATAATAAAAAGAAGTTTCACTCACGCCTATGTCTTTGGTAGCCGTAAACTCTAACACTGGAAGACCAATAACCCGATTGATCGTGTAAGTTGTGGCATTTCCGGTCATCCTCGAATTGAACGCGAAGCAAACACCATACTCAGTGTGTATCGGTAGAAATCTAAAAACATATATTCTTTGAGAGACTTAACAAAGCATAACGTGTCTTGTAAAAAGCACTGCCACAGACACACAAACAGACAATAAAGATATTCGATACTTACGAGATAGATACAATTCAGGTTCGATATGTGCTTTTCGTTATAACGGATTTGTTATCGAGGAATGTTTTTATATTTAGACTGTCTTTTTTTAAAGTAAAATTAAGAAGTATGTCAGTGGATAGCTCGTCTTTTGTTATTTCAGTAGCTTTTGTTATTGCTACCTTAGAATAAACAGTACCTTAATGTACCTGTGCCATAACACCGAGCATTTTATGGAGGATGATTTACGAGAATGCTCGATCTTATGCGACAGTACGTACTACGTTTCACTGTGCTGTATTCTAGTGTGCTGTATACTTATAGACAGTAAGACTAAAAGTCCGTGTCTAACCTTTTATATAATTAAAGTCGGTGGGTGGTAAAAATTATGAAAATGAAAAAAAAAAATGGAGTGACTCACAACCACACGGTCGACAAAGAATGCCGAACCGATATATACCGATAATTACCGATTCATTCAGAGTGTTTTCGAATCTATACCCAAGAATCTACGATTGTTTGAGTGCAAATATTCATCGGTTTTGGGAGTGTTCATATCAACATTGCAGGGAAACTTGCGGCGTGACCTCGATCTGCATTGCGATAATGTGAAATAAGTGTAGGAACTATAACCAAGAGAAAAGGACAGAAAATTAAAATTTGCGAATTAATTCCATTAAAATATTCGTTTAATCATTTCAAGAACATTTTTTTCTCAGATGAAGACATGTCCCTGAACGGATTTGTTATTAACAGAACTGTAGGTACCCGCTACACAACATTCTCAGATGCAATATCAGAAACTGCATTCCCCAAAAGTTATGTTTGGACGGAAATTATAGGATGAGCAATTATTGCATCCTTATTACTTCGAAAACACTCATGCTCAAATAGTTACTGTAAATTTAGAGAGTAAATTACCTAAATAGTTATTTGTTTCATAATCTACAATAATATGGAGGCTGTGACAGGAACAATCTGTTTTAACAGGATTGGACTATACGTGTGGCATTCTAATGAAATCATTAGAATGGTCAAAGACATGTTCTCACTGAAATTAATTCCAGGCAGAGCTGACATTTCCTTGTCATGAAAAGGGACGAAAGGGATGAAAGGGACAATTCGATTTTTATAAGAGATTATTACTTAAAATGTAAGGTCCATTCCAATATTCCAACAACATTGCTGCAACTGAAACTGAACATTGGCCAGGAAATGGAATCCCGTTCAAGACATCTACTAAATTTTACTGCCAGCTTGGAATAGTGTTATATTCTTCAAGAGCGTCGTTTTGACGGAATGATTTTTTTAAATAGTATTTTTCATTTAATCCTGTTTAAATTGTATATAATAAACTTTTATTAAATTTATTTGTATATTCAATTCGTTACACTGCATTTCTCTTGGCCTTTTATTTTTCTCGAGAGAAAAAACTTTTAAAGCTACCACAGGAATATAGAGTCAATACTCAATAACTTTATTGCGTTCCATAATGTGATACAGTCCATGTAGTTATGTGAAACTTCCCGTTCAAGAAACGCACTAAAACCATGGAGGGTTCTGATTTGTCGCTTTGTCGACACACACAAGGAATTATTAGAACAATTATCCTTTAATTCCAAATGAAAAAGGAATATTCACTTATTAGCCATACCATGAAATACCAAAAACTAGGTGTATATACAACTCGTCGTGAGAAGAGCGGTGGATACGCTCTTCCCGAGGGTCCGGGACAGTCCCCCCGCCGCCCCGTCGCCCGGCCCTTGGTCGGACGACCTCCGGGTGACGGAGAGCGAGCTCGCCGGGGCCGTTTCGCGGCTCTCTGCGTGCAACACTGCCCCGGGACCGGATGGGGTCCCGGGAAAGGTGCTAGCGCTGGCGCTCAGGGCGTTCGGGAGCACGGTGAGGCAGCTCTTCACGAGCTGTCTCCGCGAGGGCGTGTTCCCCGTCGACTGGAAGTGGGCCAGGCTGGTGCTCCTCAGGAAGGAGGGAAGGACCGGCGACGTTCCGTCTTCGTTCCGTCCGATCTGCTTGCTGAACGAGGCGGGGAAACTCTTCGAGAGGGTTATCTCCGCTCGTATCGGCGAGCACCTGTCGCACGCGGGTCCCGACCTATCGGACTGCCAATTTGGATTCCGCCGGGGGCGATCAACGCTGGACGCCATCCAGCGTGTTCGTTCCCTGTCGGAGTCCGCAGTCCGATCGGGAGGGGTGGTGTTGGCGGTGTCGTTAGACATCGTCAACGCCTTCGGCACCCTCCCCTGGCAGGCCATTAGGGAGGCGCTCGTATACCACGAGCTGCCTCCCTACCTGCGGGCCGTGGTCGAGGACTATCTGCGCGACAGGACGATCGGCGTGATGGGACGGGACGGGATGGAAACGTCGAGGAGGGTCGAATGCGGCGTTCCGCAGGGGTCGGTGTTGGGACCCCTGCTGTGGAACCTCGCATATGACGCGGTCCTTCGCACCAGCCTTCCTCGCGGCGTGAGTGTTGTCTGCTACGCTGACGACACTCTGGTCGTGACGACTGGGGCCGACTTCGGCCCAGTGCTCAGGCTTGCCGAGCTTGGGGTGGCATGTGTCGTGCGGGCGATCCGCCGGCTGGGTTTAGAAATAGCGCCTCACAAAACCGAGGCGCTATGGTTCCACGGCCTTCCGAAGCGCCGGGAACCACCCAGCTGCCGGATCCGGGTGGGTGACGCGGTGGTCTTGGTGGGGCCGTATATCAGGTACCTGGGCCTCACCCTGGACCGCCGCTGGAGCTTAGAGGAGCATTTCGTGCGGTTGGTTCCCCGAGCCAAAAGGGTGGCGGGCGCATTGCATCGCCTGCTGCCCAATCTCGGGGGACCGAGGGATGGAGTTCGCCGCCTGTACGAGGGCGTCGTGCGGTCCG
This sequence comes from Scirpophaga incertulas, assembly GCA_036419045.1. Lineage (NCBI taxonomy): Eukaryota > Metazoa > Arthropoda > Insecta > Lepidoptera > Crambidae > Scirpophaga > Scirpophaga incertulas. Next base: position 33,873,258 of record CM071630.1, read on the forward strand.
TGGCCATGTATGGGGCTCCCGTGTGGTCGCAAGACTGCGCGAGATCCCCCCGCTGCAGAGCTCTGCTACGGAGCCTGCAGCGGATAATGGCCATACGGATCGTACGAGGCTACCGTACAATCTCGTACGAGGCGGCGACGGTTCTGGGACGCTCCCCCCCATTCGACATCCTGGCCGACATGTACGCGGCGACGTATGCGTCGCGGCGTGTCGACCGGGGGAGCGATGGGGGAAGCGCCCTGGAACCCGCGCACGAAGTGCCTAAGCGGGGTGCGTACTCCCGCACCTCGAAGCTTGGCTCCACGGGAAGGAGGAGGTCACCTACCGATTGACTCAGATACTCACCGGGCACGGCTGCTTCGGTGAGTATCTGTGTCGAATAGGACGGGAGGGATCGACACATTGTCACCACTCATTGCGCATCCGACCTCGACTCGGCCCAGCACACGCTGGCGGAGTGCCCCGCGTGGGCCTCCGAGCGCCGAGTCTTGGTCGCAGAGATCGGGCGAGATCTGTCTCCGCCGGCATTGATTGCGGCAATGCTGGCGGACGAGGGAGGTTGGAGGGCTGTGGCCTCCTTCTGTGAAGCAGTGATGCTCCAGAAGGAGGCCGCCGAGCGGGGTCGGGAGATGGCCGATCCCGCTCGAAGAAGGCGGCGCCGGGCTCGGTAGCACAGCTGCGGCGCCGCCGCGGGTCGCCGGCGGGCGCGAGGAAGTCGCGACTGCTACGGCGACCCGGGATGGACCACGCCCCTTCCGTGGCCGGGGGGCGTCGTCGGTGGAGGGGACCGGGGGAGGTGGTAGCCTCCCCCGAGGAGGGCTCCCCTCTAGAGAGGGGAGCGGAGGCTGGGGGTTCCCGGAAGTGGCCTTTGTGTTCCCGGGGGCTCCCTACATGCCTGAGGAAGGCCATCCCTGAGGTTTTTAGTGGGTAGGCCTCCCCCATCTGGGGAGGAGAGCCCCACATAACCGCCGGCTCGCCACAGCCGGGGTATGCAATTTAATGCATTTTCCTCAGGGAAACAAAAAAAAAAAAAAAAAAAAAAAGGTGTATATACAACTCAAAAGATTTTGATTAAACCATCTACATGGCTAGACAATTTTGAGTTACAGTCACTTTAACAAGGATCGTCGTCAAGTCCTGGCCTAATAACTTATAAATAAATAGATACATTATCAAAAGTGAAGCATTAGAAAACACAAGAGACCACATCAGAACATTTTCCTAATTGAAGTCCATTTAAATGTACTCGCTTGTCTTCTTCACTAAAGTACGCAATGTCTGTCAAGTCTGTGTCATATATATTCCAAGTAAATACGATATATGTACATGATCATATCAAAATTGTCACTCATCAATTAATAATAATAATAATCTGTATTTATAACATATCAAAATTTGTTGAGCAATGCGATAATGAAGTTTCAACGCCCATATATTAGGATTGCAAAGTTATCAGAAGTACCTAAAAGCCAAATTAAATGAAAATCTTGATTCTTGTCTAACCACTAATAAAATAACACAATACAATCTATAATTACGAACACAGGGAAAGTCATAAGATAAGTGCATACAAATGAAGTCTAACATATAAGTCTAAACATAATCATAATAAACCATGATAATAAAAAAACTGATTTATAGTTTAGACTTATCCTATAAACATAACAACATTAACAAAGAACAAACCTCTCACAGCAAGGGAAAAGCTTCCCGTCCCACCAACAATTAGTGAGCATCTCGGTACACTTTGATCTTATATTGTCCACGGCTGCCCGGAAGTCGGTCAGGCAAGTGTCATTCTTACAAGTTGAGCACGAATGTTTGCATATGGAAGGATTCCAGTAACTCACGTCCTTAAGGAACTGTAGTAGTGTGTCCGGGAATGTATGCCTATGAAATAGTATTTTGTGAATAATATGAGTCAATAGTATTTTTTACCGTGGGAGAGCTATGCTTCGGCACGAATTAGGCCGGCCCGACCGGAGTGATACCACGGCCTCACAGAAAACCGGCGTAAAAGAGTGAGTGAGGGTCTCGGAGGCCCAGCCTCCTTTCCCCCCTTATTCCCTTTTAAAAGGCCGGCAACGCATCTGTGACTCCTCTGGTGTTGTGTTTATCCATGGGCAACGGTGATCGCTTACCATCAGGTGGTCCGTTTGCTCGTTTGCTGCCCTATTCTATAAAAAAGTCCATCTCCACAATGCTGTCACAGAAAACAAAGTCGCTTTCTCTGTCCCTGTATCCCTATGTATGCTTAAATCTTTAAAACTATGCAACGGATTTTGATGCGGTTTTTTTAATAGAAGAGGAATGAATGATTGAAGAGGAAGGTTTATATGTATAATAATGTTCATTAAATGGTGAAGAAATACTGTTATTTTTGAGGTTTCTAATGTGATGTAAGTAATTTCATTTATTCCACTTACATCACAAACGATTATATACAACGTTTACAGTTTTTCTGTAGTGTATTTAATATCAGCAGTGCACCCGTGCAAAGCTGGGGCGGGTCACTAGAGACACTAGAGTTATACAATTATGCTGAACTTATACCAAATGAATTATACCCAAAAATTGAAATAACCCTTGGCAGTTATGAATCATAGTAATCAAGAACTTGAAATAATTCGGCATGAGAATGGCACCAGATCGGTATCCATTGGTAAATATTAGGTCCCTAGTCTATTTAATTATTTTGGCAATAAAACACTAATAAATGGGTACCATACTTCCTAAATAGCATACCCGAAAACATTCTACTACAACCACGATTCTGTCGATTTAAATGTTTATTAAAAGAGTATTCGTTGGAGACATTAAAATAATAAGAGTATATAACACCCCGAGAAATATATATAGACTAAACTAATTTAGATACATATTGGTTTTACTATTTTGATTGTTTTAAAGAGACTAATGCCTGCAGTCAAACTGCGCAAGTAGTTTTGCGGGAGATAAATAAGGTTAGAGTGAAAAAAATATAAATAAATAATAATAAAATACAAAAATTGTATAAACTTGCTGAAAACGAAATATTTCAACTGTATTTAGTTCATTAAAACCAACCGGGATTCTTAAATTAAATACAGTTACAAGAATGATTGAATTTCACTCGATAGAAAAAAAATACAGAGAGCACTCATTTTTTAAGTATTTTATTTTTTCAGTTTTCTCATTAATGAACTGATTGGATATTTAATATTTATATTATTCTCTCAATATTATCAAGACTCGATTCGACTTCATATAATTTTCTAGTTCATATAATTTTGATCTATGTAGCAATGTATTTTTAAGCCTGGATGGTTATTTTGTAATGTGTCGATTGATCGACAATCATAATCGAAAAAGCTTATCGAATATAGCTATTAATCACTTTAGGTAACAAATATGTAAATAACAAATTTAGGTATCTGGGTAAGATAGCTCGGAAGACGAATTCATAAAAGGCGAAATGTACAAATTGGTTTCACGCAAACTAAATTATCAAATTGATGCGATTGCAATTGCCGATTCTCTTACAAAATTGTCCCCTGGCTTAGATAATCCATGATAATCTGTGTTATCTCGTGCCGTCCTTAAATATATTTATGTTTCCAGTTCGCCATTAAAACGTTTAAACATCGCTTGAAGCCAGGCTTGAGACAAATTTGTTTTTCAAGGACTTTAGATCAAGAGTTTACAGACAGTTCTCTACAACTTTGCTCCCACATTCCCGCTACTACCGCTAGTGGTTATTATTAGCGGTTAACAGCATAGGTCTATAAAAAACCAATAACTTCATTGCATACTTACTTACATATCAAAATCAGTAAAACTTTCGACTTATCGGATAGAAAATATTTATCGAAAAAATAATAATATTCAGTTGTAGGACACTAACCTTTTAATTCCCTAAGTGCAACTATATATATAAATTCAGTACATAAATTGGGGCGACAACCCTTCGTTTATGTAAACGAGATGCTTTTACATCAGGCAAATGGATTAACTATCTGGCTTTTGACTCGATAATGAGGGATGGAGGTTGGTAAAATGGCTTATGTTTAAAATAATTTCAGACCTATCACTTGAACTCTCCAAGTTTTTTAAAATTGATCACTGATCTTCGTAATTATGAATCTGTAACATATTTATTTCTGTAATAGATAATGTTTATTCAATATAAATAAATATTATAAATATAAATAAATAGTATGGCTTGTGTAATGGGATGGCGACAAATAGTTTTTGTGGATATTTATATGAAATTTAATAACAATAACGTATTTTTAATTGATTTAAAATTTTATAATATCTCTAATAGGGATCTAATAGTTAGAGAATATGCGTCTGTCCTAAATAAATACATACTATCTATTAATTACAAGCTTTTATTTTACAAGCTTTTATTTACTTTCACCTGTCCCGTTGTCTGTCTGTAATCAAATCTTGCAACTTAAATTTGATCCACTACCCGGTTTCCGATTGAGCTGAAATATGAGCTGTATACACGTTTAGTTCGGATGACAATGCATGATTAACTGTGTGACGTCATTCTAAATCCAACATGGCGGCGTATCCAATATGGCGGACCAATTATTTTTAATGCACTCCTACAATATGGGTATCAAATAAAAGGGCTTACCAAGAATAACTAGAAAAAAATTAAATAAAAAAAACCTTTTTACAAACAACAACAAGCTTTTATTATTTGTTTATAAAATGAACTAAAAGTTAAAAATAAATTAACTCTAAAAAGAAATATAACACTTTGTAACTTGATTGTAACCTTTAACGACAAATAAGCGTCTTCGTCTAGGACAAAATAATTCCATATTGTACAAATTTATTTAATTTTAACACTAAAACTTTTCACCATACATAATTATTCAATCTCGTCCCCCTCTTACTCTCTCTCTCTTTATCATAGTCCCCATTTATAAATAAAGCGTGTTACATTGTGATAGCTTGAGGAAAATGTTGTGTTGTATTAAATATATTTTTAACTTTTTAGTTCATTTTATTTTTTACTGAATTCCTCCGGTCATGCCGGGCGCAGCCGTAACACGAGAACTTAGAACAATTAAGTAAGTGGAAATGCTATGTAGGCGTGTCTTGTGTGTCAACAAGTCTCACTATACTCAGTCAGTTGCAGAATATTGATCAGATATTGTATAACTAATGCTGAGCTTCAGTAGATAAGCTCTATTGTGTATTTAGTTGAAAGCTTTCCTTTCAAACGTTATGTTATCTTTGAACAATTTTGTTAACAAAATACTTTCATCATCATCATCATTTCAGCCAATTGACGCTTACTGATGGACATAGGTGTCCCCTAATGATCTCCACGTCGGTCGGGTGTACGCTGCTAGCATCCAACGCCGATCTTCACAAAGTCGTCTGCCCGCCAACATTACGGTGTCAAGCATATTCCACTCGAGGAACTTTCCTCCCCAGCGACTGTTAGTCCCTTTTTTTTATGTTAGGAAAATGCGTTACACATACCCCGCGGCTCGGGAAAACCGCGGGGTTATGTCGGACTCTCCGCGTGCTTGGGGCCGAATGCCAGCCAAGTGCGCGGCCGACTAAAAACCTAACAATGCCCCACACTGACGCCTTTCCGCGAGAGCTTCGATCGTCGGCGGGTCCTCCCCCCATAACATGAGGGGGGACACGCAAGAAGAGCTGCATCGCAGCGTGATACTTCCACGACCCCGTCGGCGTCGACCCGCATCGTGCGGCCCCTCTCGCCACCCCGCTAAAGAGGGGGGGGGGGGGGCAGCGACTGTTAGTCCTGCGAACAATTTGCCCTACTCACTGCTTTTTTTTGCTTTGCTCACTGATATAAGATTCGCAATTCTTCCGGGTATATCGATGATCTTCTGCGGATTTCATCATTTCTGATACAATTATACAGAGAGATTCCGAGAATTGACCTCGATATTACTGTTTAGGTGACTTTGAGCGTCCTTTTAAGGCCCGTTGTGAGTATCCAAGTTTCGGTTCCGCGTCATCATTGGCAACACGAATCAAAGGCATTAGTCTTGACGCACTGTGGTAGATGGTCCGAATAATTTTTATGAACGCTGTCCAGCCGAGTTGGATCCATCGATTGACCTCTTTCTGGAAGTTAGATCTACTTAGTTGGATTATTTGTCTCAGGTAGACATTCTTATCAACGACTTCCAGTGTAGAGCCTCCTTTGTAAGAGTGGGTGCTCGAAATGCTATTCATCTTCATTTCCGTGTCCATTTTCCAAGGTTCATTTGTTGGAAAACTCTTCTGAAGTTTTCGAGTCTTCCATGCTCTGAGCGATGACTACGATATCATCAACAAAACGAAGGTGTGTCTTGTCGCCATTGATGTCGATGCCCACTCCCCTCCAGTTTAATAATTAGTTAAACTTATACATGTCAATGATTTATTGAAATTCTATGTCAATTATTTCGTAATATACCAAAGATGACATTGTACTAAATGATAAATTAGTTCTGATGCTGACTGTACATACTGATTTACTGTAACATTATTTATGAATGCAACAACTGATATAAAAAAGCCAGGACGGGCATAAATAGCGATACGTTAGCGACGTCTTCACAAATTGCCAAGCAACTAAATAAAATTACACTAATTGTTAAAACTTGGATGTCTCAGTTACAACGCTCTGTACGATATTGACCTCCTGTTTCTATAAAGCATCGTTGAGCAACACTATAGATCAATGTTCTTTTGTGACCCATTTTACGAACATTCATACAAAACTGTCAAATAGCAGAATTGCATCAAATGAATTGTGCTCAATCTATACTAATATATAATCTATACTAATATATAAAGCTGAAGAGTTTGTTTGTTTGTTTGTTTGAACGCGCTAATCTCCGAAACTACTGGTGCGATTTGAATAATTCTTTTTTTTTGGATAGTCCATTTATCGAGGAAGGCTATAGGCTAAATAACATTACGCTATGACCAATAGGAGCAAAGACAGAGCGGTAAATGTGTAAAAAAACGGGGAAAATTATTCATTTTTGAAGGCTTTCTTTGCGTGCGCTGCGAAAACGGTTCAAGATACACAAAAAAATATGTATGAAAGAATTATTCCTCTATACATGATCTAAAAAAAAGTCCGCGACGGCATATGTCTATCTTTTAAGGTTTAGTCACAATGACCGTTTTTATGGTACCAAATTTGGTCGAAATAATTTGTTTAAGTTGTATCAACATAATAATATTAATCTTTATTCAAATATAAATATAAATATGTTGTTGGTTAACCAAAAATCTGCCGGAAGTCACTATTCCACGCGGACGAAGTCGCGGGCAAAAGCTAGTCATAAAATATAACGTCACCAATGTTGCCCATTTTACGACTACTAAAATAAATCCTATTAATACCACATTATGATTCTGTTTATTACAGCCTGTTTAGGCCCGCAGGTTTTTACAACTTCAAAATGTATTGCGGCGACAAAGCAAATGCCTACATACTACAACTTACACAATTTTACAAACATATATATGTAATACATTTTTTACGCACTTTTATAAATAATGTGTATATCTTTATATTAGAAGACATAGTATAATGTAAATAAATAGGTACTATCAGTGTATGTTGAGATCCATTATCGTGGACCCTATTTTCATTTCTGGACCCCAATATTTTTTAATCGCTAACGTAGACAGACCCATTGCACTTTGTCATAGATCCCTAGGGGTCGGTATAGACCACTTTGGGAATCATTGCTGTAAATCATATCATACTTGTATTCAGGAATGCTAACTCTATAGCTAACACAATAAGATACATAATCCTAATTCCAAAACCGCAACTATTAATATAGTTGTAGTTCAAGTGACAAAATGTAAAGTGTAGCTACATTCACTCATATTATTCAATTACATATAATACTAGCGATCCGCCCCGGCTTCGCACGAGTGCAATGCTCATACTAAATATACTACAGAAAAACTGGGAACGTTGTATATAATAAATTATAGTTCAAAAACTAAAAAAACACGTTTTTAAAATTTGATTGAAATTTAATAATTTACGACATCATATTTGAAACCTATACAATTACAGTATTTCTCCACTATTTAATAGATGTTATTATACATATAAATCTTCCTGAAGAGGAAGATTTATAGAGTGATTGAAGAATCACTCTATCTATTAAAAAAACCGCATGAAAATCCGTAGCGTAGTTTTAAAGATTTAAGCATACATAGCATATAGAGACAGAACGCGACTTCGATTAATGTTATGTAGTGATGTCATACGACATCAAATATACCGATAATTATTATATCTAATCTACTTAGTGTTAATTTTCTTTTACTTTTTATTTTTGTATTCGATGTGTGTTGTGCAATATTTTTATTTTCCATATATGTGTACCAAATGTTTATTTCAGTACGATTCGTTCTAAAAACCTACTATATATATGCGTTATATGCTATATATGCTTTGACTATGTATCTTGGTACGGGCTGTGTGTATTGCACAGTGGTACTCATCAAAGACTGTAAAAATGAATTAGGGTTACTAAATGCAAGGTCTTTGAAGGATGAGGTAATTGTTTCGGTTGCCAAATACACTTCCGACATCCTTGCTACAGTACTTAATTATACATTTGTACATATTCCTAGAAAAGATAACGTGGTGAATAGGTTGGTTTTTATGTTAAACAAGACTTCAAGTTTTGGGAGGAACAACTTCCTAAACTATCAGAAGAAAGAATCAGAATATTATCACTAGCGCCGATTACCATAGGTAAAAACGTTTGTGGACTAGCATTTAGATTTTGGTTGTAATAAGAATCTAATTATTTTTACAGACATTGTGCGAAACAAGAAATAGGACGAATTTATTGGCATTATTGTGAGAAAACTTCTGTTTTTAAAGACAGAAATTTTCTCACAATTCTACAAATGTTTACTGTCGGGGCTTTCTGTAAGAAGATGTGTGTTAATTTCCATATACATAGAGACTTCAAGCTTCAGCTTCGTTGCAAAGTGTTTGAAATTATTATTATTATTCATTTATTAAATTAAACATCTCAAATGTAAGTGTTTTAGAATATATATATATATATATTATATATATATAGTTACTAAGTTGGGTTAGGTACTCAGATCACCTAATGGTGGCCGAGAAAGAGCCACCACGCTACAATACAGGCGGAGCTGGTGCCAACATGTTAATGACACCTATTAAATTTTGCAGTAGTTGTAAGAATTGATAAAACTTACTGATTTATATAAGCCTTTACGGCAGTTACGTTGGACAGCTCACAGAGGGTCACTGCTGGGAAAGGAGTATCGAAGTGCAGGTAGTCGGTCTCAACTAAGAAAGTTACTTGATCCTCTGAGTAAAGGTTGAGTATGGGAAGGAGCACGGCGGCTGCGCAGACGCCACTGACGGACAGCACCAGTAGCCAGAATATTCTGGAACAAATCATATTTACCAACATAAATTTTACAGGCACTTAGCTTCAATTCAGCTTTGCAATGAGTGTGTTTGTGGAAGGCGCATAAACAGAAGGTTCGACGCCGAGCCTGCTAACGACACCGGCCACCGTTCCGGAGTCGTTTGGCTCGAAATAAAAGGTGTTGACGCAACTTTAGCGTGCCGTCTTTTTTTTTTTGTTCCCCTGAGGAAAATGCATTAAATTGCATACCGGCGGTTATGTGGGGCTCTCCTCTCCAGAAGGGGGAGGCCTACCCACTAAAAACCTCAGGGATGGCCTTCCTCCGGCATGTAGGGAGCCCCCGGGAACATCAAGCTACTTCCGGGAACCCCCAGCCTCCGCTCCCCTGCCTAGAGGGGAGCCCTCCTCGGGGGAGGCTACACTACCTCCCCCGGTCTCCTCCACTGACGACGCCCCCCGGCCACGGAAGAGGCGTGGTCCATCCCGGGTCGCCGTAGCTCTAATGGGTCGAACGCTCAAGATCGCCGTGTAGTGGAGGGTGAGAATCTACCCGGTACGTGACGGTAACGTTTCTGCATCGCCCCTCTCCTGAGGGGCGGTCGCCCTCACGATTTGCCTATATGGTTTTAGAATCTAGGCCAGGCTGAGTTTAGTCGGTAGGTCACGTGGCTGGACCGTTCCGGTCGCGTGGAGTCCGACATAACCTCCGTGACACTTGCCGTTGCGGGGGTATCCTGGGCACGTTTCGTGCTCCTTGTGAGGATTCTCAGCCTTCCTCTCCTGAGGAAAAAAAAAATGACGGTAACGGGTATATGTTTAACGGATGTTTGAGGGATGTGTAGCCCGGGTCGTTGCGCTTGTCGTCGGCGCGATAAGTGAGCGAGAGACGTGGAGTGTGTGGCGTGAGGGACGACCCGGTTGGTGGCCGGCGGAAGGGATTCATTTGCGGGGGTGATGGGGTCGCGCGGATCGGTAAAGCTTCATATCTGGAAACTACTATTCTATATTTTTGTAGTCTTGGCATTTGTTATGCGATAATCTTGAGGTAAGATTAACACATTTGATTTTTACCACAGATATTTAAATGTTTTTAAAGTTTTCACTATTATATTTTGACACGAAACCTATTAGGATGACACCTGCCTGTCAAAACATTTCTCAGATTGTAAAAGATTTGTGTAAGTTTTGAGATTGCAATTCATAAAAAATAAATTCTGTAACAAAATCTATTAATCGTTCCAGGCATAATTTGTTTTTAAGACGTTCGAAATATAGGTCGGAGTTTGAAATATTATTTTGCGATGCGCTGCCGAAAATGATTTGAGCTTAATCCAATTCGTACAGACGGTAACTGAGTTACGTTGAATTTTAGGTTGTTCGCAAATCCATTTAAGTTATATTTTCTACGTTTTACAAATGTCGTTATATTCAATTACATAGTAGTCTCTACTTATTAATAATTTAATAAAACATGAAATCTATGCTCGTGTACCTTTATCTTCTGATAATCTACACTAATATTATAAAGAGGAAAGATTTGTATTTTTGTATGTAACGAATAAACTCAAAAAGTACTGCACCGATTTTAATATTTTTTTTTCATTAGAAAGCTACATTATCACTAAGTAATATGGGCTACATTTAGTACTAGATTACTATAGAAATATATAAACAATGCAAATCGTCCGCGGGTGAAACCGCGGGACACAGCTAGTATTTTATATACGAGGAAAGAAAAGACTTACACGTCGTCTTCAGCAATAGAATCTTTATTGTCTTTTCTTTAATTTAAATATTATCAAATTAACATACAGTAATTCTAATACAATAACATACAGACATATTATGTGAAACACTCACTCTAAAGTCTAGTTATGAAAAAGTTCATAACAAACATATTACTGTAGATTACTATTTTGATCTTTGTCGTCAAACACAATTATTTAGGTTGACTGGTAGGGAATACCATGTTGCATTAAGTTCGCCTTTTCTACTTTATTTAGACATAGATGAAAATTGAAATAATTGAATAAAAACGTTTGACTGTGGTCGATACTAATAAGTAATTCAATTTTGTCTTACCTTTTCAAAACCGATACAGGTGACGTGGAAATCACATATCTCACGCCATGAAGAGAAGATTTATCTCCGAAGTAGCCAATTTGATTTCTCACTGAGTGCAGCGATGCTAAAACCTTATTCCTTTTCTTTGGCTTTAACATGTTTATGTAGATAAACTCTGAAAAACTTTACAGTAAACGCAACGTCAAACTACACCAGAGGTTCCCAAATTTTTTTGTGTTGTAGACTCTGCCATGTTTTTCGGTTTTGGGTAGACCTCCTACTTACCTGATATTGAATGCCTACATCCTACAAAATTTTGTAAGCATACATATATAATATTAGTTTTACTCCATAGGTACTTTTATAAATCAAGGGAAGGAGGAGGTCACCTACCGATTGACTCAGATACTCACCGGGCACGGCTGCTTCGGTGAGTATCTGTGTCGAATAGGACGGGAGGGATCGACACATTGCCACCACTGCGCATCCGATCTCGACTCGGGCCAGCACACGCTGGCGGAGTGCCCCGCGTGGGCCTCCGAGCGCCAAGTCTTGGTCGCAGAGATCGGGCGAGATCTGTCTCCGCCGGCATTGATTGCGGCAATGCTGGCGGACGAGGGAGGTTGGAGGGCTGTGGCCTCCTTCTCTGAAGCAGTGATGCTCCAGAAGGAGGCCGCCGAGCGGGGTCGGGAGATGGCCGATCCCGCTCGAAGAAGGCGGCGCAGGGCTCGGTAGCACAGCGGCGCGCCGCCGCGGTCGCCGGCGGGCGCGAGGAAGTCGCGACCGCTACGGCGACCCGGGTTGGACCACGCCCCTTCCGTGGCCGGGGGGCGTCGTCAGTGTAGGAGACCGGAGGAGGCAGTAGCCTCCCCCGAGGAGGGTTCCCCTCTAGATAGGGGAGCGGAGGCTGGGGGTTCCCGAAGGGGCTTGATGCTCCCGGGGGCTCCCTACATGCCTGAGGAAGGCATCCCTGAGGTTTTAGTGTAGGCCTCCCCCTTCTGGGGAGGAGAGCCCCGACATAACCGCCGGCTCGCCACAGCCGGGGTATGCAATTTATATAATAACTCTTTATTGCACATAAAAATTTCACAGGAAATAACATTAAATATAAAATATGTACATAGTGGACTTATCCCTAATAGTGATTTCTTCCAGGTTTGGCTGGACTGGGGATTTAGTTATAAAATTGCGGATACTACTTAAAATGCAATCAACAAAAGTATAGAAAATTTACACTACACAAACAAAGCAAAACTAATTACTTAAAAAATACTAACTACATCTAATTACTATTAAATACATAATAACAGTATATAACACAAATAATATATATTAATAATCATAATAAATATATATATACATACACACATACATATATCTATAAATATATATACATATTAAACATACCTACAAATTAATGCATTTTCCTCAGGGAAACAAAAAAAAAAAGGTACTTTTATAAATAATTTTATGTATTTATATTAGAAGATAGTATAATGTAAGTAAATAGGTAATATCATTGTATGTTTAAATCCATTATTATGGACCCCATTTTCTTTCATGAGCCCCCAAATTTTTGTTTCGCTGTCGTAGACCCCTTGCAGGTTGTCATAGACCATTTTGGGAATCAATGAGCTAAACTGTTTGACATTTTCTCCACCCTTTTCCCGCTCGAATAGAGATGGTAGTTGTAGTGAAACGGTAAACATTTTTATTATTCGATACTATATATGTCCATATTTATTCTACCATACTGTTACTGATTTTGGAGATATCTGAAAACAACGGTAGGGTCCGGTCGCAGTGCATGCTAAAATATACCCTATTTTACACTTCACAGTATTTATTTTTGTCCGTCGTGTTATGTTAACAGTTTTTTTTTATGTATCTAATGTTGAGATTTTGTAACTACCGTTTTTATTATAATTTTCTACCGTTATTTGTACATTTTGTTTAGTTATATTCATGAGTGTTATTTATATAATTACATATTATGAATACACAATTTTATAGCGCCTATTTTACAATCGCAATCAAAATCTTAATAATCTGGATAAACAGCTACTGCTTTAAATTAAACAGCTCTGTTGAAATTATACATTTTTACTTTAAATATTTAAATGAATTTAACTAAAATTAATAAATGTATACTTTTACAATCTTAAATTAAATATTTTACTAAATATTTTTTTACATTTTTTAATATTCATTTCGTTACTCAATAAAATGATAAAATCGGTAAGTGCTCGTCTATTTCGATTAATAATTGAATTTTATTTACACGTGACCTTTAATACAGACATATAGAGAACCAAAATTTTCCGGAGAAATAAAAGGGTTTTCGTGGATTCCACAAGGGAATAGCACAGTTTCTAACTTACAAGAAGAATATGCCCGTAGCCTATTTGCGGAATAAATTGATAGCAATTTTTCGGTCGGCGGGGATAAATATTTGTGAATAACTGTTAATTATTATTATTAATTTAATGGTATAAAACGTCAGTATTTAATTATTAACGAATCGATCAGCATTATCTGTATACTTATTTATAATATAATAAACTGTGAAGTATTGGTAATAAATAAATTCTTTTCACTGTGAAATGCATGTAGTTTTTTTCACTTCCTCTGTAATTATTAATAAATAGATACGAATTTATATAACGAAAAATGTAATAGTGGTATACCAAAGATATGTTATGCTATATTACTTTTTTATTAATTTTTTAACAAAATAACTATTATTTAGGATAAGAAGCGTCATTAGCGCTATGGTGAAGGCGCTGGTCTACGAATCGGATAATGTTATGTACCAAAGTGTTTTAGGTTTTTCAAATTTCATATTTACATTTATCTGACGCTCCTACGGTGAAGAAAAACATCATGAGGCAACCTGCAACGAAATTCAGAAGATGTACGTAGTCATCCGATCCGCTCTAGTTGCCTAAGGCCTTATCGCCCTAATCTAAATATATAAAAAAAGAAACTGACTGACTGACATATTATGACAACGCACAGCCCAAACCGCTGGTCCTAGAGATTACAAATTTGGCACGTAGGTTCCTTAATAAGGTGTAGGGGTGCACTAAGGAAGGATTTTTCAAAATTCATCCCTTAAGGGGTGAAATGGGGGTCCAAAGTTTGTATGGAGAAACAAGATTTGTTTGAATATTTTATTCGAAACTTCGCAGGAGTACTCCTAACAATAAATAAGTAAACACGTCTTTCAGGATTTTTGAAAATTCAACCCCTAAAAGGGGGAAATGGGGTGTCAAAGTCTGAAAATCGACAATGGGTATTGTTCTATGATTTATCGGGTCGCTGATTACGAAAACAACAATGATTTTAAAATCCAACGTGGCGGACGTGAAATAACATCTCCCCTGTCGGGGTGAAATGGGGTTGAAATGTCTAACTATCAATATGGGTATCGTTTTTATGGTTTTTTGGGACGTTCATTACGAAAATGGCATCGATTTTAAGATTGAATATTGTGGACATGAACATTTCTTGATATATCAAAGAAGAAACTGACTGATTGACTGACTGACTTATCAACGCACAACCCTAGCTGCTGGTTCTAGAGACATGAGATAAATTCAAACATGAGATAATCGCGGACAAAACATACATACTTACATACGTACATAAAACATACGGGTCACACTGAGAAGCCCCTTTATGTAGACGGTTGAAAAATACGATTAGTACGCGGGCGAAGCCGCGGGCACAAGCTAGTAATAAATAAATCTACACAAATATTATAAAGATTTGTATTTTTTTATTTTTGTATATAACGAATAAACTCAAAAAGTACTAGACCGATTGTGTGTGTGACTAGCCTTTTTTTGTTCCGCTGAGGAAAATGCATTAAATTGCATACCCCTGCTGCGGTGAGCCGACGGTTATGTGGGGCTCTCCTCCCCAGAAGGGGGAGGCCTACTCACCAAAAACCTCAGCGATGGCCTTCCTCGGGCATGTAGGGAGCCCCCGGGAACGATAACGATTTCCGAGAACCCCCAGCCTCCTCGGGGGTAGCAATACCTCCCCCGATCTCCTCCACCGACGACGCCCCCCGGCCATTGGAGGGATGTGGTCTCTCCCGGGTCGCCGTACCGGCGGGCGCGACTTACTCGCACCCACCGGTGACCCGCGGCGGCGCTACAGCCGTGCTACCGAGCCCGGCACCTCCTCCTTCGAGCGGGATTGGCCATCTCATGACCCCGCTCGGCGGCCTCCTTCTGGAGCATCACTGCTTCACAGAAGGAGGCCACAGCCCTCCAACCTCCCTCATCCGCCAGCATTGCCGTAATGATGACTAGCCTAAGATTATTATTAAGGTACTGAATCCGCAAAAAGGTACTTAAACGCTATAAATAAATAATTTAATCGTCCTTAATTTTTGTCCGACTTAGGATATACGCCAAACGCTTGCACAGAATTTACATATATCGTGAACAAACAAACACCGCAACCGGATATTAATCACTTTGAAATCTGAAATACACCGCAAAAGTATTTAACGCAAAGCGAAGGTTCGTGGCTTAGTAATGGATGTTTCATGTATGCGAATGTATCGGGGTAATAAAAACCTGCATGACAACATTAGCATTGACGTTGATCTGAAATCCCATGTGGCGACCGATGGTCGATGTAAAACTGTATAAGTATTTTTTTCTAATATTTGATATGTTTGCTGTTTACGCGTATCTCGGAGATACTTTAGACAGCCAAATAAAACGCCCACAATAGGGAATTAATCTCTTTTTTGAAAAGAATCTTAATTTGATCCTTGCGTGTCAGTAAACCATATACTAAAAATATAAAAATTTTATACACTCGTTAAGTACTATAAAAATTGCATTAAAATTTAATATTTTCAAATTTCGCGCGTAATTAGACGAAGGCGCCGCACGAGTTGTTACTCTGTAGCGATGACGTCAATACGGCATGTAAATAATAAGCAAAGCTCTATAATGTATTATTATATTCATGATTTAAAAATGAGTTATTATCTTTTATATATAAACAAATAAGAAAGGAATAATGATAAAAGAGTAATCCTGACATCGATATTTTAATACTCCGTAACTCGGCAGAACAAAAGTCGGGATTTGCAGCAAAGAATTTTCCGACCATTAATGCATTTATTTTTGGTAAATTCGTACTATCTCCTTTTACAAAACTGCTTTCCATAGTGTGATTCACGTGCGATTTCAACTTAATTTATGTATTTATAACGTTCTCTTACATTAAAAAAGCAACCTACAAACTTCTTTTTTTATTGTTTTGCGGCTTTATACGTACTATGATTCATAATGACATTGACACGCATAAGTTTACAGTACCTTATGACGTCACGACATGGAGGCCTATGTTTCGCTCTTGTTTTACGTATAGATTAAAACTTTGTTAACTTTGAAACTAATTTTTATATTATTTTTGTTATTTTATGTACTTAAACATGATGGTTCCGACTATTTAATGCATAAGCTATCATAGTTATATGCTTTTAGATCTTTTCTAATATAGAGGGAAGTACCCTATTGGCTTTGGTATGTAGGACTAACATCTATATAAGGACTTGATTTCTACACTAATATTATTAAGAGGAATTGTATTTTTGTATGTCACGAATAAACTCACAAAGTATTGGACCGATTTTAATAATTCTCTTTTCATTAGAAAGCTACATTATCACTGAGTAACATAGGCTATATTTAGTACTAGATTACTATAGAAATCTTTGGAAATTCTTATTAAAACCATCCGAAGGTAAAAAAATTTGCCATAAAATGTCTTTCATCGCATACGCTACGAAGAAAAGTTCCATACCACTACGTTCTAGACAGTTACGTGGTTATATCGTCTCTGTTAAAATTTTATATAGTTTGTGCATTACCTTACTTGTGATAGTTAATAAATTTATACTTCCACAATCTTAACTTAAATAGTTTACAAAATAAAACTTCTTCGATTTTTTAATAGCCCTTTGTTACACACACAACTCAAAAGAAAAGATGAAATGTATGAAAAGGTAAGAAAATTGTTAATATAAGGTGACCAGTTGGAGACCCGGGGAACAACAATATACTTTTTATATTAATAAGTTATTATAAATATATATAAATATATTAATTTCTTTACATAAGTATTTCAAAAATTTCCTGGATTTTAATTTATAAATAGCGGGAATGGCTTTTTATTGTACTCGTACTATAAAAAATATTTCCTATATTCGCAACGTATCCCCACAACCTACAATTATAGTCCTTATGTACATGTTATATGGACTATTATTGTGGCTTGAATGTTATTATTATGGCTGGGCTATGAAAATAACTAAATTAAATCAACCTTGCCGTTTCATCATCAGTAAGTTGTCTTACGTTTTTTTTACATACTGCAATACTAAGGTGTTGTTGTGAACAATATCAAACACCTTCTAGAAATAAAGGCTTATTTATTTTAAGCAATGAAATAGTGTACTAGCGTGACTTTTAGGATTTGCACTCTTCCCGACTGACTGAATACTGTCGCTGACCAAGTCATATCTAATCATTAGGTACACCTTTTAAAATCAAAATTGTGCAACTGTTCCGCCACGTGGCTCACTGTGCTGCCATCTATTGGATAATGTCACAAACAGAAAAGAGACAGTAGTCAAATCCGCAATCTATCATCACGGTATAAGCTCCAGCATGAGAAGTAGAATTGCATATTTACATTACAATGACTGCGTATAATAATTAAGGTTTTAACACTATGAATTCAAAATCAGGTGTGGTCTGGTGGAGCCATTCAAACATATCGAGAAAAATACATGAATGTATCTGTAAGAAACGCCTTTTATTTTTTTTTGACGTTTAAAACATGACTTTGATTCGTAATGACAAGAGGTCGGTTTTTGTTGGATTAAAAGATATAGACAAGATTAAAAAGGAAAATGGATCATTAAACTGGCTATCGAACAAAAAGAATAATTTTATTTGTAGATTATTAACAATATTGTAGTGTTCAAGCTATGATTCAGCATTATCAACAATTTATTGTTGATTTATAAAAAAAACTTACATGATACGAATGCTATAATATTTTATTAATCACTACCTACAATAGACGTATGTACATCGGTTACTATGCTAACTTTACATTAAACTTGTGTTATCTTATCGCGTGTTTGGAGTGCCCCCTCCGTACTAAATGTTAAGGTAGGCACTATTGAGGTACCTACAAAATTAAATACGTGATGTGTATTTTAAAACGTATTTTTTGTGTAGATACAGTTTCACTTTGTTTTATCCAAAAATAACAATTTCTTACAAAGCAAAGATTACAGCAGTCAATAACAAAAATTGCACAATTAGGTACTTCATCTGTAAATATTACTAAACTAAAGCAGGATCAGATTTCGAGTAGCTTGTAATAGCGAGGCGTGTCTTCTTTCTTCTTCTTTTTCTCATCTTTATAAATTGTAGCCTATGTGTTATTCTGATATTATATTTCGCCTCTCTCCTGAGGGTTGATCGCCCTCACGATTTGCCTATATGGTTCTTATAACTCAGGCACAGGCTTAGTTTAGTCGGCAGGTCACGTGGTCAGACCGCTCTGGAGACAAATTTTTGAAACAATAGAAAACCAATTCGCATTCGAAATCGTGAGATTCGTATACGAATTACCGAATTCACTATTTCTGAACTTTCATTTCGTGCGTTGTGCAACGAGTGGTTCAACCCACTCGTTTTTGATTTCTACTAGTAGAATATCCAACGCTGAAGTGACCTTGACAGTGATCCGTTTCACGTGTGGGTCATCGCCGGTTTTTTGTTTTTGTTGTTGTGATTTTGAATTTTTCTGCGTAAAACGGAATTTAATTAAGAATTTGTTTTTAATGACAACACTGAATTCGAGTGTTTCATACATCTATAAAATTGTAAGCAGTAGAAAATAATTTCGCTCACGATTCGTATTCGAATTCCAAATTCACGTCTAATGATTCAGAAATACGTCTCCTGCGCAGGATCAGATTTCGAGTAGCTTGTAATAGCGCGGCGTGTCTTCTTTCTTATTCTCTTTCTCATGTTTATAAATTGGAGCCTATGTATTATTCTGATGTTATGTTTCGCCTCCTACTGAGGGGCGGTCGCACTCACGATTTGCCTATATGGTTCTTAGAACTCAGGCACAGGCTGAGTTTAGTGGGCAGGTCACGTGGTCAGGCCGCTCTGGCCGCGTGGAGGCCGACATAACCTCCGTGACACTTGCCGTTGCGGGGTATTCTAGGCACGTTTCGTGCTCCTTGTGAGGATTCTCAGCCTTCCTCTCCTGAGGAAAAAAACACCGCTAGCACTCCGGGAGTGCCGGCAGAAGTGGAAACTTCAATATTAACGTTGTATTTAATTATAAGTACAAAAGTACTATCATTTATGAGGTAGAATACAATGTTTATTTATTGCGCTATCGTACACAAATATGACATTCAGCTGTCACCATCCCTGGATACGCGTAGCACGCTGCACATAATCATACACGGACATTCGCACAAGCGCCTTGTGCCGCTTAAACGGAGCAGCACCCTCAGGCACGGTAGAAAGAGTGGGAGATACTAGTTCCTCTCCCTTCCCCTCGATCTTACGCTTTTTCGATCAGCATCACGTGACCCTGACGCGAGTTTGGGAGTTTTTACCCATACAAAAAGTGCTCAGCGCCGCTAAAGAAGCTTTCTCTTCAAAAAAAAGTTATCTTTATTTGTTTTTGTTTGTTATGCTATATCTTCGTAAAGTTTTAAGAAAATTCATTCGGTAGTCGTTACGTGAAACAGTAACAAAAGTCTGTCCATACAAACTTTCGCTTTTATAATATTAGTAGGCATTTTATAATGAAATATCAATAGGTACCTAATTGACATTATTAGAAATTCTAATAATTAACTGAAATATTTGCACCAAAATCTATAAGACACATTAAAGGTTAATTTTTAGGGTTCCGTACCTCAAAAGGAAAAAACGGAACCCTTATAGGATCACTTTGTTGTCCGTCTGTCCGTCCGTCTGTCAAGATCTTTTTTCTCAGGAACGCGTGGAGGTATGAAGCTAAAATTTATATCAATTACTCAGGTCTATTGTCCCTTGAAGCTGTGAAAAAATCAAACTTCTAAGCTAACGCAATCAAAAGATACAGCCGTTTATGCCGCAAATTTTCGACACTTGCAAGGGAATCAAAACCTACAGGGTGCTTCCCGTGAACTCAGAATCTTGAAATTTGGTACGAAGCAACGTCTTATAGCATAGATAATGGAAAAATTACGAAAACCATAAATTTTTAGTTACATCACATAATATATATATTTTTAATAATGTTAAACTTACTACCCATTTCCTCATAAACGCGTAGAGGTATTACATTGAAATTCATACCAAATACTCAGGTCTATAATAACTTTAAGCTGTAACAAAATCAAACTTCTATGTCAACGCAATCAAAAGAAACAGCAATTTAAGCTGCATATTTTGAAACTCGCAAGTACTCGCAAGGGAATCAAAACCTAAAGGGTACTTCCAGTCGACCTAGAATCTTGAAATTTGGCATGAAGCAACGTTTTATAGCACACATAAAGGAAAAATTCCGAAAACCTTAAATTTTTTGTTACATTACAAAATATATATTTTTTAATAAATATAAACTTATTACTTTTTTCCTCATGAAGGCGTAGAGTAATGTTATGAATTTCATTTTGCAATAAAAATACCATAGTTATGACTCGATTGTCGTAATGAACGAACTTTTTAACCTTGCAGGTTTGTACGGAACCCTCGGTGCGCGAGTCCGACTCGCACTTGGCCGGTTTTTATAAAGAAGTAAATAAGTAATTTTACGAAAGTATAGAATTTTATTTACCCATAATTATCTAGTCTACACAAAACGTTTAGTTCAAACACGAAATACAAACCTAATTAAATATCAAACATCACTTATCATCACCTGTTAATTAAATTTAATAGTAAACAATTTGTGATAGCACTCTTCTCAATTTAATCGTCAGAATCGTACAAAGTTGACGTCATCTATCGTCAACAACTCTTTGGAAACAACACAATAATATTGATCAGTCGGTAACGCACCGGTGTCGAAGACGCGCGTACGCACTCCCGCGCACCTTTTTACGACGACCTTGAGATGACGCTTTAAATAGTATCCATTCTAACGATCAGTGAAGAAACCACCAATATGTTTGGATTACTCAAACTTGGAAAGGGGCAGACAGTGTTCCTCAACAGAAGCCCTGTTCTAAACTATAGGAGCTACCATTCTGGTGTCGGTGTGTTCGGACATCGACCGCAGCAAGACTCGGAAGCCGGTATGTTAAACGAATCTAACTCTGCACGTACTAATGTAATCTTAACAAATGTTGGGTCACAGCATCAGATATCGTTTGACAATACAGAAGCAAGATAAGAAATAGCACAACATGTAATGTAATAGATAAAGAAAATACACTATTTGAACTAAAACAAACATGTTTTGAACGTTATTTCGAAGGAAATTATATTAACTAAAAGGATTTAAACAGCTCTTTTAAAGCCAATACAGACTTTAATGATCTTTGACTAATTCTATTCTAGAGGTCCCCAAACTTTTTTGTGTCGTAGACCCTTTGTTATGTTTTGCAATTTTGGGTAGACCCCTACTTACCTGATATTGTATGCCTACATCTTACGAAATTTTATAAACATATATAATACATTTTTAACTTAATAGATACTTTTATAAATAATGTATATGTATTTATATTAGAAGATAGTATTATGTAGAGGTGTGTTAATCTGCTTAAGTTATATAATGTCGCATAACGTTATGCTACATTTAAATATTATGTTATTTTTTTTTTTGCTATAATTATAACACTTACTTTATAAAATAAAGTAGTAGTAAAGCAAATATGTATGCTATTTAATGTTAATACCTATCTAAATTTTATATTTACAACATTAAACTGGCCAATTTACGAACGAAATGCACAATCCCGAGCGCATGAAACTCCGAACGTCAATCATCGCGATCGAGTCTCGCATTATACTGGAGCTTAAAATAAAATATAGCAGAAAAATAACATCTTCATTTAAATTGAATATTATAAGTTATAACCTGATTTACTTATTAGAATCAGATGATTAGAATCAGTCATTATTGACAACTCAATAAAGTCTATCCAAATAAAGTTTTGGACACACGTAATTCATGGAAATAGAGTTCAATTTTGAATGTCCGTTGTAGCGCCATCTTGCTAGTCTACGCTGGATTTGGTGTGATTTGGCAGTTCTTTTCAACTACACTAGATATTTAACAGTAGCAATAAAATTTATAATTTTATATTAGGTGTTATCATTTAATTGTTATAACGTTATAATTTATTAGTTATATGTTATAACGAACACCTTGAGTATTATGTAAGTAAATAGTACTATAAGTGTATGTTGAGATCCATTTTCGTGGACCACCCAATTTTATTTTCATTGATGAAGACCCCTTTTAGGTTGTCATAGACCCCGCCGTGAAGGCAGCGTGCGCGGCTGGCTTACCGCGCACGCAGAGGCGTCTCTCTACCTGGGGATTGTCCTGGTGTCTGGGACAATCCTCCCTTGGCGATGGCTCGACCGGCAAAGGTCGAGCTAGCCCATGGGCGTGTGGTGGTAGAATCGCGAGAGCGTACCCCGCCACGCGCCCCGATATGGAAGGACACCGGGGGGTTTTTAGTGGGTAGGCCGGTCTTCTACCGGAGAGCCCCACACACGGCCGCGCCTAGCCAGCGCGGTGACAAGGTGCATAAGGAGCATTTTCCCCTCGCAAAAAAAAAAGACCCCTAGGGGTCGATATAGACCTATTTGGGAATCACTGATCTATTCCATAATTATTTATTTTTTTTATTTATTTATTTCTTCTTACATCTATCTTTACAGGTTTTTCTTTTTATCCCCAATTCGATAAATGCGCTTATCCTAATGTTTTTATTTATTAACTTACTGTAGGTACTAACATCTATAACTAATTATAAATAACGCAATCCTTGTGAATTCACCCAGAGTACAAGAAAACAAGTCTGTCTCATCAGCAATCAGGTTGAGCGTGCGAAGTGCCCGCGTAAGCGGCGCCTCCCTTAAAAGGTTGGTCCGTCCGCGCGGCTCAACCAGCAGACGCGGTCGTCGTCGTCGCCACACGTACCTGTCGGGAACGCACAGGCTCACCTGTCCCAAAACAATCGGATTGTGCACCTTACCTCTCAATATTTTAAATATATATGATGTAAGTGCTAAATCCCTCCTAACCCTTAATTGATTGTAGCCTACCATTCCTAAGATAAATAGAGTAGGATACATCAACGGATACATTGGATAAACACCATAATATTGCATATATAAATATCTTATAAATTTATTTTGTACTTTCTCCAGCATGAGACTATATTTAGCTTCATGTGGAGACCAGATGACTGCGTTACACGTTATAATATGTAAAGTCTATGGATATAGTATAATATTTTATAAATTAAATATCTCGTCCACCTAATAATAAATTATTAAAATTGTTGACATTTCCAGATTTTATTACTGGGTAGTAGCTACATTCCTACCAATTTCTAAATCTCGAATAAGTGTAGATTAGATCTTTCTAAAAAAAATTCAACGCGATGTGCGAGTCTCCCTCCTTTAAGTAATATTTTTAAATTTATGTTTAACAATAGGTACTCCAGACGTGCCAGATGAATTGGTGAGAAGACGATATGAGAACTGCCGCGCGCAGCAACTGGTCGCTGCATATCGTACGCACGGCCATCTGAAAGCTGGTATCGACAATGTAGATTACAAACAGAAGAGTAGGTTCGTACATTATAATCACAATTACATCACAATAGATTATCACCTAATTCCAGTGAATAGGTCTAAGGCTGTCTTTCCATTAGTCTAACGTGTGTTAGTTAATATACAACATTATAGGGCCCGATCTAGCTCATCCGACCTCGACTCGGTCCAGCACACGCTGGCGGAGTGTCCCGCGTGGACCTCCGAGCGCCGAGTCTTGGTCGCAGAGATCGGGCGAGATCTGTCTCCGCCGGCATTGATTGCGGCAATGCTGGCGGACGAGGGAGGTTGGAGGGCTGTGGCCTCCTTCTGTGAAGCAGTGATGCTCCAGAAGGAGGCTGCCGAGCGGGGTCGGGAGATGGCCGATCCCGACCCGGGTTGGACCACGCCTCTTCCGTGGCCGGGGGGCGTTGTCGGTGGAGGAGACCGGGGGAGGTGGTGAGCCTCCCCCGAGGAGGGCTCCCCTGTATCGGCGGGGGAGCGAAGGCTGGGGATTCCCGGAAGTGGCTTGATGTTCCCGGGGGCTCCCTACATGCCTGAGGAAGGCCATCCCGGAGGTTTTTAGTGGGTAGGCCTCCCCCTTCTGGGGAGGAGAGCCCCACATAACCGCCGGCCCGCCACAGTCGGGGTATGCAATTTAATGCATTTTCCTCAGGGGAAAAAAAAAAGGGCCCGATCTAGCTATTTAGCCACTCAGGGCAAAGATCATTTTCGTTGCCCTTTACATACAGAAATACATATAAGTCATGAGCTAGTTTTGGGGGATGCTAAGTATGCAAGTACCTACATAAAATACGTGATACTGTTTGCAGATCCCTACTCTTTTTTTCGAACTAAAAAAATTTAGTTAATTAGTTGAAATCTTAATTATTTCCACTATCCAACCTGAAGTAGGTTGGAAAGTGGCCGCTCTGGGCAAATGCAATGTAACATTATAAATATATGTGAGCGTCGGAGATGTGTGTGTCTCGGCACTGAATCGGATGAATGGGTTTTTCGAATTTCACATAAACATTGTAAGCAACCTGTGAAATAATACAAAGATGTAGATATAGGCAACCAGTCCACCCTGGGCCAGCGTGGTTGAGTAAGGCCTTATCGCCCTTTTTTTTTTTACTCGAGGGGAAATGTTCCTTATGGACCGTGACACCGCGTTGGCAAGGCGCGGACGTGTGTGGGGCTTCTACCCCCCGGTGTCCTCCAAGCCCATAACGGGGCGCGTGGCGGGTTGCGCTTTCACGATTCTACTGCCACACGCCCACGGGCTAGCTCGACCTAGTTGGTCGAGCCATCGCCAAGGGGGGGATTGTCCGAGAACACTAGGACAATCCCCCAAACAAGGGCCTTATCGCCCTAACATAGAGACCCGACCTCGATGAGGATTATATGGGCTGTCAAGGTTAAAAATATATGAAGCATATTGTTTTTTTTATTATTTCTTATTATTATATTATTAAAGGAAAATTCTGCAATGATAATCTTATGGATTATTATTATTTCATGTAAGTCGGGGCTGATGTGCATCACTGCGACCTATTAAGATCTATTGTGACCAGCCTCCTATCCTAGGTTCTATGTAGGCCCTACAGTAGCTCCCTTAACTGGGCACTGACCAAGAAAGATAAATCTTATGGATTGCTTTAGACTTTTCTAATGATGCTCAAAAAATCGTGAATGAATGAAGGCGTGAAGTTTATTGGACATTTTTTATTAGTACCATTATACATAAGAATGTTTATTATCTAAATAACTTAGTTACAACAATATTGCAAACATTATTCTCGTCGAATAAAAATGTTACAACAAATTGTTTAATTAAGATTAAATTTCAACATTATAACGCGCACTTTGCGTAAACAAGTTTAGATTTATCTTGTTTAAGTATTTTAATGAATTCTTGTCAAACTATTTGTTTCGCTACAAGTTTTACCGAACATTCCGCCGACTATTCGCATTCGGTAAAACCCGTGTTCGCCGTGTTTTTTCCAAAATAAATCTCTTCCGGATTATTAATGTCTCTGCCGCTGTTTCTCAGCTTATATTATTATGATAATATTTTACAAGATAAAAATTTGGATATAAATAACTTTTTCATTTTCAGTAATATTAAGGAGCTGAATATTAAGAAATATGGCCTATCGTTGGAAGAAAATGCTGACTTAGGCCTACTGTATGGGTATTCAGGAAAGGAGCCAGTAAGGAGCCTTGTGGAACAACTAGAGAAGATTTATTGTGGTCCAATATCCTACGAATTTAGTTATTTGGAGGTGGGTTTGCATATAATTAACGCACAATAGCTATCTGTCATCATTGTTTATTTAATACTTATATTATTTAATGCTTGTAATTTTTAAAATAAAGATTCAATACCTGATTAAGTGGAGGCATCGTTTGTAATCGTTGCGATGCTGATTGTAGTCTTCCGCAATTGACTGCGTCTATCTTACGGTGCAGTAAAAGTCCGGTGCGGTCAGTTACACTAACTTTAGTGAACATGGGAAATCATCGTTCATCATTTTAGCTGGGTCATCTGCTATAGTACTACATAGGCCTCCCTCAAGAATCTCCACTGGTCTTGCTGCGATTTTCACCGAATCTTCCACCTTGTGCGAGGCGTACCAACGATGCAAATGGTTGCTACTCGAGAACATTGCCGCTCCAATAGCTGGTAGTCCCTTGAATAATATCCTCGTCCAACTTTCACTTAAGCACTGCCTTGCATTAAGTGACTATGAGCCCTCTCATAAGGGCCATTGCAATTTACCAGGTTTTGATTCTACATGTCTAGGATTGCCATCTATCTGTATTTAACTGGACAGGGCCGGTTTTTTTTTTACAGTCGTATCCGGTAAATAATTCACGTGTCCGACCAGAGGGGCGATCGCACTAATAAATCGCAAGCGAAACGCAACCGAACCGTTCGGCTTAACCAATCCGAACGCCACAATATCACGTCATCTGTTCGATGACGTGATATTCTAGCTCTCGGATTGGTTGAATGGAACGATTTGGTTTCGTTTCAGCTGCGATTTGTTAGTGCGATTGCCCCGTTCGGTGTGCTATATTATTATTTAATGCAAGAATCAGAATGTTGTCCCGCGTGTTTTAACTCATTTGGCTGTAAAAGGGGATTTTGCCCATCCTTGAAAAAATGATCAGTCCAGCTTGGTATTTTTAGTAATGGCAACCCTACACTAGTCAACGCGCAGAAATCAATGACTTGTATCTTAAAATGTCGTGGCAAATGCGCTGCAATATATCATAGGTGCCCTATCAACACCCTGAAGTTGTTATAAAGTGCATATAATAGATTCAGTGTAGATTGACAGCGTTCTGCGTATACATATAGTATACATATATAGTATCACACCACAGGTTGCAGATATGAAACTCGTTAGTTTTACTGATTAGAATCGCTTAATTAATTTGTCTTATAATATTTTTAACACCTTTGCTCGTAAAGCTGATGTAATTCCACCGGGTTTAAATATTATGTAAAGCGGGTCTTCTGCCATTTCGCGCGCTGTTGCCATTCAAATTTCGAACTAATCGCCGCGCGGCGCCAGTAGTAGGTAGTAGTAGCGCTAGCGCGCTGGTAAAATGGCGGGAACGCAACAGTGTGCATTCACAGATTGAGTTTATTTAAATGTTACAAAACCTCGTACGATATACGAGTACGTGCGTATTGGTTATAACATGCTCGGCTCAATTACGCCTTCGCATTCGGCTCGGGCTGAAATTCCGCCTCGCATGTTATAACCATCATAACGCACTAATATCGTAATGTACTATTAAAACACATTACGGTATTTCTCTTTTTCTAGACTGAAACAGAAAGAGAATGGTTCGCACAGAGAGTCGAGAGCGGAAATGATGTAGTATCAAATGAGAGAAAGACAGAGATGGCGTGCGAGATGCTTCAGTCCCAAGCATGGGACAAGTTCCTTAGCATCAAGTACCCCACAGTTAAGCGATACTGTGGGGAAGGTGCTGAATCACTGCTCACGTTCTTCTCAACCTTGTTCAAGCTAACTACATCAGGTCAGTACTAGAAAGAGATAGATCGATTTATTTGCACCCGGGTTTTGGTAAGAAATTTCTACAATTTACTGTAATCGGATCATCAATCATTATTTTTTTCACCTACCGGAATGGTGCTTCTATAACAGACTTGCTGGGTATTTTATTTTCCCATGAGAAACAAAATCCATTTTCGTATCACAAAAAAGAAAGCAAAAAAAAAACAATCCTATATACACACTGCGATTTTGTATACTCTAATTACACACTCGTTGCATCTATAGTCAGAGGTCTAAATATTTCATTAGTAAGCTTTTTGGCTAGTAATCTTTTAAATTTGTTAGCACTTTTCTACCCTGTTCATACTGGTGATCATTGACTTAGGCTTTAGGGGTCCACGCCACCAATGGTAATTGGTATAATATAAATTCTGCAGCGCCTCTCATCTCTATTCAATAGTTCGTCAATCCAGTATAGTTGATTCCTAATAAATTACAAATTTAATGCTAATGAAGCTCCAAAAATAAACTGAAATTTAGAAAACAATAAGAAAAAATACCTTTAATTGTAAATTGATCACAAAATCCAATGCTTACTCGCACGAGCAGATACAGTATATACGAGTACAACAAAAAATATATACTGAGTATTAAACTGGGGTTTAACAGAATTAATGCTACATGACAAAATGATATATACAGTAAATTTTCGTTTGACTAAAATAATAAAATAACTCATAAAAAACAAACTAAACAATTATATATAAATATCTGAAACAAAAGATGCTGCAACCATATTGTTATCTACAAAGTACCATCAAAAATTCAATCTTCACTGTCCTGTCTCTGAGGCACTCGGGCGTACCAAAGCGCACAAAAATACGATGCAATTTCATCGCGGTTCTCGTAGAGTTTTCATCTTTATTTACATTTGAATGTCCCGAAGTGATTGTCCCATAGCTAGGTCACATGAAGCACTCGCAAACATATTTTTAATGTTATTATGTTGCTGTTGAAATTTGAAGGATCGTGAATTTGAATTTTACTTTCTAGAAACTTTACTTTAATATTTTCCTTACAAAACCACTACAATGAATTGAGTCAGTTATTTTGTACACTATCCTATTAGTCTGCTCTTGTAATTTGAACTTCTCGTCCTATTGATTGATTAAGTATAGACCTATCAAAATCTCGAGGCACCTACACCACATCTCCACACCACCCAAAGGTTGGCTGGTAGAGAATACCTTAGGTATTAAGCCCGCCTATATAAATAAAAATAAAATAAATAAATTAATAAAAAATCGGAATAAGCTTTAAAGCTCATGGCTATTATAACACTATCATTTGTACAGTTTTTTATTTTTTTATTATTTGGAAAATTTTAAAGAATCGGTCGTTGTAAGTTGATAATTTTCTTTGTAGGTCTGACTTTGCATTTTATAAAAAATACTAAAAAAGAAACAAAACTCTAACAAAATATTTACAAATACAAATTTATAACAAACTTTATTCTTAGACAATTAAAAACGTCTGTACGTCTGTCCAAGTATGTTGAATCAAACTTTATTAAGTCTACTTTGGCTTAACAAAGTAAAAGTTGAAGAATGCAATCTTATATATAAAAATGAATCGCAAAATGTGTTGGTAAGCGCATAACTCAACAACGCCTGGTCCAATTTGGCTAATTTTGGTCTTTAATTATTCGTAGAAGTCCAGAGAAGGTTTCTACGTAGTAAAAAAATTTGATAAAGTGTGAAATCAACATCTTTCTATACTCCCATATACAAACAATTTGTATTAATACTTAAAAGCCAACCTTGAACTTTGGCAAAACAAAAGTGACGTTAGTTCTGTCAAACAAATTTAATGTCATCATATGTCATTTCAAGTAGGAACAAAAAACTGCCACTTTACAAATCTTTTTGACAGGACGAAGTCTGTCGGGTCCGCTAGTTTACATATACAATTGTGACGGACAATGCTCCGTGACCGAATAGTTAAGGCGGTTAACACAGTTTGTTGAGAAAATGAGCTCACCTGAGACGAATATATTTCTTATCTATCTACATAATCAAAAATGAGTTTATTATTAATTATTTCGACAAGCCGCTAGATTAAGAAGACGAATACCATTTAACAGACAAGCACATAGTAGCCGTTGATCAACAAAGATAATATTCTTCAATTACCAGGATCTCAAGTTTATTCGTAAAAGGATCCTAAAATTTTGAGACTAACTCAATACTGATATTGAAATATCTAATACCAAGAAGACTATTAAATTTTAATTTACTAACAAATTTTCATTTGATTTGATTTTAACATGAAACACAAAGTAAGGTCTGCTATTTTCACCCTGTTTTTGTAGTCTTAGGTAGAGTCATGTAAATACGTATGCATAGTTGTATAAATGAACCCTGAGTCTCGGTCTTTTGAAAATAAATACCACGTGCTAATTTAGTAATTTTCAAACAATATCACTACGTTAAATTTGCAGTCCCGTATTTTCCCGGGATTTTTATTTAACAAAATATATTTTAAAAAGCCGCTTCCATAATTTGTGAGCCAAAAATTAACTTTAGGTAAATATACATCCGATTATCCGATCTCTACTTATGATTTGCAGCCTTTAAGAGACTACTCATTAATTAACTGTTGAAGGTCATAGAATTTTATTAACGAATGAGATCATTTTTTTTAAATTGTGCAATATTTTCTAATATTTTGCAAGCATAATGACAATGTTTACGATCAAAGTTCTAAAGAAACTTACCGAATAGTCAAAAGAGTAACTAGTGAACATTACTCAACTGCACTAACATTTAACATAGGTGTAAGTCTTAGGTAGAGTCGGCGTAACAGTTACGCCGACTCTACCTAAGACTTACGCCGTAACATGTCTTCTTCCACTCCTCTCTATCATTTACCATCTCCACACTCAGATTCGTCGCATACATATCCACGAATTTCATCCATATTTTCTCAGGTCTACCCCTACCCTTATTTTCATCCATTATCAAATTTGTAACTCTTCTGATAACTCTACTATTATAGACTATCATCGAATCTGCCACTGGTGTTACTTTTAAAACTTCCCCTTATATGATCATAACTCATTTTATTTTCAAGTTATACAATACATCTATCTCAACATTTTCAGTTCCGCCACTTAAAATTGTGCTTCCTCCTGTTGCTTGTATACATGAAAAGTAAATATTAATTTTACACTGATATAATAATATCCATAATAGTAATTTTCTCCGAATGCAAAGCAAAAGAGGTCTCCAAATGCAAAAAGTCATTTCCTTGGCATGAAGCACTCACGCATTATTCACTTTTTCATTTCACTCAACATCAGTCATTCTTTCATAGCTTAATACCTATGTTAAATGTTAGTGCAGTTGAGTAATGTTCACTAGTTACTCTTTTGACTATTCGGTAAGTTTCTTTAGAACTTTGATCGTAAACATTGTCATTATGCTTGCAAAATATTAAAAAAATATTGCACAATTGAAAAAAAAAATATCTCATTCGTTTATAAAATTCTATGACCTTCAACAGTTAATTAATGATTAGTCACTTAAAAGCTGCAAATCATAAGGCATTATTTAAAAACTGCAAACTGATTGCATGAGCTATCTACATCACACAAAATAAAATCTTTTAATTATTGAAAAAATTAAATACAACCACAACGTTTAAGTTCTCTATAACACCCCACTCAATTTTAATATGACACACAATGTAATATTTAATTTGCCAAGCGAGTGGCGTTAAAATGAGACAATTTAACGAGCAAATAAACATTTATATGAGAATGACAGTTTCCAAATTCAAATGTAAAATTTTGTTTATTTTTAATTGGAAAGTAGTTATGACCAGGCTAAATGTAAATGTATAGTATATGTTTTCAGATAGTTTAGTGCAGACCATATAAGGTAAACAATTAACAACAAGAAATTAACTAAGTTCATTTAGTTAAGTAGTAAAGACAACAGTAAAGCAATTAACAAGAGATTGCGGCTGACATTAACAGCCATTACTCGTTTAGAGTTAAGTACGACTAAATGCGCATAAAACGGTTTTAACTACACTTTTGTGTTGGTAAATCTTTGAATTATGTCGTGCAAATGTCAACCTTCAGCAAACTGTTTTAAGCCTTGACTTTATTACAGCAACATTTAATGTAAAAATATCGATTTTCGCTTCATCCATATATATGTATACTCAAAAGAAAGGTGCTTAGGATCTTTTAATATTAATTAGCCCTCATGGCAGCTGTTAGCGAGTTTAAGGTTTCATTCCTCATATACTCCAGAGGGCAGTATACCACACGCCTCTATCTTATCTTAGCCCGTCGGTGGTAAGTCTCAAGGGCAGATACTCGAAAGGTGAGAATGTAATAATACTCGTATCACCAGCCACGTCTCACTCGATGCCACGAACACACTTATCTCACAGTATCACACAAACTAACTATACAACTCTCTTTGCACCAAGATTAGTCTACATTTCCCCCCAAAAGTAGACATTTAATTAGTGGCAATATTGTACTGCACGTGCCATATTTAAATCAATTAAGAGACGTTGAGAAGGCAGGTGACCGGAATGACTTCCCATAATCCATAGAGACAATAGAGCGTTTAACGTGTTAATGTGCAGATAGATCCAATTGATACTCTACGCACACAGTCATTAAGTTCACTATCACATGCTACTCGTATATACTTATAATGGTTTCAAAGACACGCGATATTAAGCAATTATATTATATTTAGATACAGTAATTATACTTATTATTTTATAAAGATATATTACGCCTTGAAGTTTTAGCCCTAGAGCCAATTAATCAGGCACTTCCGCTTCACAAATACGTAAGAGCCATCTAACTCTTCACCTTCCTCATAGACGAAAGCCAAGCAAAAACCCAGCTAAAGACTACATATTTCCAGACTCCAGAACGATCCGAATTTCGAAAAGGCTACAGTTCCTTAGTTCGTTCAGTTGGTACCATTGATAAACTATTTGAATCTATCTGTTCTTGGCCTCTAGACATAGTATCATTAGCGCTCTTTTTATTATGAATTATGAATATCGTTTCGATCTCGAATGATATTTTGGCCATATACACTTTTAACAATAGACAATTTAACTGTTGTTTAGGATGTACGTAATATGTAAAAAGGTTTATTGAAACTTATATAGTTAAATAGTGTATGTGCCTGTAATTGTTCTGATAACGTAATTTAATTTTTAAAATTCCTTTACTCCTCTTACGCTCAAGTGTTTCATAGATATTAGACACTTGAAAATTTTGAAGTATATTTAACTCATGTCTGGGACAGACTCAAGCCCTTTCTCTTGATATCCGTATTGGGTAAGTAAAAAAAATATCGATTCACCATTTTGTGGTGACGACCATCTTGAATTTGAATTCTGCTAGTTGAGCTCCTTCATTCGATACTCATATTGACACAGCTCCGTAAAAATATGTAATCCACTGTTAGTGACGATGACTATCTTGGATCAATAGTCATCAAACATAGCTAAGAAAGAATACTCGCGACTAATACACCTTTCAGACAAAAATAAATAAAAACAAAATTGATTCATCCGTTCGGGAGCCACGAAACCTACAGATATCAGAAACCCCGTCTTTCATGCGCGGGGTTTGAAAATAATTACCGACATTGATTGGAAATAAAACCCATATAAAACATTTATGTTATTATGAGAAGCCAAAATGAAAGGGCGAATGAAAAGAAATGTTGCAAATAATATTTCGATATTTTCCGATAAATTAAGAGAACTTCTGATCTCTGCCATCAAAAGTACGGGTCCGTAATTAAATTATCTGTGGTCTAAATATAGATATTGAAACGATGAATATATTGAATGTGGTAATAAAATGAAATGTATGACTGATAGTTACCAAATCGTCGGTCCAACCTGTAGGAAACCTAGGGATGCTGCGTTTGCCTTCTGATTTACGAGCTTACCCAGTGCCACTTGCGATTCACAATGCTTCGGGCTACGTAGATGGCAGTGTTCTGCGATTGGCCTGATTTCTCAATCAAAAGATGATCAAAAATGTCACGTCTCCGTTTGCCTACTTTATAAAAAAGTTATTACACTGGTGCCAGTGAAGATAAAATAACATCCTGGAAGCAAAACAAATATAAATAAAAATCATTTATTTCAGGCAATTATAGCTCTATAATACGATGTATAGTGCGTATAGAGTAAGAAATTCACGTATAAATCTGTAGATCATATAAAATAAAGTCAATTAATAATAACACACAACTACCTTTGGTGCAGTGGTCGAGTGATCGGCTATTGCGCCACAGGTCGCGAGTTCGATTCCCACACGGGACAAATATTTTCTATGATCTGCAGAAATTTATTTGTGCATGTGAATTTTTATGTTTTAACTACACCCACAACAAAAAAAGCAACAAAATACCTTA
Source organism: Scirpophaga incertulas (assembly GCA_036419045.1). Classification (NCBI taxonomy): domain Eukaryota; kingdom Metazoa; phylum Arthropoda; class Insecta; order Lepidoptera; family Crambidae; genus Scirpophaga; species Scirpophaga incertulas. Next base: position 33,908,090 of record CM071630.1, read on the forward strand.
ATAATAATAAGTGTGGGGCGACGTTTTTCTTTTTTTCAAAAAATATCGGTACAATCTAAAGTAAAGAATAATAATAAAAATGGCAAGAATACGTAATATAATAATACAATATGGTAAGCAGTCTTTTGACATTATAATATTAAGTTTTTATGTTACTGAATCTTCCACTGACCAGAATTATTATAACAATAAATAATTAAGCTATTTCATTATTTCTAGAGGGTGTTGAGCAAGTAATCCTCGCAATGGCTCATAGAGGCAAGCTGAACGTCCTCAGCGGCTTACTGCAATGTCCTCCGGTGAAGATCTTCCATAAGTTCAGCGGTCAGCCAGAGTTTCCCCTTGAAGCTAATGCTGCCTGCGACATTTCAACTCATCTAAGTACATAATATTGTCAATTTACATCTTGTGAAGTAGACATCTAAGAGATTCTATACTTCTCGAAAGGTTAAAATGAACATCAGGTCGTAGGTTAGGACGATTCTCATATCATTAACACTGTAAAATTTAAATTCAATGAAAAAGCCTATTTTTGGTGTTCCATATAACGTGTTAGGGAAAAAAATTATAATACACAACGTGCTGGGCCCTGTTATCGTTGTTCGTTAAATGTCAAATCAAATTGTTACTGTTTTCCCTACGCCTCCGGAGAACCCTAGGTCGACCATAGAAATTACCCACTGAGTTCTTCTCTTCAATATTCTCACTAGCACAGTTTAGGTACTCACAATAAAAAGAAATAAAAATGTAAACGCGGGTCGCGTATAAGTCGGTCTGTTATTGTCGCATCAGTCCAGCCACCACGTTGTAACACAATAATTAATATCTACCAGCGAGTGCGTGTTTGTTGCCCAAGCTCGAAACCGGTTTTTGGCGTAAACATAATGCCACGAACTTAAATTGAATTTAAATTATATCCTATTGGAAATAGAGAAGCTTACACAACTGATTATAATATTTTTTGTTGATGACTATCATGATATTTTTTTGAGGGATGCTCTTTACTAGTGTTGTCTGCTTAAGTCCCTCCGTTTTACATATTGTGCAGGGTAAGACAAGCAATAAAAAACAGGTGGGGCTGTGCAGGGGCACACGACCGTTGGTTTTAACGTGAAACGTCTATGTTACGGAATCGCTTTTAAAGTAAAAGATTGAAATAAAAACAAGATTGACGGTGTTTTAAGTATTTTAATAAAATACTCAATGTCACAACAGCGAGCTGACTATATTAGTGACATATTCACACCACATTATTAAGGTACGATGATATAGACTTTTCGTTACGGCCACTTTTTTAAACCTGGTACCCGTATGTTTTAGCACGATTTTAAAGACGTTTCACGTCAAAATTATAAAAATAAACAATAAATTTAGAAGCAAAATTACACAGCAGCTCGGCTTGCTGATTAGTTACATCGCAGTTAATGCTGCATTTAATACACACGGACCGCAATGTAGACTTCAAGTTATCTATGGCTTAGTATTACAAATCTAAGTTTAATTTGATATCTACACCTATAGCAGGCAATGAGGTGTTTTATATTCACAATGATCGCTAAGAATGCTGTGTAAGAAAATTTTGGTATTTGACAAGTAATCTTCACCGTGGCGATTTCGAATGAAGACGCTGCGAACATTGGCGAATCAACCATTTTAGAATATCAAGCTACCACAGTATAGCATTTTCCCTCTATGTGTTCAAAATAGTTGAAAATCGTTTGAAGACACTTCGAACATTACCGAACCGAAACATATTAGAATATCAAGTTACAAAGTATGTATTTTTGCCTCTATGTGTTCAATATAGTTAAAAATCGAATAAAGACACTTCGAACATTAGCGAATCGAACATATTAGAATATCAAATTACAAACTATGTATTTTGCCCTCTATGTGTCCAATATAGTTGAAAATCGAATGAAGACACTTCGAACATTAGCGAATCGAATATATTAGAATATCAAGTTACAATGTATTTTTGCCTCTATATGTTCAATATAGTTGAAAATCGAATGAAGACACTTCGAACATTAGCGAATCGAACATTATACTATATTAATCTAACCACATTATGTTATCACTAGAGATCGGATAATCGGATGCATATTTACCTAAAGTTAATTTTTGGCTCACAAATTATGGAAGCGGCTTTTTAAAATACATTTTGTTAAATAAAAATCCTGGGAAAATACGGGACTGCAAATTTAACGTAGTGATATTGTTTCAAAATTACTAAATTAGCACGTGGTATTTATTTTCAAAAGACCGAGACTCCGGGTTCATTTATACAACTATGCATACGTATTTACATGAAGTTTAGTTTCAGTTCCCCGTGCGATTTATGAATGTACGATTTATTACATGAAGAGTGTTATACGAAAGTAGTGAGCTAGTTTGACTAAAATAATAATCAATTAAATAATTGAATAAAAAAACAGAAATGGTGAAAAATTTTATTTAACATAACAATAAAAAGCCGTTTCCATACTTTGTCTTAAACTAACTTTAGGTAAATATGCATCCGATTATCCGATCTCTAGTCATCACTATACGTTCAATATTACTCGTAAGTTAACTTATGTTTAAAGAAATCTGAAAGACTCTTGAATATTGTATTTTGTCATAGGTGCTTCGGCGGACATTACTGTCGGGGACAAGTCGGTTAGATTCTCCCTACTCAACAACCCATCACATCTAGAGGTAAGTTTTTATGCTTGCTTCATTTATATGACGCTTTGTTTTTATTATCTCTAAAGTGACGCTTTTATAACTACGTACATCACTAATAATAATCGGGTGGATTTGACAATAAAGTTTTCGTACTTCGTTGTCATTTGTTAAGGCCCTTTTTTTCACAAATGCGAGGAAGGTTCAAGTGGAAATTTATATCAAATATTCAGTTCTTTACTCCCGTTCAGCAGTAGAATATCAAATGTATAAGTCGACACAATGAACAGTTACTGCCTTGTTTGCTCGTTTTATGCCGCATATTATGACACTCGCAAGGAAATCAAAACCTACCTACTTCTCGAATCATGAAATTAGGAATTAGGTCATGTAGCACAGGCAAAGGGAAAATCCGACAATATGTAGTTGCATCACGTTTTTTTGCGATTATTATAATATTTCTAGTTGAACTTTGTACGAAACTTCTGTGCGTGAGTTCTTGGCTGGAGTTTTAATAAAGTAATCGGTTTTCCATCTAAAATTTCCCTCGCTTATCAAACAACCAAATATGTCAATACTTATGAAACTTTTTCAAAAAATAGTTGGTATAAATACATACATACATATATGTCACGCCTTGTTCCCAATGGGGTAGACAGAGACCACCTCTCTCCACTTGCTACGATCCTGGCACACTTCTCTTGCGTCCTCCACTTTCATGAGCGTCTTCATGCATGCTCGTCGGTTGCGAGTACTCTTGCCCGGCCTTTCTTTAGGACATCTTCGATTTGATCGAGATATGTACGCCTAGGTCGACCTGCACCGATTCGTCCTATCATTCTTACCTTGTGTATCTCTTTCATCAATCTTCCTTCATTCATTCTTTCAACATGGCCGAACCATCTAAGCATCCTTTTCTCTATCTTTATCACTACATCTTCAACTACGCCGCATCGCTCCCTCATCACACTGTTCCTGACTTTGTCCTTCAGATTCACTCCAATCATACTTCTCAAGCTTCTCATCGCCACAGCATTAATCCTACTTTCATGTTTCTTCTGCCACACCCAACATTCACTACCATACATCAATGTGCGGATCAACACGTCTCCATGCACAGCCAAAATTGTTCTAAAGTACAACCCATTAATAGAGAAGGGTACAAAAAAAATAGTTATGTCGATTTTTACCATACTGAGTGACGCATAGAAGAGGTAATATATTTCGGTCTTTATATTAATTTGTACAATATCATATTTAATCTCACTGAAGACATATTAATGAAAATTCAATATGGCAACCAGCCGCCATATTGTAAAAAAAAACAAAAACCCAACTGCCCAGCATAAAAAAGGAAACAAAACAAATAATTCGATACAAGTTATAGTCGACTTTGTCAAATTATTCACGGTAGTCAAAAAAAATAGCATCATTTTAGTAAACAATATAAGATCAAAATATAATGTAACATAAAATTTTAAGAGCCCCAATGATATTTCTCTCCAGTGTTTCTTAATCAAGTTTAGCGATTCGATTAGGATTGCGGATCGATCTAACCATTAGAAGAGCACTACTCGGAAATTGTGTTGTTAGATGTAATCTCTTTCAATAAATGACATTGTCGTCATCAAACGTCACTTACAGATAGGTTATCGTTTGATACAGTCAACGTACAGTGAGATCGATAACAACGTGTCAACGGTCAACGTTTCAAGAATGCTCAACGTTAATTCAATAAGGTCGTAATATATTAAATTTTCTCCATATTGATCACTTTGATTGATCAATTTGACTGCATAAACTTCGCAATATAAACCGTAGCCATAACCGAGATGACTCGTCTGTCAATCAAGCTAAAAACTAAAACTACTGAATAGCTGAAATTTGACACACTAGTAGTTAACATAATCATTACTGAACATTCATCAGTTATTTGCTAATTAGCTTAATTAATACTTCCATTATCATTAGTCCCTCAACTTGTAAGTTATTTAAAATTAACGTTCATTATTTATTTCGTATATACATATACAGTTAATCCAATTCGTATTATTCATCAAATGTATACGTTACTTACCGCATCGATTGCTTGGAAAATATGCTCTAAGATCAAATGAAGAACTATAAAAAAATAAGTATTTTATATGTTGATCAATTTTATAATATTATTTTTTTTTATCACGTGTCGACGGATCAACGGTTGATGATGTTCCGTTAATTACTTTGAATCATAACAGCTTAATGTTTTTAGAAACGGATTAAAAATTAACCACGTTAATTATTCAATTTGGTGCCAAAGAAATCTTAGCATAAAAACATTTTCGAAAGGACTCTAGACTAACTCATCAACATCCGAGTTCGTTTCGTTATCGGCACCAATTCGGTATCAAACAGCATTGTAAGTGAATGAATGCAAATCGCGGAGTCAGTTCTATCCAACCTGCTTTAACAAAACTGTCGCAATTGTTACAAATGTTACATTGGCTACAAATACAGGGCCTTAATTAAGAGGTTCTTAAATAAAATACCACCAATTCATTAGTGAATTAATATGAAGTTTACATTGACATAAAAGAATGTATTACTAATTAACCAGCACAGTGAATAGTAAGTAAATCTTTGTTTTGCTACCAAAATTTGTCCCGGCTGAGGAACACATAACCGACCTTAAACTGTAAATTAGGCGAAAACGGAAGTTCGAATAGAACAAATTTGTCAAATTAACTTTTGAAGTTAATTAAAGCTCCTTCGTTTCAGGCTGCGAATCCAGTATCGATGGGGAAAACTAGGTCAAAACAGATGAAGTTAAGGGAAGGTGAATATTCCGCCGATGGATCGACGAAAATGGGGGACAAATTGTTGAATGTCCAGGTATGCTCCAGTCCAGGTGTGCTCTCACACTATATCTAACGACAAAATATTTTATAGGTGCCATATCTCTCTTTTATACTCATAGTTAAAATTACTAGGTAAGTTAAGTAAAATTACTTGATTTAATACTGATATTCATCAAAAAAGTTTAACAAAAGCATAAATTCTTTATTACCAAAAGTCTTAGTCTGTATTTATATATGAGAAGTAATTACATTGGTCAGCAATTATAAAATTTGGCGAGCCACCCAAAAGCAGCATTTAAATAATTTGGTCAGCATACAAAGATTTTGTTTGCAATAAAAAAAAACAGGCAGCAATTCTTGTTCCGCAACTAATTTTGATAATGGTCAAAAATTAAATCATACATAGGCAGCCAACAATAACATGAGTCTGCATAATAAACATTCAGTCCGCAAAATAACTACTTGAGCGGCAAGATTTCATGATTGAGCGGCAGAAAAACATGTCTATAAGCAGTATATTTGATTGGTATGTTAGGTTAGGGTTTTTTTTTTTTTTTTTTTTTTTTTTTTTTTTTTTTTTTTTAGTTTTTAGGTTAGGTTAGGTTAGGCATGACAAATAAAGTATTTTTGCTACTCTTATATGCAGCACAAAATGCATTTTTTTGCTTACACTCTGAGTGCTTACCAAAATTTTATTAAACATGAGCAGCTGATTGCAGCTTATATAATTAATATGCTGTACAAAAATAATTACAGCCATCCAGAATGACATAAATTGCTGATTGATTTTGAAATGTTTGCTGACCATGAGTTGCTGACCAATTAGCTATTTCTGCTCACCGTTTTCTGCTCACAGAAATAACAATACTATGCTAACCATTTAATTGACACCCTTTATATATTATTTAGATCTCCTAGTAGGCTATTATAGGTATTTCAAATAAAAAGTCTGTACATGCCATACAAAAAAGTAGAACAACGTTCAACGTTATTATGCAAGTCAGTAAGTAAACTGCCTACCTGAAGTGGTTACAGTGGCCGTGGCCGTTACAATCCCACAGGAACTACGGCTCACTGAACCACATATCGGCTGCTTAAAATCAAAACATAGTAATTCCCTCCAACAAAAATGTTCAGGAGAGCAAAAAAACGGGTTGGCTACTTTGATTCGTTAGCCCGACGAAACCAGAAGAGATAACGATTTGGGTGGTTGACGAAAAGTTGTGCTATATGGTTGACATTTTACTTTGTAATACTCGTAATCTTTTTGGAGTATAGTTACACTAAAATCGCTCATACTTTATTTATTTTTCGTGAATTTACCCAAATATAACTATAAAAACAATATCAAAACTTAGTAAGTCTGCTTTACTAGGTTATTTGGATATTTATTAATTAATTAATTTATTTGTTATTTTTACTTTGTGCCAAATTCAAAATATAGCAAGTTGGTATTTTAAATTCATAGCTTAGTAAGTCGCTTGAGATGCTAGGATTTTAAATTTGTATTCTGACATACTCAGTTTAGAATTTGTACTTCAAAGAAATTGTCGTGATCATGGCAAATTGCTTAGACTTGCTAAATTATATCTTAAAAATTACGTATGAAAATGGGTGCTTTAAGGTCCACATCGTTTCGGTACTACCTAATAAGTCGAAAAATGCCAAAAACCCTTTTTTGTCTTTCAAATTAAGTGTTACTAGGTTTTGAATTTGAGCAGCCGATGTGACATAAGATGGAAAGTTACGATACCCAGTAAATTCACGAAGAAAGTAAATGAATCTAAAACAGTGCAGTAGTTTGTTGGTTACATTGAATGAACTGCTAGAGGCCGAATCTCGAGAATTGGAAAAAGTTTAAATTCTTTTTTTTTTTTCGAAGTGTAGTCACAGCTCAGCCAATTGGAAAATTGGAAATGTCGTGCCTTCCATTTTTAACGGGATTCTCCTGTCTTGACTTGTCTCGCGTAACTTTAACACTTTTTACATTTCATTATAATTAAAAATTATTTGCAATACGTTTTTAATGTAATAAGTTTAATTCGACAATAAAGGTTTATTTAGAAAAGAAAAATAAAGTAACATACATACATACATATAGGTCACGCCTTGTTCCCAATGGAACAAGTATTGATAATAAGAAAAATATATATATATTTGCTTTCAGCCCCCGATTTTTCCTCTGCCCTCTTGCTATAACTCTATATACTCGTATATGTAGAAGTCAAATTTCATCGAGGTAGAGATTAGCCGGAACATCCAACATCGCAAACTATAACTATAATATTATTACGTTTTTTTATGTAAACCTCTTCACCTGGTAGTCAGCATTTACCGTTGCCCATAGACGCTTGCAACATTAGGGGAGTCACATAGCGTCACCTAGCACTCACCATCGCCCCGTTTGCACTTTCTTTAACGCGCTGGCCCAGTGCGGGTTGGGGGGAGAGGTCTAGAGAGTAGCATTCATTAATTTTCTTTTGATAAATGTATACTATTATATTTCTTGACAGATTCATGGCGATGCTGCTTTCACAGGACAGGGGGTCAACCAAGAGACTCTGATGCTGTCCCAAGCTCCGCATTTCTGCGTTGGTGGCTCCTTACACGTGGTAGTTAACAATCAGGTACCTACTTTTTTTGAAGTTCACACCATTCCGTTCGGAGTTAAAACCTTACTACTAAAATTCCGTTATCCGTCAGTCTGTCACCAATTTAAGTCCAGTTTAATTTAGTCGTTTAATATTTGGGCTGACCGCACTCAGCTTTACTTACGATGTCGTTTCTTCATATATATAAAACACCATAATTATATTTTTCCGCAGTGAAGATGATATAGTAGAAGAAATCAAATAATTTTTGCTGTCGTTTTTTATATACCGAGATGTCAATTTAATATCTATTAAAAAGTTTCGTCCTGCAAATTGGGTGGAAGTAATATGGGTAGAGATAATTCGGTTCTTTTGTGCTCGTTAAAATAATCAAAAATAACAACATTTACGGAAACTTCGAAAGTAGCAAATTGATTCTGACTCAAAACGTTTTGTTTGTTTATGCAAATCATTGCGGGTTCCTTAAATTTCTTAAGATTTACAATTCCTCTTTGTTATAGTTTTTTTTACAATTAATCACAGTTTTAGAAGACGTTGTAATTCACAATTTAAGCCTAATATTATACTCCACCTTATTGTAAAAATTTTATGAAGTACAAGATTAGACGTAATTTTGATGAAAAGGGTAAAATTAATTGTAGCAATATGACCCAAGTTAGTTCGCTCTCATGTCGATAATGAATTAGATCTATCCTCATTAGCTTTGTAACCTTCGTAACATTAAAAACACCGTATACTTGAAATTTATAGAGACAGTAACGAGCCCCATAAACTGCCGGAAAATTTGAGGAAGCTCTACCTTTGGTCTATAAATAAAATTACGGGGTCTTAAAGAAGCATACGTATTTCAGAGTCCATTAAGAAGTGTCTTCTATAAAAATGCCAATAAAACATTGCTTTACCGTTAAATTTGTTTTTTTTTTCTAACACTTTAAATGACTTTATTGATGTTTATTTATGTTTTTCCGGAAAATAAGCTACTGTGCCTGCAGATGAAAGGTTTCCACTGATAAAATTGTTGTTTCTTTATGAAAGTATAAATTGTGTATGAGATCGAAGAAAGCAAAGGCAATTAAAGGCAAACAGTCTTTTTGCCTTCGCTTTCTTCTTTCTTCACTTCGTAAAATGACTCTCCCGATCTCGCTCACAATATTAAAGTTACGGCCTTAAATCAAACCATGGGTACATTAGAATAAATTTTAAGTACGTAAGAAAAATTTGTTCAAATCTGCCTGTTTTTGAAAAAAAAATTGTCTGCAATCGTAGAAATTTTCTACCAAGTATTTTTAAATCCTTATTGAATGCGCCAACTTTTGCAGTTACTTGTCAAACTCGCATAGTACTTTTTTTTTTCAGTACAGCTTGTTAAAGCTATGAATTTTGAATATTTAATTTCGATCTAAAGTGCATATTTTTCTAATCTGGAGCAGCTGGCTTTATATTTTAGATTAGAGTATACAGAAACATTACTCAGGATTACAAAACAATAGAAAATATTTAGAAAAGTCAAGATTTGTAGCAACAAGAGTAAGAAAACCGTCACAGACTATAAATTTTATCGATTTTTACAAATACTAGATATTTGTTAAAATAGTTGACTTAGATTTTTTTTATATTTTTCTGATAATTTGTATGAGTTAGTCTACCACCTACTTTCGGCTTGACGTCGGCTTCTGGGACACCCTGTATATATATAGTACTTACGTTATATTTTTTTCTTTTCGTGTGGATTAGGTGCCTCCACAGTTTGCAACTAAATATTCAATACGATGATTTAACATAATTATTTTACATTTACAAATAATTGTAGTATGAATCTAATGACTTCGATCGACCACGCCAGCTTACCGTATTGATAGAATTTATATATGTATGTACATTCCATTAAATATTGAGATTTAAACTCGTTACATAGAAATAAATAAATATCAGGTTATGTCTTCATAATTTATTTAGGTATTTTTTTATAAACATAAACAGTCATTTCGCTAATGTTCTCAAACTGTCAACAATTTTTAATTGTGCTAAGCAAAATTTATTCACTTTAAGCTGGCTCCAATTTTTTTTCTTAATGCATTTCAATGAATTATTTGTCAAAACTATTCTAATTACCGCTAAGATAATCAATGTTTAATAGATTTTAGTAGATTAAAACTATCTACTTTCTGTCTTAAACGGCAAGTATTGCATATATTTTTGGGTATTGGACAATCAGTGTATATGAAATAAAATCCGATAATATAAAGTTAATTGTATGACAAATTATAAGTTAATGTTACAGGTAGGATTCACGCTTCCTGCGGCCCGCGGCCGGTCGTCCCGGTATGTCACAGATTTGGCTAAATCCATAGCTGTGCCCGTCATACACGTTAATGGCGACTATCCTGAGGTAAATATGATTCTGTATCTTTGAAATTCATATTTGATTATTTAAAGAACTACTCAAAATATGTGTCTAAATTAATATAACATCTATTTAGGTAAAACTAATACAGTAAAAATTTTACACCTAAATTATAATACAACTTCTTTTTAGAGGTGAATAATATTAAACTAAGAATTATCGCCAATGCTAAAAGATATCGGAGGTTATCTCCAATTGATATTTGGCGCCCAACGTGGAGTAATCGCCAAGACTTTACAAGTTTAACCTCAAAGTTAACAATTTTGAGGTTATTTATTACAACTAAAACTTAGAACAGTCTACTGTGGTTTTTTTTTGTAGAATAATAACCCCTGATCATTATTGATAAAAATAAATTCTTAAACCGATTTCAAATATAGAGTTTTCTTGCAGCTAGTAGAGAAGGCAACAAACATTGCGTTCGAATACCAGCGCAAGTTTCGCAAGGACGTGTTCATCGACTACAACTGCTTCCGGCGCTGGGGACACAACGAGCTGGACGACCCCACCTTTACCAACCCACTGCTCTACAAACATATAAAACATAGAAAGTGAGTTTAATTCAATAAGCTCCGGAGTGTTACTCCCAACCTTAAATAGCTATCATAGTTTTAGTGAGCAAACTAAAGACTACCCACGGTTAGATCGTGAGCCGACCGACTTTATTATCTAGATTTTCTGTATAGATAAATAGCTCATAAATTATAGGAGAGAATTTTAAGGAAATTAAATAAGATTGAAATAAGATACCACGCAATATAAAGCTAATGTAGCTCTAAAAACATCAAAGACACCCAGATTTTGTCTTCTTATGATATTCTAATAACACTTCTAAGATGACTCTGGGACCGTACACTTAAAATCTACTTTACAACACATCGTTAGACCTCTATACATCTCTCTGCATCTCTACTGTGCGCATATAAATTTAAAAAATGACGTACCACGACGAGTATAAATGGATTCTGTGTGTTCCAAATACAGGCGCTGGTCAAAACCATTGTGGTGAAAAAAATACAACCCCAACTAACAAACATACTAAACAAAAATAAAATAACAATAATGTGTTTTTGTATCGTACATCATATAATAATTTCCTGTAGATCCTTAATTTTAATTTAAGTATAACTAAATTCAAATACCATATTTAATTACGTAGAGATCTATTTGCCTATTATTTTGTATTCGAATTTTGCTCAGTTGTATTTTGATATTGCTCAGAATCTAAATTGATAACTTTCCGTAGAATCTTAATTTTTATTTTATATTTATTATTGCCTTATTATCTGTGTCTCTAAAAAAATTGGTTGACTGTAGAACTCCGTCTACTGCCGGTATTTGAACGTGACAACGTCTATTACATGGTAATTTTTTCTGGGTGCAATGAAATTATTTAAAATAAAGTAATGTATAACATTTATATTTTTATTACGTTGCCGTGTGGCGTCAGATCGGCCGTTACGCCGTTTCCGAGTATGCCTTCGGGCGCTCTAGGGGTGGGGGTAAAGTAGGCGTGGACTCCGTGTGGCGTCAGATTCGGCCGTTACGGTGTTTTCGAGAATGACTCCACGCCGTACCAATTTAATAGACGTTGTCACGTCAAAATAAAAAAATAAATAATATCACCATTCTGACGTGACAAATATTTTTTTTAATCTATTAAGCTTCTATTACTCGTATTATTCTTGTGGGTAATATTCTTGCAACTTTATTCCTTAGTATAGTTCTGAAAATCATTTACAACGCTGGCGACGCATCTGCAACTCCTCGGATGGGCGGCAATAATCGATTACTATCAGGTGATCCATTTGCCGCTCTATAGCGCTCTATACTACAGTGGGATCCACATATTGAAACTTTGGCAATCAAACTTAGTTCAGCGGCGTACGCAGTAAAAAAGATTAGACTTTTAACTAATGTTGAAACGGCAAGAATTGTTTATTTCAGCTACTTTCATAGTGTTATGTCCTATGGACTGCTGCTATGGGGATCAGCGGCTAACATTGAAAGTATTTTCCTTTTACAAAAAAGAGCGATTCGTGCTATTTACTGTTTACGGGCTAGAGAATCCCTAAAAGAATTGTTCAAAGAAATTAATATTTTAACTTTAGCTTGTCAATATATATATGATAATTTAGTTTTTGTATATAGAAACTATAATAAATTCAATAAAAACAGTGATCTACATAATGTGAATACTAGAAACAAAAATAAACTTGCCGTTCCAATGTTCAGACTCCATAAAACTAGCTGTTCGATCTTGGGGAAATGTATATCTATGTTTAACAAGCTTCCGCAAAGTGTCATTGATTTACCTTTATATAAACTTAAAATCCATATCAAAAATACACTCATGAGTAAAGGTTATTATAAAGTAAGTGACTATCTAAATGATCACAGTATTTGGGAATAGGGACACTATTCATAGAGCCATGTTTGGTAACATTATTTATAATATTGTATTATTTTATATGTGTATGTAAACATACATACGACTGTAATCGTATTAGGTATGATTGTATCTTATACTATATTGTATTTTTATATTATATTATTATAATTATTAACATTGAAAAGAAGAGATAAAAAATAGACCTTCAGAGTTTCTTGCCTGTTCTTCTCGAGAAGGCTCTCCCAATTTCCGAACAGGTGTCGAATCAATATATTTTTTCTTTTTTTTTTCCTTATTCGTACGTACGGACAAGGTTTTTTTTTTTTTTTTATTATTTAAGTTTTTTTTTGTTTTGTTTGTTGACGTCAATAAGTGCCTGTAAAGGTATATGTTGAATAAATATTATTTTGATTTTGATTTTGATAGCATTAAAAAAAACCGAGCAAAGAAATAAGTTACATAAATTATTATGACTATAAGTCACGCTTTATTCACAGGTCAATCCCCGATAGTTACGCCGAGAAGTTGGTGACAGAAGGAGTAATGACATCTGAAGAAGTAGCCAACATCACTTCAGATTACACTAAGTACCTACAATCACAATACGAGACTGTGCCGTCCTACAAACCTGAGGTATATTGTGATTTACGTCGACTACAAGAATCTTCGTTGGATTAAGCTTTCATTATATTTTGGTACAATACACAAATCAAAAGATTCTTAACGGATTTTCATCAATATATCTTCGTAATCAGCCTATACCTGTCCACTGCTAGACACGGACTTTACCAAGGATTTCTCTTTTAACTTTATCATAATTATAAATTCATCATTTCAGTCGAAAGAAATTCCTCAAAAACAAATATTTTTTTTCTAGTACCTGTCTTTATATGTTTTAATAACTATGTTGATTGCATGTTAAATATGTAATAAGATTAGTAGGCCTAAACATGCCTAGATGAAATCTTTAGTACGAATAATTCCGCTTATATACATGTTGTTTGTTTTTTTGTGTGCAATATATGTGTTATATATAATTCACAGGTATCCTACTACCAACAGCAATGGTCAGCAATGAGCGCAGCTCCCAAGGCAGTGGAGACCTGGAACACAGGCGTGGACGTAAACTTGCTAAGGCTGGTCGGTGAAGCCTCAGTTAGAACTCCTAGTCAATTTGTAAGTGATTTCTATCTATTAGCATTTAGTGGCACTAAATACCACTTGAAACTTTCTGAAGATACTAAAGTAATAGCTTGTACAATGCTGTATCCCGTACATAGATGATAGGGATTTATTTTGCCTTTGTAGAGGACAGGCTAATAATCCTCATGGAAACTACCGCAACGAAAAACGACGGTTATTAGTAGGACTCCAAATGACTCGACCGGAGTGACCTATCGACTACACTCAGAATGATCTTTAGCCCTACAGTTTGGATAGAAGGGAACGCAAAAGCGATTCTATCTCCTATAATAACAACGACAACTATTTCTAAGAAATGTATTTTTTAATTTATTTTATACTAGCTGACCCGCGCCCACTTCGTTGGGCATAATATTAATAATCCCCGAAGCGAGCACGAAAGCGAACTGAATTAAACCCGAATCCATCGCGCGCCGTCCGCTGATGATGATGATGATGATGACACTCAACAATAATGTGGCTTTCTATTGGTGAAAGAATTTTTAAAATCGATGATGATGATGATGATGACACTCCGCAATAATGTGGCTTTCTATTGGTGAAAGAATTTTTAAAATCCGTTCAGTAGATCCCGAGATTAACCCTTACAATTTACAAACACACAAACTTTACTTCTTTATAATATTAGTATAGATTTAGGTATTTTACTGTATCCAATACCGTCTTTACTATAAGGGCACACGGGACCCGTACCCAGGGCCCCCATTCTCAGAGGGGCACCGAAGGACCTACAATTTCTCTCACACATTTATTCTCAAAACATTTTTGTCGGACACATTAGATATTACTTTTTTTCGCAAATTACTAACTTTATAAGAAGGTATTAACGTGGCATATACTACGCCATTATAACAACAAAAACAGACGGTCCAAGAAGGCTCATTTCTATCTGGAAGCTGAGGCCGGGAAACGCCTATGGATTTGTAGTTCGGGATTCCAACAACTGAAGCGCTAGTGTCGAAATTGCCTAATCAGTATCGTTATTTTAAAAATGTTAGTATAATTCGCGTTTTTTACTTTCCAAAAGAGCCTCCAATTTTCATATGCCCTCAGCTTAGTTTTAGACGGCGGTGACTGTACCATACGCTCTGTTACCATTATACGAGAGTATAACGGTCAAAATGCTACCTTATATATATTACGATCTAAGTTTAGCGGTTATTAAATTCGTACATTCAAAACATAGTGCTTAGTTTGATAACCGTACTTTAAAGTTCCACCACGTTTTCACAAATAATCTATGGCTGCATTAGGGCCCCTGAGACTTCTCAGACTCCTGGAAGGTTACTTTATACCCTTTTGAAGAAATAAAAAGGTTGATATATTTTAAACAGGTAAGTATAATAAGTTAAGTCGCGCCCGTGGATACGGCGACCCAGGAGGGACCACGCCCCTTCCGTGGCCGGGGGCGTCGTCGGTAACGGAGGGCTCCCTTGTATCGGCAGGGGAGCAAAGGCTAGGGGTTCCCGGAAGTCGCTTGGCGTTCCCGGGGGCTCCCTACATGCCTGAGGAAGGCCATCCCTGAGGGTTTTAGTGGGTAGGCCTCCTCCTTCTGCGGAAGAGAGCCCCACATAACCGCCGGCTCGCCACAGCCGAGGTATGCAATTTAATGCATTTTCCTCAGGGGAAAAAAGGTATAATAAGACAAGAGTTTTTCACACGCACAAACACCCAGACCGGAACAAATTTTTATAGGTCATACAAAATATCTGTCCCGTGCGGGAATTGAACCCGCGACCCGTTGCGTAAAAGCCGATTACTCGACCACTGCCCTAAATGTGTCGTCATATGATTATAAATGCTTAATTAAAGCCCTACTTGCACAACATACAAATGACTTGGTTTTGTTCCAGAATATTCACAATCACTTAGCCAGAACTCACGTAAAGAACAGATTGAATAAGCTCGCAGAGGGAAAGGACTTAGACTGGGCCACAGCTGAAGCTTTAGCATTCGGTGAGTTATTGTATAAAACTCTATTAAGTTCACTAGCTACTAAGCTCTATGCTTGACGGTTACTTGATTGTGTAATTTTATTCTAGCTGTATTTTGCAGATATCTTGTAATACAGTAAGTACATATTGATGTGTCCTCAAAAATCAGCCGGCATCTTTCCTACAAGGCTATATGTTGTGGACATATAGTCTTTTCCTCACCTATCATAGATATCTTATCCTCACCTATCATATCTTGCCTTGAAAACTATGTAATTACTTAGTTTAATGTCTACTAACGTGTGTAAAAATTTCATCAAGTTTGCTGTCTTCGTTATTTAATAATAGCTATTTGGTTGCGGGAATATATTAATATCTCCCGTGGTTTTTTTACAGAAGGTGTACGATAAACAAAACAACTTTTGCATATAAATATCGCGCTAAAGACAGGAAAAAGGCAGGTGCGTCCGCGTGTAAAATGTATTGGTTACTTCCGAACTAGATTTAGGCTATTGCGTACTGGCAACCGGTCGCCGGTGACATCGAGTGTTCTAGTCGCAGAAACAGTTTCACGGAGCGATAAGCAGACAATATCAATACGTAAAACGAATTGCACATCTGGTGCGATGCGAACAAGTAATACTTATATTATGCAGACTATATAAGTATATAAATAAATATTATAAGTGTGGTATGTGAAAAGGATAAGAATGAAAACAGCGTATTTTATTAGGACATACGACGAGCCGTTGTCGCAGCCACGTTTGAGAAGCTACTGACTGGCCACTGTGCGGGCTTAACTGCCGGCTATCTTGAACCGGTTATATTTTAACTACGGAGTGTGTGAGTGCGAGAACGGCTACTCGTAGTAGGTATTTATTTTGAAAATAACATAATTTAAGTACAACTGTAAATAAAAACACCTTAGGCTATGTACATAATTTTAACTTTAGGAATAGGTTAGTAATTTAGGTAGAATATAATATTTAAGTATTAGGTCAAGTAGATATATGCGTAACTCAATACATTGTAAGTTTATTTTTAATTTATATAAATCTACTAGCTTTTGCCCGCGACTTCGTCCGCGTGGAATAGTGACTTCCGGCAGATTTTTGGTTTTTCCCACATAGTTCCCGTTCTTGCGGGATTTTCGGAATGGTCGAGTTTCCGCAGAATTTTTAGTATTATTATGTTGATACAACTTAAACAAATTATTTCGACCAAATTTGGTACCATAAAAACGGTCATTGTGACTAAACCTGAAAAGATAGACATATGCCGTCGCGGACTTTTTTTTAGATCATGTATAGAGGAATAATTCTTTCATACATATTTTTTGTGTATCTTGAACCGTTTTCGCAGCGCACGCAAAGAAAGCCTTCAAAAATGAATAATTTTCCCCGTTTTTTACACATTTACCGCTCTGTCTTTGCTCCTATTGGTCATAGCGTAATGTTATTTAGCCTATAGCCTTCCTCGATAAATGGACTATCCAACAAAAAAAGAATTATTCAAATCGCACCAGTAGTTTCGGAGATTAGCGCGTTCAAACAAACAAACAAACAAACTCTTCAGCTTTATTATATTATTAGTATAGATTATTTTTTTAGCATTCGTGATATATGCATATGTGCGTCGCCTACAGTATGTATATAACGTGTTTAATAAATTGTATAAGTACACCACAACTATACTAAACTAAAACAGCGATAACAGTTTAAGTTTTATCTTAGAATTCAAACTATAAATGTGTTGTAAATTATTAATCTATAGGTTATGTTTAATCTATGCTGCTGTTGATTCTATATAATACATTAGTTGTTGCTGACTACTACTTGCGTTTCTTTTTAACTATAATATAAAAAATAACTAAAACAAAATGGGCATATGTTATCCCTGCCTTTCGTGAATTATTTCATAGAAATGTTATTGGGTATGAAAGTACGTTGCTTACTTTCTATCTAGCGGTCCAATGTATCTACCGCGAATAACATCAAACAAAACTGGGAGCCATAGTGATACCTACGTACAAATAAACTTACTCACGTATTCATATATAAGTTGTGAGTCAGATAAGATCAGTCACATGAGGCTCCGAATCGAAAATGTAAATTGGTAGAATTCATTTAATCAAATAGTTCCACTCAGGTTATGTTGACACCTCTGCCTCATAAGTCTTTATTTTAATTAACATTGAGTTTCCAAATCCACATAGTATATAAAAATGAATATCTGTAATTTATTAAATACTAGCGGACCCGACAGACTTCGTCCTGTCAAAAAGATTTGTACAGTGGCAGTTTTTTGTTCCTAATTATTTTATAGATAATGTCGCATAGCCAACCAAATCGCAAAAAAGTCTAAATGACCATTACATTTTGTGGCTATTTAATTTTGGAACGTGACATTAAATCCTCCAACGATGTATTCTGTGCTCCAGCGCACGCACGCACACTGTTTTGATAGATATGATTGAATTTCAACTATATGTAGCGTTAATAAAGCGCAAATTGACTCTTTGATGTTAGGAACACACCTTCATTGCTTAGACAACAGTGAGTGCTTGCAATATGAACTTTATACAATAACAATAAAGCTCAATTCGACTGTACGTTTTAGTTAGAAAATGTTTGCATGGGAAAATAAAAGGGCTGTTTTTAGGGTATTTCCGATAATTATTCAAATTTTCCTCATTGTAAAAACCCTCCTTGAACTTCAACGAACATTACCAAAAAGAATTGGCCAAATTGGTCCAGGCTTTGTTGAGTTATGCGCTTACCAACACATTCTGCGATTCATTTTTATATATAAGAAGATTATATAAATTTATAATACATTAAATTAAAATGAATTTCATCAACAAATAGCCAAAATTACACAGATTCAATTCAATTACTTTCTTTGTATTGATGATTATTCCAACACATTTTATTTCGTCTCTTTACAGGTTCATTACTAATGGAAGGTCGTCATGTACGGCTGAGCGGGGAAGACGTCGGCCGGGGAACATTCTCCCACAGGCACGCGATGCTCGTGGACCAGGAAACTGAAGAGATTTACGTCCCGCTGAACCACATACACGAACAGCAGAAAGGATTTTTAGAGGTTAGTATAATATTAGTATTGTTGTAGTAAAAATAGAGTAGAAATAGTATTGTAGTAATGAATATAGAGTAGAAATAGTATTATTGTAGTGAATATAGAGTAGAAATAGTATTTTTGTAGTAAATATAGAGTACAAATAGTATTGTAGTAATGAATATAGAGTAGAAATAGTATTGTTGTAATGAATATAGAGTAGAAATAGTATTATTGTAGTGAATATAGAGTATAAATAGTATTTTTGTAGTAAATATAGAACAAAAATAGTAATTTTGTAGTAAATATAGATGAGATATAGTATTGTTGTAGTAAATATAGAGTAGAAATAGTATTGTTGTAGTAAATATAGAGTAGAAATCTTTATACTTATGTGCAATCCTACTAATATTATAATCGCGAAAATTTGTAGAGATGTATGGATTTTAATGAAACGTTACAATAATTTAGCTTATACATCAGCTGATACATAGGATACAGTATATAAAGATATACACCACGCTAATACACTGAGAAAAAAATCCTGCTAAATTAACAACAAAAAGTTAATCCGGGAGAGCTGTTCATAGTGAATTGTTACCATATCAAATTGTTTATTGTCAAATGAAGTCGACAATTAGGTAGATTCAGCAACAATAATATGTTGCTAAAAAAACAATTGTGATCTTGTGCCATATCAAAACCCATATTAGTTACACCAAGAATTTAGCTTTGTCACCATAAATATTCCCGTTTTGCCATGATTAAGAACGGACATGAAGCAGGTTAAGTAAATCGTTGGGGTTACTTACGAAATATCGAATTCCATTTGGAATCATTTGATCGAATATCAAAATAATATCAGTGTATTTCGATATTCGATCATTTGGAACTCGATATTTCGTAGGTAACCCCAACGATTCACTCAACCTGCTTCATGTCCGTTCTTAATGCTAAGCACTAGTTGTAAATTGTCTTGCTTTTAAATTCACATTAAATAGTAGAGCAGAAGTATTTAGTGGTCACAACAGTGATTAAAGTATATTCCGCCATTGTGCTACATTCGCGAAAGATATGGTCCCACTATATTATTACACTCTTTGGAAATGGACGAGCCAAGCCGAGTCCTGCGTATATTAAAAGTACCTACTTTGTGTCGGCGCCCGAGTGAAGTGATGAGAGAATTGGCTACCAAAACGAAACAACTACTCGGAAGTTGTCACAATACACTCATTTATTTGCTAAGCGAACAATCTTAAATTTCGTTAGTTTTGAATATTGTTCATCCAGCATCGTAATAAATAAACATGACAACAACTTTAGTTTTGTTGCAGATTATTTTGTCATACTATAAACACTAAAGTTAATAGTCGAACATTAGTCGCGGTTGCTGCCTTAACAACGTTAATAAACATTGTTACTTTGGTTCAGATTTCCGAAGCCGGTGGAACAATAAATCTCTAACAATAAAAAAATTGCAGAGGGCACTATGAGACCTTTGTTATTGTGTGTCAAGTGTTTTGTTGCAGTTACTGTAATTATTTAACAAAGCATTTATGAGCCATTTTGACTAATCCTGCTCAGACGAAGTCGCGGGCACCAGCTAGTGTTTTATAAGTTGTATGTAACTAAAGTTCGATTTTTAATTCGAGTCAGTAAAATGACATTTCCAGTGTCATGTGTCACAAATCATATTATTTAATATGGTATGTATTACATATTTACAATAAAAAAACGCTTTGATACCTACCTAATAAAATAAAGCATGACTAAATGTCTAAATCAATTGATTGCCGAACATCACTATTGTAGTGGGTTGTAGTGGGTCACCCTTTTTTGTATCAGTGACAGTTGCACTTGTCATTTTACTGACTCGAATTAAAAATCGTAGTTTAGTCTACGAATTGATCCTGCTATCTACTAATGAGTTTTTCAAATTTTATATCAGCGTACACCAATTTAAAGATGTAGCCATCTCTGAGATTTGTGTGATGAATGCTGAAGTCTTAAAAAATACGGGGGGCTTAATTAAGTTTTAGTTAAGTATATAAATATGAGGTTCCTGTAATTAAAAACAGTTGTATTTGTAATTTTAATTTTCACGTAACATCTAGGGCTAGTTAGAAGAAATATCTCCGAGAGATAAATCCGCGTTTAAACTATGGAACATGTATCTGTACTAATTAATATCTTTTTATTGTTTAATAAGGATTTTATATATAGCACTCTAAAACGGCTCATTACATGAATTTCAGAAAAAATAAAGGGTTCCATGTGTTTTACATTTTTTATTGTTCGATTTTTAATTTCACCAATATTCGTTTAAATAATGAAGAAAATCCTTCAAAAATCCCTAATGTCATAGTACTTTTTAGTACTCAAGAAATACTGAAAGACTTTGAGCGATGTTTACCTTTAAAACATATTTTGTTTCCTTAGGTAGCGAACTCCATTCTGTCGGAGGAGGCGGTACTGGCGTTCGAATACGGCATGGCGTACGACTCACCCGATAACCTCTGCGTGTGGGAAGCGCAGTTCGGGGACTTCTATAACGGGGCGCAGATCATCGTGGACGCTTACATAGCTTCTGGAGAAGGTAACATATCATATTCAACATATTATTCAACAATTTATTCGACATAGAACTTTATGATTTCTAAACCAATTGAACTAGGAGACAGAATTTGAAAAATAATGTATTCCAATTCTTTCTATACCGGTAGTTGCAGCTTAACGAATCATGAATTTCCATTAGAGACTTTATTTAAGGATAGTATATATCTAAAAAAAATCTTTATTTAATAGAGCTTAATTAGAACAAATACATTATTTTTGTATAACATTATTAATAGTAATATTGACTCGGCCGAACTTTTATAAAAAAATAATTTTAGAGTGCCCAGGACTTCCTCACGTTCAAAAGATACTTTTTTGCTCCGTACTGTTGGACAAATTAGATATGCTAAAAATACTTTTTTCCGGCGTTCTTGTAATTTTTATAATAAACTGCAATTCGATATAGATATATTTCGTGACTCCCTGAGGGTATACAAAAATAAACTAGCAAGTAACTGTTTCCACAAACTATATATGTCCTTTTTTATTTGTATGTAAAGAATTACATGGCTAATTATAGTTTTTATGTCTAATGTTTAATATGTAAATAATGGTTTCCATCACATATTTTTACAATCTGCAATCATAGTTATAACACAAATAATGGTACTTTAGGTCTGTTTGTGTCTATTTGTTGATATTTTCATAGTTTATTATGTAGCTACGCCGTAGCACACAAACATACACATTGAACTTACTGGGCGAATAAATTCAGTTGCACAGAGTACTGGCAGTTGCTTCAGGACGCCCTTGCTAATTAATTAACTCGATTGTTTTATTTATGCACATTTTTCTTTTTGTTACCTCAATAAATAAATAAATATGTTTAATTCACCATTTAAACACGAAAAATGAATGAAAAAACAGAATGGAGTCCGATTTTATAGACTTTTGTCATGTCATAGAGTTTTTATCTTTCCAAATTACACAGAAACGCTGTAAACTCGACTGCTTTTCAGTTTCTGAAATTAACCTTTCGATTTATTTAAAACTTAGTTTTTGTCAATCCTGGTCCCTTATATCTCAACCCCTATTTCACCCCCATACTGGTAAAAATTTCAAAAATGTTAGACAAACGACTTTTTGTTTATAATGACGTGATATTTGACGAACTTGCATACTAACTTTCAACCGTTATTTCACCCCCTAAATGGTCGAAATTTCAAAAATGCTAAAACAAATGTTTAACTATTTCTTATCAAATGCTTAAATATAAAGATTCATGTTTTTATCTTTTAAAATTAAGAAATCCCGTACAAACTTTTAACCTCTATTTCAACCCCTTCATCCCTTTTTCGAAACAAAAAGTCGCCTATATTCTATCTCAGGGTCTAAAGATTGTCTGTACCAAATTTCATCAAAATCGGTTGCGAGGTTTCCGCGGGAAAGCGTAACAGACAGACAGAGTTACTTTCGCATTTATAATATTAGTTGGGATAATAAAAGTTTGTATGGGATTTCTTATTTGTGTGTTATTTGGTTAATTTATGACATTCCAAATTTTGACATATTATATATTGATATCTTTATTAATCATAGTAATTAAATTGTATTTTCACTTACATTTGTGTCAGTGTTTGCATTTTTGTGTTATTTGTTATTTATGACATTTTTTTTTGACATATTATTTATATTAATATTTAAATTAATTTTAATAATTAACATTTTGACTCAAGGTTGTGTTTGTATTTATGTGTTATGTTGTTTAATCATGACATTCCACTTTTTAGACTGTTATATACATATAATTGATATTTTTGTTATATAATTCTGATAATTAATTTGTATTTTGACTTATGGTTGTGTTTGTATTTCGATCTGTGTGTTATTTTGTTTAATCAAGTCATTTCATTTTTGACATATTGTTATTTTTTGTGTAGTATGAATTCTTAAACATATATTTGTGACTTACCTATCCAATTTATTAATGTTTATTATAATTTGTATTCTAGCATGTAAGCGTGTTGGCTGTGTAACGGCTGTAAGTTTATGTTGTGGTTTAATAAATAAATAAATGATAAATAAATAATAATAAATAAATAATAAATAAATAATAATAGATGTAAAGTTGATGAATCTACATGTGAACGTGTACAGCAAAATGGGTGCGCAGCAACGGGCTGGTGATGCTGCTGCCGCACGGGTACGACGGCGCCGCGTCCGAGCACAGCTCGTGCCGCGCGGAGCGCTTCCTGCAGCTCAGCGACAGCGCCGAGTGCGCGCCCGACTCCGACGCCGTGTGTCTGCACGTGGCCCACCCCACCACGCCCGCGCAGTACTTCCACTTGCTGCGGAGACAGGTATCACCTGCATGTGTGTACAATATAATGGGTGCGCAGCAACGGGCTGGTGATGCTGCTGCCGCCACGGGTACGACGGCGCCGCGTCCGAGCACAGCTCGTGCCGCGCGGAGCGCTTCCTGCAGCTCAGCGACAGCGCCGAGTGCGCGCCCGACTCCGACGCCGTGTGTCTGCACGTGGCCCCCCCACCACGCCCGCGCAGTACTTCCACTTGCTGCGGAGACAGGTATCACCTGCATGTGTGTAAATATAATGGGTGCGCAGCAACGGGCTGGTGATGCTGCTGCCGCACGGGTACGACGGCGCCGCGGTCCGAGCACAGCTCGTGCCGCGCGGAGCGCTTCCTGCAGCTCAGCGACAGCGCCGAGTGCGCGCCCGACTCCGAACGCGTGTGTCTGCACGTGCCCACCCCACCACGCCCGCGCAGTACTTCCACTTGCTGGCGGAGACAGGTATCACCTGCATGTGTGTAAATATAATGGGTGCGCAGCAACGGGCTGGTGATGCTGCTGCCGCACGGGTACGACGGCGCCGCGTCCGAGCACAGCTCGTGCCGCGCGGAGCGCTTCCTGCAGCTCAGCGACAGCGCCGAGTGCGCGCCCGACTCCGACGCCGTGTGTCTGCACGTGGCCCACCCCACCACGCCCGCGCAGTACTTCCACTTGCTGCGGAGACAGGTATCACCTGCATGTGTGTACAATATAATGGGTGCGCAGCAACGGGCTGGTGATGCTGCTGCCGCACGGGTACGACGGCGCCGCGTCCGAGCACAGCTCGTGCCGCGCGGAGCGCTTCCTGCAGCTCAGCGACAGCGCCGAGTGCGCGCCCGACTCCGACGCCGTGTGTCTGCACGTGGCCCACCCCACCACGCCCGCGCAGTACTTCCACTTGCTGCGGAGACAGGTATCACCTGCATGTGTGTACAATATAATGGGTGCGCAGCAACGGGCTGGTGATGCTGCTGCCGCACGGGTACGACGGCGCCGCGTCCGAGCACAGCTCGTGCCGCGCGGAGCGCTTCCTGCAGCTCAGCGACAGCGCCGAGTGCGCGCCCGACTCCGACGCCGTGTGTCTGCACGTGGCCACCCCAACCACGCCCGCGCAGTACTTCCACTTGCTGCGGAGACAGGTATCACCTGCATGTGTGTACAATATAATGGGTGCGCAGCAACGGGCTGGTGATGCTGCTGCCGCACGGGTACGACGGCGCCGCGTCCGAGCACAGCTCGTGCCGCGCGGAGCGCTTCCTGCAGCTCAGCGACAGCGCCGAGTGCGCGCCCGACTCCGACGCCGTGTGTCTGCACGTGGCCCACCCCACCACGCCCGCGCAGTACTTCCACTTGCTGCGGAGACAGGTATCACCTGCATGTGTGTACAATATAATGGGTGCGCAGCAACGGGCTGGTGATGCTGCTGCCGCACGGGTACGACGGCGCCGCGTCCGAGCACAGCTCGTGCCGCGCGGAGCGCTTCCTGCAGCTCAGCGACAGCGCCGAGTGCGCGCGCCGACTCCGACGCCGTGTGTCTGCACGTGGCCCACCCCACCACGCCCGCGCAGTACTTCACTTGCTGCGGAGACAGGTATCACCTGCATGTGTGTACAATATAATGGGTGCGCAGCAACGGGCTGGTGATGCTGCTGCCGCACGGGTACGACGGCGCCGCGTCCGAGCCAGCTCGTGCCGCGCGGAGCGCTTCCTGCAGCTTCAGCGACAGCGCCGAGTGCGCGCCCGACTCCGACGCCGTGTGTCTGCACGTGGCCCACCCCACCACGCCCGCGCAGTACTTCCACTTGCTGCGGAGACAGGTATCACCTGCATGTGTGTACAATATAAATGTACGACGGGAATTAACACGATATTGTTACGTACCGATTTTTATTGCCTGACGTTTCGACCAGGAGACCTATTTTTGAATTACGAATGCGATTTCGAAATCACCGCTGACTAAATAGTCAGCGGTGATTTTGAGGTCACGGATTCCTAAACATCCAATTTTTGAAAGTCGATCGCAGAGCTGCAAATAGATAAAGTACACACATAAATGTAGAGTTCGGTTCCACGCAGAATGTAACCGCTGCCGGTTATTGCCGGCTTAACCATTATATAATATATATGCTACATTCATAATATATATATAGACTGAAAAATCAAACAAAACACAGATAACATTTTCCACAAGTAGACTTGATTACGAGTGGGTGAGGGCACTCGTAATGAAATCACACCTGTGACTAAGGTAGTCACATCAGTGATATTCAAAAATAAGAATTATTGAAAATCGGTGATTATTAGTCACATCGGTGATTTCGAAGTCGCATTCGTAATTCAAAAATAGGTCTCCAGGTTACACCGGCGGTCGCAGGCGGACTCAATATCGTGTTAATTCCCGTCATACATGTATATTGATTATGCAACACGAAAGTTTGAAAGTTAATATAGTGTACACTCCACTCACTCCATATAGCGAACTTATACTTAATGTTACACTCTTTATAACGTAGAATTTGCTAGGATTTGTTTGGTTTTTTATAACGTGGCAACTACTTTAGAAAGAATATATCGCTGTTTAGATCTTAACGAAACATTTTTTTCACTGACTTCTGAACACATTACTGATGCAGAGTCGTAAATCTCTTATCCGACCCGCCCGACCCCATCACCCGCGCAAACGAATCCCTTCCGCCGGCCACCAACCGCGTCGTCCCTCACGCTACACACCCTCTCTCTCTCTCTCTCTCTCTCTCACTCACTCACTCACCGCGCTCGTCGGCGAGCGCGACGAGCCGGGCTACACACCTCTCGTCAAACATATACCCGGTACCATCACGTACCGGGTAGATTCTCACCCTCCACTAGCCTCCTAGCCACTAGACGGCGCGCTCAAGTTGCGTCGACTCCCTAGGTTCGACTCCAACGACTCTGGAACGGTCGCCGGTGTCTTTAGAAGGCAAGGCGTCGAACCTTCTGTCCCTTCAGCATAGATCCGTCCAAAAAAAATCAGAGTCGTAAATATTTTGTACACTAGAATTCTTAGAAATGTGTCCATTCAGTGCTCAGCTCGTGTTTACTTACTGGACTTCCTACTATCGCCTTATTGCTATAGGTAAATTTTTTTGTTTTGTATTCTTAGTTATTTTTACAATTACGAACGAACTGTAAACATGGCGAATAAAAGAAATAGTGTGTGTATTGATATTGATGAAAAAGTGTCATTAATTCACGCCATAGAAAATGAAGATAAGAAAAGTGATGTTGTTATACGTTTTGGATCATTTCATTAAAATATTACTTAAATATCTTTTTTAACAAACCACTTTATAACGTATTAAAATAAGCATTCCCTTCAATTTAGTACAGTTAATATTTAATACAGTTTACACTATATTTCCAGTCATGATAACCAATAGACTTAAATTGAAAACAAACTGTATAAAATAGTGATAATACATTTCCATAGTTATGTTCAATTATTATTTTTTATCAATTAAAAACAAAGCTTTAATATTTAGCGACGTTTATAACATAATCCCTCATTAGAAATTCTAACTTTTTCAATTAACGATTAACGTTCTTATCACTGTAACATAATAAACGATTAACATTAAACTGAATAAATATTCAACACAAGCAACAACGCTGTAACGTTTAACGACGTTTTTAGCAACTGAATAGCGACTAACGAAGTTAATTATTTAATTAACGGGGCCCAGCTGCGCATAATAGATATGTTGTTTGGTAGATAAATAGATACATATACAGGATTGTATCAGGGCTGGCGAAATAATATTTAAATAACATATAAGTTAGTTCTTAAATAAACCCTAGTTGCTTGTCTCAGACCTGAAAACCTATTAATTTCAGAGTTAATTGACTTCAAAATGACAGCAAAAACTTAAAAATGACACCCCTAGTCGGCTATTAACGCAAAAGAAATGACTGCACACGCAATGTCACTTAATTGCTACATAGTATTCTTCGTACGCTAATGTAGGGCTGTCAATACTTTAAATCAAAATGTTATTTATTTGATCTGTAAAGAAGTTCTAGTATTTTTTATATTGACATATCACTTCTAATAATTACACACTATTAATTATTAATTGGACACTCACTAACCGCTACCCTATAATATTACCAGCAGCCCCCATACAATATTTTGATTGGTTGAAATAGCAGATAAAAATGATTTCATGAACATGTCATATCATGAACATCTTCGCAGTTCCTGGCTAGATTCACATGTTTATTTTGTCGCTCATAGAAGCGTATTGAGTATCCTCCAGTATAATGTATAATGCGAAACCGAGACAAGATTTAAGGGAGGACAGGCAGAAACCTTGGGCCCTTCATACAAGAGAATCCCCCACAGTAGAGATTAAAAATACTCATAGTTCGACAGGGCAGTATCTGTTGCCTGTTGATATCAAACAGATCTTTAATTCTGTAACTTATATTCTGAAATATATTCATCAAAACGTTCTGATTTTAACTTTCTATTATCTTTTAAGTTCGATATTTCCAAGTTTCTATTAAAGAACATCTTGATAAAACTTGTTCGAAAACTACGTTACCCAGAGTGCTCTTGGAATTTAACGCCCAGTAAATTTACCTCATAGTTTAATATTATTGACTAGCTACTTGCGTACCGGTTCGTAGTATATAAAAAAGATATAAACATTGTTTACTCTGCGTACCACCAAATGCGGTTCTGGAATTAGCCTTAAATAATACCCTATGTCACAAATATCCCCAATTAATATGATTTTCGTTCGCAGATGGTCAGGAACTATCGGAAACCGTTGGTTGTGGTGGCGCCGAAACTGCTGCTGCGGCTGGCCGACGCTGTATCTCCACTTCAGGACTTCGCTCCAGGAACACATTTTAATTCCATTATAGGTAAAAAATGTCCATTTGCATGTTTTTGCCGGTATTATATTTATTTATTTCATCTTTTTCATACAACAAATAGGCATACAAAAGGCGGCATTCTCGTAAGAGAACATGACTAAACTTCACACAGTATTTATATGTATCATCTATAATAAAATACTTACATAAATAATCGATTTTCAGCGCTAGCACAAACATTGCAACATATGATGGATAAATAACTTACATTATTCCATAGCTGGTACCATGACTACCTTCAATCTTCTAGGTTCATCACCTACTAACACCGTCCAAAACAAAGCATAAATAAATCTAAAATATATTACAGGCGATACGACCGCAGACCCGCTGAAAGTCAAAAGGGTAATATTAGTAAGCGGCAAACATTACTACGAACTGCACAAGGAAAGGGTGAGAGCGAGGATCGAGGACGTCGCGATCGTCAGGCTGGAGTCCCTTAGTCCTTTCCCTTTGCGATGCTTGCAATTGGAGCTGGATAAATTCCCTAACGCTAGAAGTAAGTCGTTTGTTGCTGATAGCAGAAGATTCTCTAGAAAAAAAAATACTTCGATACAGCGCTAATATTTTTATTTATCTCCACATATGATGCACAGTCAGCTTGTGAAACAACACTTGGTTAAATGAACTTTAATCTTTCATCACCAGTTGGAAATGGAAATCTAGTTTAATACCACTAAATCTTGTCCACCATGACACAATAAGTTTACGTCATGGACAATGCAAGCATGGAACTCTCGATAAACAAAATTTGACAAATATTTGACATACTCATCTAAAATTTGACAAACTCTACTTTTGTCAATCGTTAAGTCCTAAGCTCGCGCAACTCCACTCTCGATAAACAAAATTTAACAACTAAGATTAACTTACTCAACAATAATCGGTAAATTAGACGAATTAAATTTGGTCGATAGATAAGTCTAAGATCGCGCAACAGCAGTACATGGTCTCAATAAATCTCTCTCAATAAACAAATTTTGGCATCTAATATTGTCAGAGCATCAAGCAAGCAAGAGGCTTACTTGATGCTTTTGTCAATCGTTAAGCCTAAGTTCGAACAGCAGTGTACGCATAACTGGACAAACAAAATATTGACTACCAAAATTAACATACTCGACTTAAAAACGATAAATTTGACAAGTGATGGAGTGACAAGTGTGAATGCTTTTGTCAATTTATATACAGGGCGTCCTACGGCCAAGCCATATGGAGGGAAGTACCTTAAATATTGTAGACTAGCGGCCCGTCCCGGCTTCGCACGGGTAGACATAATTAGGTACAGATATTTAAGTTATAAGCATGCTAATTAAAACGACATAAAAATGTGTTAAAAAAAACTCGAAATATTCAATGTCGCTTGCGTCCATTGCTTAAGGAGCCGACTGCGCGAATGTTTTTTTTTGACGTGAATACGTCTTTAAATTGCTTCCATAGGGACGCAAATCAAAAAAATCAAATGATAACAAAAATCGGGGGATACAGTTAGTGTTGTAGCTACATATCTATCATCCCCATCCAAATTCCAATTACACCACTGGATAGCTAAAGGATCAAAGAATTTATTACGCCCAGTAAAGACTGTAACACATCGCGCGCGGTGGAGGGGGAGCCCCGCCATTTGAAGGCCATTTTGCTGCGTACTTTTACCCGTTACGAGACGTATTCACGTACAACAAACGGCCGTGTCCATAACCCCCTTATTCCCCGTCAGGAGAGAGAGGCTGAAAATCCTCACGAGGAGCACGAAAACGTACCCGGGATTCCCCCGCAACAGCGTGTGTCACGGAGGTTATGTTGGACTCCACACGACCGGAGCGGTCAATCGCGTGACCTACCAACTAAACTCAGCCTAGCCTTAGCCATAAGGGCCCTACGGCTTGAATGAAGACGCGAATGAGCCACCTAGTTCATAATGGTGCACCCCCTTCTCCCGCACTGCCCCTCTCTCGTCCAGTTAGTTACTCGATGCGCTGCGTGGCAGCCGTAATGTGTAGCGTGTGGCGTGGTAGGCAGTAATGTGTCACAGATTCAGTCGAATCACTAAGGATATTAAAATACTTGAATTACTGCCTAAATTGGAAAAATGTCCGACCCTTAATCTATTCGTAAGTATAGACAGAGGGTTGGCAATCAGTGTCTCATCACTATCACCATTCTGTGATTCAATCAATTTTTTGTCGAGCTTCGATCGGACGCAGTCGAATTGATAGTAAATTAGGGAGTAAGGTTGCCATGCTTTTTATACCTGCACCAGAATATACAGCTTATGAAATACTGGGTATTTGTAGTTGACATTATTTTAATTCAAATTATATATAAATTACACTATTAACTGACAAATCCCAACTAATATTGCGAAAGTAACTCTGTCTGTCTGTCTGTCTGTTACGCTTTCTCACTTAAACCTCGCAACCGATTTTGATGAAATTTGGTATAGACAATCTTTAGACCCTATTTTTTTTTGCGGGGGGAAAATGCTCCTTATGCACCTTGTCACCGCGCTGGCTAGGCGCGGCCGCGTGTGGGGCTCTCCGGTAGAGGACCGGCCTATCCACTAAAAACCCCCCGGTGTCCTTCCAGCTCATATCGGGGCGCGTGGCGGGGTGCGCTTTCGCGATGCTACCACCACCAAACAATCTTTAGACCCTGAGACAGAACATAGGCTACTTTTTATTTCGAAAAAAAGGGATGAAGGGGTAGAAATAGAGGTTGAAAGTTTATATGGGATTTCTTAATTTTAAAAGATAAAACCATAAATCTTTATATTTAAGCACTTGATAAGAAATCATTAAACATTTGTTCTAGCATTTATGAAATGTCGGCCAGCTAGGGGGTGAAATAAGGGTTGCAATTTAGTATGCAAGTTCGTCAAATATCACGTCATAAGAAACAAAAAATCGTTTGTTCTAGCATTTTGAAATTTTTACCAGCGTGGTGGTGAAATAGGAGTTGAATTGAAGATAAGACCGTGAATCTTGGTACCTTAGACATAAGGGACCAGGATTGACAGAAACTAATTTCACGCGGGCGAAGCCGCGGGCGGAAGCTAGTTATATATAAATGTAACATTGTGCCCGCAATTACCTACTACTTTTGACGACATGTTTGGACCTTTCTAGTAGGTACATTGTGACATGACATTATGATAAAGTCCCATCATTTGCGGGAGCGTAAAAAAGTAAATTACCAATAATTTGAATATTTTTACAATCACTTATAAACTTCCCATAGTGAATATTGTTACATTGAAAGCTTAAAACGTGCTTATTTTATTCAAATTATGTTAAATAAAATTAGCTTTATTAGTAAATTATGAGTATCAATTTTAATTGTTGTATATACATTTTAATTTTAATTTCGTCTTGCAGATATGTGGGCAAAATTGCGAATTTTTATTGTTGTAGACTGACTGACGAATGATCTATTTAACGTAAATACATATTGAATTTGACAGATTAATCTACATTCATAAAATGAACAAGGGCAACCAAAATGTTCTGAATTTAAGTTTCACAAAATCATACCACGATTTTTATTGAATATGACAACAATATTTAATGCCTGCAGATATAACTATCTGCGTGATCTAACTTTATACTAAATCGTTGATTCTGGATTAACAGTTAACGGATTTAAAGAAAATTATCGAAAATTAATTTCACCGTTAACATTTCTTAAAATCAACGTCAAATAATGCTTAATGTTTCGCATTAAATATTCAACGAAAGCAACAACGTTTTAACGTTTAACGACATTTTGGCAACTGAACCGCGACTTACTTAATTAACGGCGCCCAGCTGCTCACAATAGTTATGTTGTATGACAGAAACATAAGTACATACACAGGATTGTTTCAGAGCTGGCGAAATAATATTTAATTGGCATATAAGTTTGATATTACATTAACTCTAGGCGCTTGTCTCAGGCCTAATACTTTCCGAGGTGGCTGACTTCAAAACGACTGCGAAAACTTTCAAATGTTCATTTTCAGTCCTAGTTAGCTGTTA
Source organism: Scirpophaga incertulas (assembly GCA_036419045.1). Taxonomy (NCBI): domain Eukaryota; kingdom Metazoa; phylum Arthropoda; class Insecta; order Lepidoptera; family Crambidae; genus Scirpophaga; species Scirpophaga incertulas. The sequence continues at coordinate 33,941,053 of CM071630.1, forward strand.
ACACAACAGAAATGCCAGCTACCTGTAGAAGCAATGGCACTTAATAAATAGCCGAGTATTATTCTTTGTAAGGAATGTAGGGCTGTCAATATTTAGGATCAAAATTTGTTTATTATGTTTGCAAGAGAAAATAACCGCATGATCAGCGCTTTTTTTTCTACAGAATTTTCACTTACTATAGATACACACCACTAAAGCGGACCTGAAATACTGTCTAGTATGTCTAATGACGTCATTTTGCTATTTACAGAATTTATTTGGAGTCAAGAAGAGCATAGAAATATGGGAGCATGGACTTTTGTGAGACCGAGATTCGAAAATTTATTAGGACGTAAGGTAAGGGAAAAAGAGCAACAAGGATCCTGAGAAAACTACTTCTTAGGACTTCGTTGAACTCACATCTGAAACACCTTCAAAATCGGAGGTAGACTCAAACTCGAAGACGTTACATGTGGTCGGTCGGACTGGCGGATCTAGGGATCGGCCCAGACAAATTTATCACACACAAAATCTGCCATTATAGGCGAAGTTTCTAAAATGACTGAGGTCATTTTAGACCTCTTTCTGTACCATACTTTTTATGTGTTCTGTTTCGTTCACTAATAATCTTATAAAACGTTAAAAGATAAGTATGTACATACAAAGCGGTGTCAATCTTTAAATCAAATCGAATCAAATCAACTTTATTTAAATATGTCTTTATAGAAAGCTCTTTTGAATCGTCCAAATTCAGGAAGTATTTTTTAGCTGATATTGCGAATGGGCGCAAGAAACTTATCAGCTTTATCAAAAGTAATTAACAACATGTACAATAAATTATATCGTTATCATACAATGTACATATGTGTTTACAATTTATACGGGAACACAAATATGTACACTTTAGAATGTAATGTATTCAAATCAACACCACGCATTGGCATCATTTAAATAATCATTGACTTTCTTAATAGCCTTTACTCATTAGCGTCTTTTTAACGTGTACCTTGAACTTATGAAAAGGGAATTCAGCTACACTATGTGAAATCTTGTTTTGAAAAATTGTACATTTGCCCATAAATGAACTTCTAGTTTTTTGTGGCCTGTACGTTGGAACAGCAAGTTGGCACGTAGTATGGACATGTGCCATGTATAAAGAATTCATTGGTCGCGAAACATATCAATATTATCATCCAATGTGTTGAAACCGCGGGCAAGTTGCTCCGTAGATACTATATCTACAACATTCGACCGGACATTTGCGGGTACAATAGTCAGTAAATTACATGTGCAATAATCAATAGTCAGTAAATTGTTTCTAAAATTATAGTAATATGATAAGCCACTCGCATTACAAACCCAAGCAAGGTTCCATGACAAACCCATTAGCTAGCAAATTTTAACTGATTGAATATTATTCCCCCATAGCTGGTGTATTCTGGGCGAGCAGAAGCAGCCACCCCAGCGGTGGGCGCAGCCGTGTTACATCGAGCCGAAGTGGAGCACATTCTCAAAGATCCACTTTACAATATCAAATAAAGAAATCGTTAAATTCAAATAAATATCAGAATATGTACAATTAAGAAGCTGTGGTAAATGTGTATAAAATTGTACAATATATTGTAAAGACTGTTAATATAATTATTTATTATTAACATATAATTTAGACAATAAATGTTTGTTTAATTCCATAATCTTATCACTCTACCTTTGAATGCTAATTTTCTTTGAATCTACAAGATACTAATTATAACCTATTTAAGATCAAGAACATTTATTTAATAAAGATTTAGATAAACTGTTAATTAGTCGATTAAGGTGTCAATCATATTGACCTTAACCCTTATATAAAGGGTTTCATGTCCACCTTCCATTCATGCCTTTCACATGAATAAAACCTTCTTAGCCTTCCTATTCTAATCCTTGTAATCGCTTTTCTCACATCATGAAAAGAAATAATTAAAGTAGATTGAACGGTAATAGGGGAGGAATATTTCATAATGGTTTACGAACTATTACTTTAATTAGCTACTTTCATAAAAAGTTTATATAAAACACACCTCGAACCATCATTGTAGAACATGGTTCTCTTTGGCTGTGGAAGTAAAACTTGTTTATGGTTGGTTGTATAGAACAAACATTGTGGCTAGACGGGTAATTTATTATTTCCTTTCTTACAACTACAGTATTACGAAATAAAATTTCTTTTGTTACTACCTACTAGTACTAGTTGTAGTACCATTCTAAATTGTAGAAAAGGTAAATCACCTTATAAGTAAAACCGTGCATATTATGTTATGACCTTTAATGTACACCTCTACAAACATTCATTATCGCGATAAGCGTTGCTATGGAGCAATCTTATCGACCAAACAGTAGCAACGCGGATATCGAAACCAAATAACAAAACAATGGGCGGAAAAAGCAAAGGCAAGAAGAAAGATAAGAAAGAAAACGCTGAGAGTGGAGATGACAAGAAAGTGAAAAAAGGTGGGAAGGGTAAGAAAGGCAAGTCGAAGGGCAAGTGTAACGGCGATATGCTAACAGAGGCAGCGATGGACAATGTCTACTACGCGTGCCACAACGTGCAGGAGCTACTGCAAGCCAGGGGTATCCATCCGCCGGACTTTAACAAGAAGAAGAAGAAGGGGAAGAAATAAAACTAATTGTGTTGAATGTTGCACCCATTGCAATAGTCATCCAATAAGTAAGTGTTGCTAGATACAAGAATTAATAACAAAGAGAACTGTCCCCATTCCGCGTTTTCTATAGTAGATTATACTATTTAGCGCCCATAATAGTTTGGATGCGACCTGAGAAGGTCAATTATGGTCGAGGATCTTTTGCCTGTAGACGATATTGCATGGTAGTTTGAATATAAGTGATATTAAAATCTGGTTAGTCAAATAGATCAATTTATTATATAGCAACAGTGACGTTATGTATAAAAAAGTGCTATATACCTACATATAGCATTAACGAATCGAAACTGTGACGTCCAAATTCTGACAATAGGGAATTAATCTCTTTTTTGAAAAGAATCTTAATTTGATCTTTGCGTGTCAGTAAACCATATACTAAAAATGTAAAAATTTTATACACTCGTTAAGTACTATAAAAATTGCATTAAAATTTAATATTTTCAAATTTCGCGCGTAATTAGACGAAGGCGCCGCACGAGTTGTTACTCTGTAGCGATGACGTCAATACGGCATGTAAATAATAAACAAAGCTCTATGTTTGATACCTTCGCCTGTCCCTACGGACGAAATTGACAACAGCTCTATGTTTGATGCTATGTATTATTATATTCATAATTTAAAAATGAGTTATTATCTTTTATATATAAACAACTAATAAAGGAATAATAATAAAAGAGTAATACTGACATCGATGTTTTAATACTCCGTAACTCGGCAAAACAAAAGTCGGGATTTGCAGCAAAGAATTTTCCGACCATTAATGCATTTATTTTTGGTAAATTCGTATTATCTCCTTTTACAAAACTGCTTTCCATAGTGTGATTCACGTGCGATTTCAATTTAACTTACGTATTTATAACGTTCTCTTACATCAAAAAAGCAACCTACAAACTTCTTTTTTTATTGTTTTGCGGCTTTATACGTACTATGATTCATAATGACATTGACACGCATAAGTTTACAGTACCTTATGACGTCACGACATGGCGGCCTATGTTTCGCTCTTGTTTTACGTATAGATTAAAAAAGTGAATACTTTGAAACTAATTTTTATATTATTTTTGTTATTTTATGTACTTAAACATGATGGTTCCGACTATTTAATGCATAAGCTATCATAGTTATATGCTTTTAGATCTTTTCTAATATAGAGGGAAGTACCCTATTGGTGTAAATTCATTTAGTCGCCATAGTAATCCAAAAGAATAAAGACGTGGTTCCTCGTTCCAATATCTCTATTGAACTTGTACATCGCTATCTCTTTCCGTCCCGTACTTTCTGTATGACTCGTTTCATACGAAGCTAGTTTTGACAGACGTCATTATCATAGCTCATCTGTCAAAATCAAAATTCCATAAAACATTAAAAGATAAGTTTCTAGGTTTTTGAAAATCAGTACAAGATAATGATGTGAATTGAGTACTTTTATATATATCCACTTCACGCTGTAAAATAATGTATCCATTTTGAACTAGCAGTATAGTATCTACAGTATTTTGTAACTAAAATGCAAAGCGGGATCAGTTTCTTTTCAAAATGTCATTGTATAGCATATTTTATATTAATAACACTCGAAATAACAAATAAAGATCGAAGCCTATTCCCGTCTTTTCTATATTTTATCTCTTCTGTGAAAATGTAACAACCTGTAATTTTTATTTAAATGAAGATATTTTTTTTTTTTTTTTTTTTTTTATTTATTTGAACAAATAGGTTTACATTTATAAAAATATATATAAAACTCGCCAAACATTATGTTTATGGGCGAGATGCGCTCTTTTCTTTATCCATAAATATAACCTACTTACTATAATCTAACCACATTACGCGCGATCCGAGTGCAGCCGGGGCATGCATAAGATATAACTCAATATACGTAAACTACAGTAAAGCAAAATACTTACTTTAAAGCATAGCTTATTTATTAAATGTTTTTTTTATTATAAAAGTTAATTCAGTACGAGTAAATTTTTAAAATGCAATTTAAACTGGTACGTTAATCTCATCTCATCTCCCGACCGCACCGCCGTCGCGCCGACACTGTGATATACCTAATAAATAATAATTGACAATCAATATAATTTACACAATAGATGTATTATATACTAGCGTACGCTAGTCTATAATACATCTATGATTTACACAGACTTGATCTAACCTACATTATCGAGCAAAACAGCTCGTAGCTTTGATTTTAGCACCGCTTTAGTAAATTTCGGACATTTTCTTAATAGTTCGAACTTATTATAAATTTTAGGTACCAAGTATTTTGGCAGTCTTTGACCATAATAATTTTTCACACCTGGTTGTATCAACTTTTTTTCTCTTACACTTTTTGTATTATATTTATTTATTACCATATTTTTAAATTCTCCACTGAAATAATATTCTAACCCTATTAAATATTTGACTTTATAATCTATTGGTAAAATATTACAAATGCTGAACAGTTTGTCATAATCTTTGTTACACATATTTTTTACTTTTTTGCTAACTAAATACTTAAGTAGTCTTTTCTGGATGTTTTTGATACTCTGTAAATACGTGTTAAATGTTCGACCGTATACTATCAGACCGTAGCTTATAATTGAATCTGCAAGTGCATGATATATTACACACATGGTTTTCCTGTTGACTATCTTTTTAAGCTGAAAAAATTTTCCTAATGTTGACCTTAGCCTATTACAGACATCATTAACGTGGTGTTTCCAATTAAAGTGTGTATCTATTTTTAAACCTAAATACTTAAAATCCTTAACAAACTCTATTTTAGAACAATGACAATTATATTTATTATTATGTAGGCAACTATAAGAATGGCCGACAACTGCATAATTTTCTATTTGCACTATCTTAGCAACGCGATTATGTGGCGAGTATATATGCATGCATTTCGTCTTATTCATATTAAGTATAATCCCGTTGTCGTGGGCCCATTTTGTTATATGTTCAAAGTCATCTTGCACATGTTTTTGTGCTTCTGAAATGTCCCTAGACGCGAAAACAATACACATATCATCCGCGTACATATATACTCGGCACTCGCGTACTACATTGGCCACACTGTTGACATGCACGATGTATCCTACGGGCCCGAACACCGACCCGGTGGGCACGCCCAGCTCCACGGCCTCCTTCTTACCCATCACACCGTTTACGCAGGTACTTATTTTTCGATCGCTGAGGTAATTCTTAAACCAGTCGTTGGTCGGACCACGTATTCCACACTCATCCATCGCCTTCAGCAGCATGCTGTGGTCAAGAGTATCAAATGCCTTTTTATAGTCGATAAACAGAGCTATCAACTGCTTACCGGAGTCCAGGGCCTCATTTACATAGTCCGCGAAACTAATTAGGGCTGAACTAGTGCTGCGCCCTCTCCTAAAACCATGTTGGCTATTGCTCAAGATATTATATTTTTCTAAAAAAGTGCTAATCTGATTCATAACACATTTTTCGACAATTTTGTTTACCACTGATAATATTGCTATCGGCCTATAATTTACATACTCTAAATGGCTTCCGGATTTATATATAGGGCGTATAATAGCATGTTTTAATTGTTCAGGATACATGGATTTAGTTAGGCACAAGTTAACAAAGTTAGCTAAAATTGGACTTAGTTTGTTACATAAGTATTTAATATCCTTAGCCCTAATTCCATCGGAACCCGACGCCTTATCGCTTGATAACTGATATATAACCTTCTTAACATCATAGGATGTTACTTTTTTAAATCTAAAACTAACAATACTAGGATTTACGTAGCTATCTCTATTCAGCAGTCTAACATTACAGTTATGTTTAATATCTTGTATTTCCTGAGTAAATGTTTTTGAAAAATTTGTACATATTTGACTAATATTTTCTACCTTACCTAAATAATTTAAAATTACCTCATCTACATTCCTCTTTGTACTCCCCAGCCATGAATTTATATTTACCCATATTTTTCTCAAATCGCCATTGCATTTTTTTATTTGAGCTTGCCGGTATTTATTTTTTGCCTCGTTTATTAATTTGCTGACTTTATTTCTAAATTTTGTGTATTCTAAGCGCTTAGTCATATTATTGGGTGTCGATTTCCATGTTTTAAATAAATAATCTCTTTGTAACAGCATTTTATACAGGTAGTTATCTATCCATGGCTGTTTGTTTTTACGTTTAAGAGTTTTACTAACTATTGTGCATTCCATATATATATCTCTAAACACAGAATACAAAGTATTATATATCATATATTAAACTAAATCATAATGTATAGTGTTGTTACAAAATTTAAACAAATAAGATTATTTTGTTATGGGTATAATTGTCCGCTTTGAGAGATTTTAATTCCATATCTGTATATGGAAATAAATATAGTATTTACTTAATTATTATTTTTATTAATTTATTTCTAAAAGTTATAAAATAACAAATAGTTTTAACATAATTCGTGTAAAATGCAAAGATTTTAATGAAGCTTTCTTACATTAAACTATTATATATCACATACATATTAGATACTGTGGCGGCATCCGTTTCGGGACACAGTTAATATTATTAGTACTTTTTTAGTTTAACTCTATGGTCCGAAGTAGAGAGGTAAGTGGCGTGGGATTTTGGTTTGGAGATGACTAGTGGGTGTCATTGTGGTGGAGACGGAATTCTTATGTATTTTTATATATTGTTGCTGTGAGAATATAATTAGTTCCTACTCGACCTTGGAGTTTGTTTTCATCCCAGCAAGAGCTTCATGGGACCGCCCTCAACACCCATAATACTAATATATATTAGATACCAGGAATATATCAGCGTACCAGCAATCTACCTCTATTGAATGCCGTTACGTTTAAATATTTTACGTGGAATTAACAGATAATTAGAGGTGTCATTTAAAAGTTTTTGCTTGAATGTTGGAGTTAATTAACTCAGAAAATATTAGGTATTCGTAAACAAGCACCTAAGATCAATCTCACATTATAGTCGCCATGTCATGCATATTATAAACTTATAAATTCGATATTATCTTACAATAAAACAACTATATACCTATAACTATGCCATTGTGTAAATCTGTACCCACGCTTGTAGTAACGGCATATCCCACCGGTCGATAAATACTCGCAAGATAAACATTAAAGCCTTAAAGAAAAAAAACAAGACCAAAATCGACGGCAAACGGGAAAAATCGACGAAAGACGGTCCAGCCGTTCTTGATTGTTAACGAAACTAACGAACAGCAAGTCTATATATGTATATATAAAAGTCCCGTCAAAATCTGTCCATCCATTTTATTTATATGTGTAGATGTATAGATATAATACCTCTTAATATTATTTCACCAACCCTAACACATTCTGTAAAAGTTACCGATGATAGTGTTTGGTGACTAAAGAAATCCGCAATATTACGAAATTAAAAATGCTCACTACATAGGTATTCGATACAGAACTATTTTATAAGTTGTTGAATGAATTGTTTCTCGTTCAACGTATCTTATAAGTAAGTTCTACCACGCTTAACAATCCACCCTCGTTAAAAAGTTTTACTCTACAAGTTTTGGATCGCTCGCAGCCGGAGAAGTATTCGCACTTCCCTTTGAAGTTGGTGCTTAATAACTATACGTACAACTTAAGAAAACTGGATAGAATTATCAAAACTTTGGGATTATTCTCAAAGCCCACACAAAACACCTCTCTGATTATATTACGGCTGCTGTAAATCAGTATGTTTACCAGAGACAATGACGTCTACTAAACAATATATTTGATATAAATATGTATATATTAACAGCCATAACCAAGGTACAAACGCTCGCATTCATCACACAAACATCTACCCCCACCGGGAGTCGAACCAAGGACCTCACAGATGGGGATACCTTGAAACCAGTGTGGTAACCACTCGATTACGGAAGTCATTAAATTCGCATGTAAGTTTATCAATAAATAATTATAACAATGTTATATGTTATTGTCAAAATGCGTCGTACGTACGTACATAAAATATCTTTTCATCTAATTAGAAATTATACATTTATAATTACTTCCAGAAAAATAGTGAATAAATATGTGCGCAAGAAAAACTATAAATATGATTAAAATTGTTTCAATATTAGTAAAGATAATTCTTAGGTTTTATTACAAATTCAACTAAAGGCGTGCGGCACATAGATTATAATAACTAGGATACTTTATATAGACATTGGAGTATTAATTACAAAACTTTTTGCTTTGATTGAACTAAGTAATTTTTGTATAAGAATGTATAACATAGAAGAAGGGTAGTTGCTTTTCTTACCTTTTTGCTTTTATGTTACAGTAAATTAAAAGCGAGTGGAAAGATTATAATAAATAAGAAGGCAAGATTATTTTTATAGACGTTAGGGTATCCGTAATTCTTTATACAAAAAGTTTAACGGACAAGAAGATATAGTTTCTAGCCTTTTAGTTGTGTAATTAGGTCTTCTAGACTTACATACTTGATGTAAATGAAATCTGATAATTTTTTGCAACTGCAACCTGCAAAAATGTGTTTGTAACTACCATCAGAATATACCAAAAAAAATTGAGTATCGAAAAACATTAGAAAGATAATCTTTCCTAAAAATTTGAAAAAAAAATTATATAAATTAATTTATATTTTTAGAATTTGAATAAAACAATTAATGATGAAAATGTAAAAATACTATCATATTTTGATATAATAATTTATAAGTAAATAGATTCTAAAAAAATATTAGGGTCTAAATATATTTCGATAAGAATTCAGTAAAATTTCTACCACAAAAAAACAATTTGTATTTTGATAAAATATTTATTACGAAAATATAACAATATCCAAGCCTGTCTCTTTTTGGTAAAACAACAACCGCCTTAAATACTACACCTACCATAACAATTTGTGAAAATAACGACATATTTAAAAACTTTATTACACTACTTATAATTTAAAAAAAAAACATTATTTTACAACATTTCTTAATGTTTTGCTTAAATAATATTTTGATAACTATATGACATGGCCATCTAATAATAATAAATTATTCTATAATAATAATATAAATTAAGACATTTTTGAATAACATTATAAAATTGAATAACCTAATATTTACTTATAAGTTGTCTAAAATTATACACTTAACAACAGTTATTTCGACCGTTTTGGTTAAGTAAATTGGCTACAATTTAAAAAGGCAGGTATAGTAAGTAAAATGCCAGTACCAAATTTAAAGCAAGCAGCCAATGTTCATCTATTGTCATATTTATAAAATTATTGGTTTTAATAGTTATTTATGCAACTGTTGTATAATCAGGGGTAATAAAACACGAATGTGGGTTACGCCTACTCGGCTACGCCTCGTTTGATAATAGTATCACATGAGTGTTTTAATACCTAATTATAACAGTTGCATACAAGACTTTAACTACAATCATTATGTGAATCCTCTATAAAAGATTCTTATACTATAGGGTGTTGTAAGAACTATGTAAATTCGCCCGGACGCTCCCCTGACGTCTTCCAAACTTGGACAAATCCGGGGAAACCCGGTTCTTTTCATCATTTCAGCCAATAGACGCCCACTGTTGGACATAGGCCTCCCCCAAGGATCTCCACGCAGATCGGTCCTGCGCTGCAACCGTCCAGCGCCTTCCCGCGATCTTCATCTAATCGTCGGTCCACCTTGTGGGAGGCCTACCAACGTTGCGGTGTCCAGCATATGCCCGCCACTCCAGGACCTTTCCGCCCCAACGGCCGTCAGTCTGCGAGCAATGTGCCCCGCCCATTGCCACTTAAGGTTCGCAATTCTTCGGCTATGTCGGTGACCCTGGTTCTTCTGCGGATTTCATCATTTCTGATTCGATCACGCAGAGAAACTCCGAGCATAGCCCTCTCCATTGCCCTCTGGGTGACTTTGAGCCGCCTTATAAGGCCCATTGTGAGTGGCCAGGTTTCTGTTCCGTATGTCATCACTGGCAACACGCACGAATCGAAGACTTTCGTCTTGAGGCACTAGATGGGCCGAGAATATGCCGCGTAGCTTCCCAAACGCTGCCCAGCCGAGTCGGATCCGCCGATTTACCTCTTTCTGGAAATTGGACCTACCTAGTTGGATTATTTGTCCCAGGTCCTCGTCAACAATTTCCAGTGTAGAGCCTCCAAACTTCACAGGAGTGGGTGCTACATGGTGATTCGACATGATTTTCGTCTTGTCCATGTTCATTTTAAGACCCACTTGTTGTGAAACTCTACTGAGGTCTTCGAGCATTATGCCCAAGTCGTAAGCATGATTAATAGCATGATAGTAGATAAAATATTTTATCACATCACATGTAGCGAATAAATGTACAACTTCAGATGTGGTGTAAAATTGTAAGTTATTGAAAGTGTCAGTAACTACATTTAACAAGAGAGAGACTGTACCAGAAATGTCTGCTAGGGCTTCGAAGAGTTTGCATTACTGTATTCTTGTTGGAAGAAATAACATCACTCACATCTCTGGATTCTTATTTATGAAGTGCTGGACACCATGACATTACATGTTATATCATATTGTGGTTATTGTGGGGGTTGCATACATGATGCGAACCTTACAAAGTTAACATAAACTTTAGTTGTCTGCAGCTTCTTATTATTAGTAGGGTTGCCATTACTAAAACCTGCTCCCCAGGACCGGATGCGTAAGTTCCCCGGATTTTGGAGCTTTCACTCCGTACATATCAATACTTTTTTCATTCACTTACATCTTGATTAAAATATACTTTACTCCGTACTTGATAGAACGTAAAGTAAAATAGTTCCGTTGCACCCGCACTACAATTTAATCCCCGCCCGGACGCTCCCCTGACGTCTTCCAAACTTGGACAAATCCGGGGAAACCCGGACTGATGGCAGCCCTAATTATTAGGACCCATATTAAACGCGACTTTTGTTCTTTTTGTATTTCTTAAGATATTTATAGATAGACGGAACGAGACAACGTAGATTAACTACAGTTAAAAAATCTTTACTAAAGTAAATAATAATAAAAACCTCAGAGATAAACAATTAACATACAATTTTTATTAGTCTACATTAATTCACAATACAAATTATAGTCTTAAGCAAATTCTCATACGCATATTTCGCCTTTTTCATAATTTTTAGATTCAAATAATTTTTAGAAGAGAAAAAACCTAATCCTAGCAACTTCGGACACCCGATGTCATTGATGTAAGCTTGGCTACGTCGCGCGTGCAGTAGTTTAAATTGTGTAAAAATAAATAACTTTTTATTTAAAAAATTACGGTATGTTTTTCTGCTCTTTAGAAGTCTCGGGATTTCAGGCATATCCATTTATTATATAAAGCGGCGAGAATATTGTATAATTTATAAATAAATATTATATATTCTAATGTATTAGCTATTATTATTATGTATCTACCTTTTATTTAATATTGTGCATTGTATAATTCTGATTTGTTTTATATCTTTAGCTATGAGGCTATGGCAGAATATCAGCGACAGTTGTACATTCAGCTGTCATATGCTGAGCCATATGCCTTTTTGTTCCAGAACACCTTTTGTAACTAGTTTTAAGTTTATCTATTGTGATTTGGAGCAAATAAACTATTATTATTATTATTATTCTTTCACTGTATGAAGTCAGTGTAAGTACATGAATAACTCTACCGAATTCCGACCTCTGGTTATAAGATAACTGTTAAATCTTACTATACAAATGCCGTTAGATAATGCAATACCAAAACTATATACGAGTAACATATTAACCTACTGACTTTGCCCTTGCACCTATACTGCTGAGGAACCATCCACCAACTTCTTCTGACCTAAAGATGGAGATTTAGGTCGACGCAGTGTGACATTATCCGACAAAAAGTAAATGGGGTCCTATATTTTATGACGTCGAATACATGAGATTGTTGACACATTTATGTTTCTGGAAATCAATATATAACGCTGCTATGTCAATATATAATGTAAAGAAGTGCATGGAAAGTCCAAATTTGTCTTTCATTAATATAATTAAGCGTTTTATGTTATATCATTTTTTGAAATCATGTTTTTTTATTTGACAATATGTAGGTGAAAAATTACAAAACATCTAATGTCACACTAGGGAGGGGGAGTCTCACAAACGTGACCAGCAGTGACAAGGATGGGAGGAGATGGAGCTAACATGAAATTTGTATATTTATGTATATCAATATTGGAATATAATATAACATATTAATAATTTAGAAAATACGTGTCAAATTAATACAAATTAATAAATAACAAATTATTTTATATCAAGTTTAAGAAAAATATATTATCTTATATATAAAAATGAATCGCAAAATGTGTTGGTAAGCTCATAACTCAACAACGCCTGGACCAATTTGGCCAATTCTTTTTTGTTAATGTTCGTTGAAGTTCAAGGAGGGTTTTTACAATGAGGAAAATTCGAATAATTATCGGAAATACACTAAAACAGCCCTTTTATTTTCCCATGCAAACGTTTTCTAACTAAAAGGTACAGTCGAATTGAACTTTATTGTTATTGTATAAAGTTCATATTGCAAGCACTCACTGTTGTCTAAGCAATGAAGGTGTGTTCCTAACATCAAAGAGTAATTTGCGCTTTATCAACGCTACATATAGTTGAAATTCAATCATATCTATCAAAACAGTGTGCGTGCGTGCGTTGGAGCACAGAATACATCGTTGGGGGATTTAATGTCACGTTCCAAAATTGAATAGTCACAAAATGTAATAGGTCATATAGACTTTTTTTGCGATTTGGTTGGCTATGCGACATTATCTATAAAATAATTAGGAACAAAAAACTGCCACTGTACAAATCTTTTTGACAGGACGAAGTCTGTCGGGTCCGCTAGTTATTAATAAAAATATAATAAGTATTCTATCGCCGTGTAATTTTGACGTGAAACGTCTTTAAAATCGCGCCGAGGTACGGTACGGGTACCAGGTTTAAAAAGTGGACCGTAACGAAAAGGTCTATATCATCGTACCGTAATAATTAAAAAACTATTGGTCTTTGGAACAAAAATGTGTGAATATTTCACTTATATAGTCAGCTCGCTGTTGTGACATTGAGTTTTTTATTAAAATACTTAAAACACCGTCAATCTTGTTTTTTATTTCAATCTTTTACTTTAAAAGCGATTCCCTAACATAGACGTTTCACGTTAAAACCAACGGCCGTGTGCCCCGGCACAGCCCCATCCGATTTTTTTTGTATTTATCAAATATCACTTGTATTGTGCGTATATTTACGACATGTTACAATGAATATACATACAAACCAGCGCCTGTAACATGGTCTGTGATAAACTGTTTATCGTGGGATTTCACCGTCAAACAGTCATTGCATTGCGACAGTTCATAGTGATGTATCGTTCTTTGATATCGTGCCTCGATATTACTAATTAAATTGTGATGTCATTATTATAAATAAATAATATTAGTACAATAATCCATCTACATCTAACATATACACCATAGAATCAATAATGTCATCTATTTTATGAAACTATTGCAAATATAGCTATGGCTGGTGCGCTCTGATTGGCTGACTCAAGGTCAAGTTACCACACTAAATGGCAGCTAATGAAAACCAGTAAAAACCACTTTCATGACATACTATATAATAAATAATCTACAAAAGAGGATAATGTAATTCCATTTATGCTATAGTTACAAATCCTACTGTTTTTATCGAGCTATTTAATAGATATAAATTAAAATTCAGTACAATTTTCATCAACATAATTCTGCAAATGCGCACAGATCCAATGTTCGATAAGTACATATTTCTTGTGGAATTAGACATTTTAAGATGCTATTGTCGTTTTCTTACAACAGTTTTGCAACTTCTAAAAAATTAAGACTAACACTAACATGTCATCTGTGTTACCATAACGTTAAACTTACAATAATTTGGTAAACCTACACTTCATTAAATAAATAAATTATCAAAAATTCTAACACAATTAAATCGAATCCAATTACTCACCTATTTATGAGTTTATAACCAAAACGGTTTATCCAAATGGTTTGTTGTGAAATTTCTTTACTACAGTCTCATTGTCTATGGTAAAAACGTATGCGATGGAATGTATATGGTGATGAAAAAGTATATTAAATAATAAACTTATTCAAGCAAAAAAAAACAACATGATCTCTTCCCAATCTGCAATCGTGTAATAATTTCAAACATAAATATTTGACTTTTTAACAATTAGACACATATAAATTTTGCGAATAAGTATGAATGCTCGTTCTCTTTTCGATCTTGATTATCTGAATAAATAGGTATATTTGTGGAATGTTTTGCATATTAAGTCTTGGAGAAATTCAAAGATAACTGTTTTAAAGTTGTAAAAAATTTACTTATGACATTTTAAAATCATTTACATTATAATCTCTGCAGTTTCTGAACAAAAATTTGTTTTCTATAGGATAACATTGGAATTAGCAGTAATCCAATAAAAATAGTAGTATAGTTAATATTCATTATAAGTCATATCTGGATAAAATACATTCTCAAATTCTCTCCGAACACCGAAACCGTTAAGTTTAGGGCACAACATTATAAGACAAATTCTGTTATTTTGGACCACATTTAAAACGTTCAAAAAGGAGTACGTCACAAAGTCTCTTAGCCTAGCCTAAGAACATACATAACCTTGCAAAATTGGAATAAATGATACGAGTAGTAACACGTAGCCCCTATTTGCAATGGACAGACTTCCGTGTTATTTCAGTATTTTAATAAATACTTCATAAATAAACCAATTTAAGTCACAGTACCACAAATATCGCTGTAGGTAACATTGACAACAAGCAGCATTGTTACCTACTTGTTGTAACATGATTTTTAACAAACTGATACCAGAGTAACTATAGCAAAAATAGAACGGTATTTTTTTCCGTTGTCTTGCTAAATAGTACAATTTATGTTTTATCCATAACTTGAATTTGGCATGGTTATGCTACCCACCACTTGCAATATAGTAATGTGACAATAGCAACTGTCATAAAAGCACCCGTCCTGTGATCAGTTTTCAATTTAGTTTATCTAAATAAAAAACATACAGTACAATCTTATACCAAACTAACCATCACGACTTTTTTTTAAATGTCCCCAATAATTAAATTTAAACAGACATTAATATGAACCATTTTATTCTGTGGAAACTTTGAACTGGCAATATAGTTTAACCCTCCATAAATACACCTCATACAATCAATAGAACCTCCCGTTAAATAAGAGGTGAACATTTTTGAAACGCGTCATAATATTAAAACAAAATAAAACTACCCTATTATAATTAGGCCCGAAGCATAAGCATGATACATAAAATATTTTGTACATTGCGTTTGTTCAATTTACCTAAGAATACCGTACACATATCGTCACATCCATAAATAAAACAGCCTGTACCATAAAAATAATTAAACACAAAATAATCACAGACCGATAAAGTGTGATACGAAGACGTACCCGTTTCAAAAAATATGCCATTGAACTAATATCATAGACTGCTTAGTAATTTTTTTATGAAAGCCGCCTGTATTTCGTCCGCCCTGAAAAACAAAAAGTGAATGTCAATATTGGAGAATGGAAAATGTTTCATGTATCTATTTATTTAATAATAAGTACAAAAACAGGTTACAGCCGATTAAAATAAAAATAATCTATACCAAACCTTAAAAACTAGGTTGAAACCCAATATGCACTAATTATAATATTAATGTGCCAATTTAATATGTTAGAATAACAAAACCCAATTTTGGAATAACAAGGATAAAGAAAAAAAACATACATAAAAATAAAAAGAAGAAACTAATATAAAATGTATCGACCAAGGGCAATTATACCAGCACAAGTAGCTGCATATAACCACCATTTCGAAAATTACACTATGTTTGACAGTTTAAAGTGATAAATCGCAGTATCTTATCGCGTTTCGATGATCACGCTGCTAAGGCTGGGTCATCTGCTTGAGTCTGTTATTTACTTCTATCGCAAAACAGCACTGCGTTGCTGTGTATGGATTCGAAGAAAAATTACTTGGTACCGTGACTTTACAACATATGTTTTTTTTCCTCAGGAGAGGCAGGCTGAGAATCCATCACAAGGAGCACGCAACGTGCCCAGGAGACGAATTTTTAAAAGAATAGAAAATCAATTTGCATTCGAAATCGTGAGATTCGTATACGAATTACCGAATTCACTATTTCTGAACTTTCATTTCGTGCGTTGTGCAACGAGTGGTTCAACCCACTCGTTTTTTATTTCTACTAGTAGAATATCCAACGCTAAAGTGATCTTGACAATGATCCGTTTCACGTGTAAGTCATCGCCGCATATTTAGTTTTGTTGATGTGGTTTTAATTTTTCTGCGTGAACGGAACGGAATTTAATTAAGAACTTGTTCTTAATGACAACACTGAATTCGAGTGAATCTAAAATCTATAAAATTGTAAGCAGTAGAAAATAATTTCGCGCACGAATTGTATTCGTATTCGAATTCCAAATTCACGTCTAATAATTCAAAAATACGTCTCCAGGATACACCCCCGCAACGGCAAGTGTCACGGAGGTTATGTCGGCCACTACGCGGCCAGAACGGTCTCACCACGTGACCGACTAAACTCAGCCTGTGCCTAAGTTCTAAGTACCATATAAGCAAATCGTGAGGGCGACCGCCCCTCACGAGAGGGGCGATGCAGTGCAAGCCCGTAAAAGGGGCCCAAAAGCGCTTGAAGAGGCGCGGTAATCCAAAGTGGCGCCAGCCTTATCATGAGGTAAGGGAGCGTTCAACTATAAAAACAGTATCAAAACTTAGTAAGTCTGCTTTACTAGGTTATTTGGATATTTATTTATTTATTTGTTATTTTTACTTTGCGCTAAATTCAAAACATAGCAAATTGGTATTTAAAATTCATAACTTATTAAGTCGCTTGAGATGCTTGGGTTTTAAATTTGTATTCTGACATACTAACTTTAGAATTTGTACATTCTCATAATCATGTAAATTGCTTAGACTGGGTGTTTTAAGGTGTTTGGGTGTTTTAAGGTCCACATCGTTTCGGTACTACCTAATAAGTCGAAAAATGCCAAAAACGTTTTTTTTTTCTTTCAAATTAGGTTTTGAATTTGAGCAGCTGATATGCACAAGATGGCGTTATATACTGTGGCGAGTTGCAGACAAGCTGCGAGTCTCACAGGAGTTACATTTCGCCGTTACAACAGTAGCCACCAGTGATGGCAATAACGACTGTTTTGTAATAATGAATAACACTGTTATGTTATTTTCCTATAACTGTTATTGTAAACTGTTGTCTGTTATCAAAGTCAAAGTCAAAGTCAAAGTCAAAATATTTATTTCAAGTAGGCAATTAGATATGCTCTTTTGAATAGTCCAAATTTTTTTTTTCCCTACTACCCATTCGGACTTCTTTTAGTTATAGAGAAGAACGGGCGCAGAAACTCTATAACTTTTACAGAAGCAACGACATTTACAAAAATATATATCGTTACCAAGTCATACAAAAGTCAACTTATAGGTACAAGTATAATTACAAAGGTTCATGGCAATGCCTGGTGGAACTAAGAAACATTAAGTCCAAGCATTCATGTCTTTTATATAATCAGTAACCGTATAATAGGCTTTGCTAATAAGTACACTTTTAACAATGATTTTAAATTTATTTAGGCTTAATTGTACAATATTGCTTGGAACTTTGTTGTAAAAACGCACACAGTTACCTCTGAATGAATTATTAATTTTATGGAGTCTAGTGTGAGGCAAATGTAATTTATTCTTATTTCTAGTATTGAAGCTATGGACATCACTGTTTTTACTAAATAAATGAATGTTTTTATGGGTATATATTAGATTTTCATAAATATATTGAGACACAACTGTCATTATACCAGTGTCTTTAAATTTATCTCTTAAAGAGTCTTGCATTTTTAGATTATAAATTGCTCGAATGGCCCTCTTCTGCAGCACAAATATAGTTTGAATGTCGGCAGCATTTCCCCACAGCAAAATACCATACGACATTACACTATGAAAGTAACTAAAGTACACCAATCTAGCTGTTTCTACGTCAGTTAATTGGCGTATTCTCAAAACTGCAAATGCTGCAGTGCTGAGCCGTTTTGATAGTTTATCAATATGTGGGCCCCACTGAAGTTTGGAATCGAGAGTAATTCCTAAAAATACTGTGGTGTCCACGAGGTCCACATTTCTATCCTTTATAATTACTTCGGTTTTCACCTGTTTTACATTTGGCAATACAAATTTGATACATTTAGTTTTACTTTCATTTAGAAGCAAGTTATTAACGTTAAACCAGTGGACTACTTTAGAGATTGCATCGTTCACAGTGTCATTAATATTTTGTCTCCGTTTAATTTTGAATATAAGTGATGTATCATCTGCAAAGAGTACAATTTCGTGTTTATTATTAACATAAAAGGGAAGGTCATTTATATATAATTAAAAATAAAAAGGGACCAAGAATTGAGCCCTGTGGGACGCCCATCTTAAGCAAAGATCCCTGAGATCTCGTACCATTAATATCGACTCTCTGAATCCTGTCACTCAAATATGAAATAAGAAGGTTCAGAGAAGAGCCTTTGAAACCATAATAACGTAATTTCTTAATCAGAGTTTCATGGAGAAACAATCAAATGCTTTGGATAAGTCGCAAAACACCCAAAGCATCGTGTGAATCCTCCCAGGCGTCAAATATCTTATTTAAAAGCTCTACACCTGCATCAGTTGTTGAGCGACCCCTACTAAAACCGAACTGATTATTATGCAGAAGATTATTAATACGAAAATAGCTTTGCATTTGGTCTAACATTATTTTCTCAAAAATTTTACTAAACGTTGGTAGCACTGAAATAGGTCTAAAGTTTGTGGGATCAAATGAGCTACCAGACTTAAACAAAGGAGTTATCTTGCTATGTTTCATTAAATCAGGAAAAACACCACCTGCAATAGAATCATTAAATATACAAGCTAGAATTGGAGCTATTATTTCAATTACTGATTCTGTGACAACTACGGAGTTTCCCCAAAGGTCCGCGGTTTTCTTTTTATTTAATGTTTTAAAAGTCTTAATTATATTAACCGATTCAATTTGTCGAAATTTAAAAAGAGTCTGACTATCCTTAACATTTTCTTTTAGGATGGATTCTGCTACAGTTGGGGAAGAGTTTAAAAAATTTGTTGATAAAATAGGAATATTGGTAAAAAAGGTTTCAAACTCTTTAGCTACCTCACTATCTGAAGTTATTCTTTTAGTTCCTATATTTAAACTGTAGTTACTGTCACGAAGTTTAACTCGTCCAGTTTCAGCGTTAATAATGCTCCAGGTCATTTTAATTTTATCAGCACTGTTTTTAATTTTCGAACTTAAAAAACTTGACTTTGCTTGGCGACAAACCATTTTAAACAATTTAGAGTATTTTTTTACATATTCATAAAATTCTACACTCGTGTTATAGTTACGTTCATTATAAAGTTCAAAAAGTCTTTTTCTACTTTTATATATTCCGGGTGTGGCCCACTCACTAAAAGTAACAACATCATTAATTGAAATCCTTTTTGGCACAAAGATATTATTGAATTCTTTGCAAAATAGATTAAAAAAATCATTGTAAAATTTATTTGGATTACTTGTGTATTTTAAGTAAGGTATTTTATCAAAAAGGTTACTTTTAAAATGTTCTAATCTATTTATAGTTTTAGGTATAACAGTGATGTCTCTCTTTGCCTCATGTTTACACTGATGTGGGACAGCGATTATTAGTCCACAGTGGTCAGAATCTAATTGATTGATAACTTGTTTAGATTTTAGAATAAGATCTGTATAAATATTGTCAATACATGTGGCAGAGTTAGCAGTTATTCTGGTTGGCTCAAGAAAAATATTTTTGAGATTGTATGATTGAAATAAGCTAATAATTTTAGTACATAAACTAGAATTTTCCAATAATTAATATTAAAATCACCACATATAATCAAACTCTTGCCCAATTTACAAATCTTCCTTAAAACTTCATCCATGGTAGCCTCAAAGCAATCATATAATGCTGAAGGGGGCCTATAAATGCTTAATACAACAAGATGCTCCAGTTCCACACAAGCAATCTCAATCGTTCGTTCAACTGAGAGATTCACAACATCTCTGCGTTCTTTAAATTTAATTTTCTTTTTCAATAAAATTAAGGAGCCACCACGTATTGCATTTTCACGACAAAAAGAACTAGCTATTAGATGATTGTTAAAATTAAGCATGATCTGATAATTTTTAAGCCAATGCTCTGTTACACAAAATATATCTATATTATTACAATTTATAAATAATTCAATTTCTAAGTCCTTTCCTAACATTCCTTGAATGTTTTGATGCATTACTTTAATTACATTTTTACTATGTAGATTAGTACTAGGTGGACTCTTTAAATTTATTTCAGTATTACTAATGTTTTCTAAGCGAGAGGAATTCTCTTTTGTCTTAGAAATTAATTTAAAGAAATATCAATAATATTGTCAGTACAAGAATTACTGACAGTCAAATCTATAAAAGCACATTGCTCAATAGGAGCAGTTATTGTAGCCAAGTTCTTGGCTGTTACTGAAAAAAAATAAGATAGATACTGCTATTTGTCGCTTAAAATAATTACAAATATAATATTTATTTTTAGTCAAATAAAAATTAGTAACTAGTCTGTTAGTGTCAATCATATGCAATTTTTTATTACTGTTGCATACAGTATTTAATGTTAAATTTAATTTATACCTATAACTATTTTCAACCTGTGACAAGTTGCTGCAATAAGGCAATGAGAACAATACAATATTGTGTATGTTAATGTTACAATTTAGATTATCTAATAACTTTAATAGGGTCCTTTTATTCAAATCACCTCTATTTCCTATGAGAAATATTAATGTTGTATCAGGTAAGTAATTTTGTAGTGTTGCTTTTTGCAATATTTCTATGAAAGAGGCACCTGGCATACAATTATTGACTACAGAATTACCCATATTACATAAAATTTGACCCATGTTTTTGCCAATTTCATCACTGAATAAAATTGTATTTTTTGAATAATGTGATTGTACTACTTCTGAAGGTATTGACTGAGAAGCTCTGTATTGTTGATTAGACTCATTTTGTACTAATGATTGTAGTCCTATTATATCAGACTCAGGAGCAGTATGTGACTGTGTCGATACCTGTGTAACAAATTGAGTATCGACCTGCTGTTGTTTTTGACTTTGGATACCCAAGCACTTGCACAATTGTTTTTTCCTAAAGATTCAAATCTATCAGAATTATAGTTACACATATCAATCATGTCATTGGCAGCCGTTATTTGGTAATTAAGCTGTTTTTGGGAATAGCTACTTAAACTGTTATACATACTTAAACTGTTATATCATACACATACATATATCCTGATACATATACCGGATACACATACATATATCCTGTTGTATTGCTGTTTTGACAAATGTCGTTGAGTAACGATTGTTATTGTTATTATAGCTAGCTTAGTTATTCTTAACAATGATTATGACTTAGGACTGTCAGAATATTAGGCAGTAATTTAAATATGTAATTTAAAACTAATTACCTAATCAATATAATTATCTGGCGTATTTAAAAGTTCATTGATCTGTACATAATTTGTTATTTACATTCAATTTTTACATTATTTACTTATTGCAACGAATAATTTAATTTGCATACGCGCGATCACACAACAGCAAATAATTGCGTGACTTAAAAAATGACAACAGCTTAGACACCAGCAAGCCAGCAATAGTTTACCTAATTGTTATTTCAAATCACACTGTAATACAAAATGAGTCTAATTGTCATACGAGCGAAGGTACAAAATTGTGAATTTGGGATTAGTAAAATTACTATAAGAAATAAACAAATAGGAACTTTATTTCCTTGTGAGAAAGGTTAATATTATAAGAATAAGCAGTGAGGCAGCAGAGCGAGCGCCTACACCCACACAACGGTTTCAAGTGGCAGCAACAACAATACGACTAGGCGATTCTTTTGTCAACAACAACAGCAGGATAACAGTATAAGTCGTTGTTAAATAACGTGTTATTCATTACGGGAAAATAATTCATTATATTATCTGTTATTGAAATAACGACCATTACTAGTAGTCACTGACCATCAGTTGGGCAGAATATATATTTCGAAGTACAGTGGTTTAAAAAAAATCTAAACATTAATTTACATAAAATAATATAAAGGCACTCACTTATTCCTGGTGACGGTATGCATCAAATTGATGATGTATCGCGGACAGACATCTTCGTGCATGACGCGCGCGTGGAATAGCAAGCCTTGGCAGAGGCAGTATAGGATCTCCACCAGGGGCCACTTCTCCGAGATCATACCTTTCTGGTAGCCCCACGAACCGAGGATCTATAGGGCACATACATACTCGTGACAGCGACGGTTTCCATAGTGTAAATGTAAAGCTTTCCATATTTCTGCTCATACACAAATAAACTCTGTATCATATTATATTATATTTTTATCTTTTTTTTTATCATATTATATTTTTATAACTAGCGACCAGCCCCGGCTTCGTACGGGTGCAATGAAAAAATGGTTATGGTAGGTTATCCCTAAGAGACAGACATATAAAATCGGGGACTTTTTGTGGACTTTTGTAAGTTGTACAATACTGTACATCATTTTGACCAATCTCGTAGGGTTTGGCCAGCGTTTGCAATATAAGCGCAAAAAAGTGAGTTTGATTTACGGCATCACATTAGAAAACTCAAAAATTGTCAGTGTTCCACTACTACATTGTGCATGTTTTATACATATAAACCTTCTTCTTGAATATACCTATTTATTAAAGAAAACCGCATTAAAATCCGTTGCATAGTTTTAAATATTTAAGCATATATAGCTACATACATACAGACAACGGGAAGCGACTTTGTTTTATACTATGTAATGCCAAGATTAAACATAGTGTAGCTGAATCGCCTTTTCTAAGTTCAAGGTACATGTTAAATAAACGCTAATGAGTAAGGGCTATTTACAAAGTCAATGATTATTTAAATGATGCCAATGCTTGGTGTTGATTGGAAGATATTACATTCTAAACTGTAAATTCTAAATTGTAAACACATATGTACATTGTATGATAACGACATCATTTATTGTAAATGTTGTTATTACTTTTGATAAAGCTGATAAGTTTCTTGCGCCCATTCTTCTTGTCAGCTAAAAAACACGTCCTGAATGGGTGGTAGGGGAAAAAAAATGGACGATTCAAAAGAGCTTTCTATAAAGTCATATTTGAATAAAGTTAATTTTGAATTGAATTTGAATATTGTAAAGATATATTTCAAGATAAAGTATGACAAAAATTATGTTTGTTCGTCATAATTAGTGCTCGAAATAGGTAGTTTAATTATATGTACTTGCAAAAAGAAAGTCAATGTAAGCGTAACATGGATAAACCTAAAATCAGCGTGATTTGTTCTATTTTTATTTGCTATTCGTTTTTTTACGCTTTTATTGTAAAATTGTAAGTTTACAAATTATTATTACAACAATAAGCTAAAAGATAAATACTACTTTGAAAGATGAATATAATATTTTTACAATCTCTGAAAATAGTAAGTTCCTAGGCATATCCATACTGCCTGGCGTGCGCAGCTCGAATTACGGATCTGCGCGCGCCAGCGGGCCGTCGGTGCCGTACTCCCGCACCTCGAAGCTTGGCTCCACGGGAAGGAGGAGGTCACCTACCGATTGACTCAGATACTCACCGGGCACGGCTGCTTCGGTGAGTATCTGTGTCGAATAGGACGGGAGGGATCGACACATTGTCACCACTGCGCATCCGACCTCGACTCGGCCCAGCACACGCTAGCGGAGTGCCCCGCGTGGGCCTCCGAGCGCCGAGTCTTGGTTGCAGAGATCGGGCGAGATCCGTCTCCGCCGGCATTGATTGCGGCAATGCTGGCGGACGAGGGAGGTTGAAGGGCTGTGGCCTCCTTCTGTGAAGCAGTAATGCTCCAGAAGGAGGCCGCCGAGCGGGGTCGGGAGATGGCCGATCCCGCTCGAAGGAGGCGGCGCCGGGCTCGGTAGCACAGCTGCGGCGCCGCCGCGGGTCGCCGGCGGGCGCGAGGAAGTCGCGACCGCTACGGCGACCCGGGATGGACCACGCCCCTTCCGTGGCCGGGGGGCGTCGTCGGTGGAGGGGACCGGGGGAGGTGGTAGCTTCCCCCGAGGAGGGCTCCCCTCTAGAGATGGGAGCGGAGGCTGGGGGTTCCCGGAAGTGGCCTTTGTGTTCCCGGGGGCTCCCTACATGCCTGAGGAAGGCCATCCCTGAGGTTTTTAGTGGGTAGGCCTCCCCCTTCTGGGGAGGAGAGCCCCACATAACCCCGGCTCGCCACAACCGGGGTATGCAATTTAATGCATTTTCCTCAGGGGAACAAAAAAAAAAAAAAGCGTAACATGGATAAACCTAAAATCTGCGTGATTTGTTCTGTTTTTATTTGCTATTCGTTTCTTTACGCTTTTATTGTAAAATTGTATGTTTACAAATTATTATTACAACAATAAGCTAAAAGATAAATACTACTTTGAAAGATGAATATAATATTTTTACAATCTCTGAAAATAGTAAGTTCCTAGGCATATCCATACTATTGATGTCACAAAATCGCAAATACATAAAATTAAACTACCCATTCCGAGCACCAGTCATAATCATCAAGTTATCAGCCAGAACTGATCATTCTTCACATCCTTACTATAATATTATAAATCGGAAAGTGAGTTTGTTTGTTTGTTTGTTCCGCTTTCACGCCGTAACTACTGAACCGATTGCTTTGAAATTTTGCAGACGTAAAGATAAAAGGCCGGATTAAATAATAGGCTACTTTTCTGAAAAATCGTCAGATCCCACGGGATGCGCAATAAAGGCTTCGCTCAAAATCTACTGCACAGTTTTCATCAACAGATAGAGTGATTCTTGAGCAAGGCTTTGCGGTATTTTTTATCTCGGAAAAACGGATAGTCCCACGGGAAGCGCGATAAAACCTTCGCGCCATAAACCGACTTCCGCGCATATGTAGCCGTGGGCAAAAGCTATGGACCCTTAAACCTCTATAGACCCAATCCCGAAATCCACGTGGGCGAAGCCGCGGGCAGAAAGCTAGTAAATAATAAAGCAGACAGTGCTGGGCTTAACACTTTTGTATTTGTCCGTATTCACCTCAATATTTGCCGAGATCTGAATTTTGTTTCGCCAGATAACTTACATCCAAGAATTATTGTAACAGGTTTTGTATAAAAAATCTGATATTGCCGATAAAAGATAACCGATGAAGATCAAATATGTATAAGCATATTTTTTCTACAATTAATCAAGTATACAGGGTGGAAAGTTTCAATGGGGCAGCCAAGAGAGGTACCTTGATCGTTGCAGCTACAAGAGTCTTAGGAGACTGTCCCTAATTTTTCAAAAAAAATTCATTCCCATCCACAGTTTTTAAAAAAAAATGTACGGTTAGCAAGAAAATTAGCATTTTTCACAAAAACTTTTTTGGATTCTAATCGATCTTATTTCGTATGCTGATCAATAAGTTATATGAGACCAACTGAAGTTTCAGTACTAGAAAAGTCTCAAATCAAAAAAAACTTTTCTCATTTGTATGAGTGCAGTCAATTAATTTTGTTTCACTTGGAACTTGTTACGTAAACTCGATGGTTTTCTGAAAAAAAATTTGTTACCTACTACAAATTCAAATAAGCTTTAAATTTCGAACTTTGTTTTCTTTTTATAATGCGTACTTTATTTTGTTGAAACTTTCCACTCTGTATATCACTTCAACCCACCTGAAGTGTTGAAGTAAGCGGCGCCAGCGCAATGGGCGTGGACGGCGAAGCTCTGAAGGCAGCACCGGCCAAGAAGCCCGCGGGCAACGCGTACATGGCGCTGTCCTTACCGTGAGCGCGGCACAACAAGCAATTCACTAGCTACAATTGGGTAGACATTTTTTTTAAATTCAATATATAATAAGAGTACTCTTTTAAATGAGAAATATTGTAGAACCAACAATACACCTGCACCTATTACTTTTGAAGATACATCGACATGTTTGCGGCGCTGGAGCGGGTCGCTCAAAAACGCTCCATACTAAAAACACTGCAATCGTGACGTCATAACTCGAGTAAACTTGTCAAATGATTTACATATTATATTTTTCAAAATCACCTACTAAAATCAATTAGAAAAATAGTACCTTTCGGGAGCACCCCTATTAATAGATAGAAGAACAGACAGTATGTATTCAATTATTTATTTATGAAAATGTACAGACTTTACAATAAAAATTAATATTTACAGCACTTTTCATAGTAATATTAATAATTTCAAATTTGTGTTTTTACAGTTAGCTTATAAAAGATTTTGAAATGTGACGTCATGAAATTTAAGACCTCTCCCACCCCTTGTCACACAATGTCATACTTCGTCAACCCCCTCCCTACCCCTTACCGTGTGACGTAATTCATGGATGCCCCCATAGGAGCGTTAGGAGACAAATGTACAAAAAATACATTGATACATGGCAGGATCGACCCCGGGCACCCCGAAGCATCCGATTCGTAGACCAGTGCTGAGACCACAGCTCAAAAAATTAAGTAAAATTAAGTGGCAGAGGATAGGTCACATCATCTATGTAACCTATCCTTCCTGTACCTTACTCCTTCACTCTTGGCTCTAGTCGGTTAATGTACGTCAAAGATTTACTAATTGAATTTTACATTACTTACCCTATAAATACCAATATAACCACCAAAGAAGAGTCCAAGCTTCATGTGAGATAGCTTCAATGACTTCAAAGCTTTAGTTGGAGTTAGTATTCTGGGTAAGATCGTACGCAGCATCGTCATTGCACATCCCACTCCGAATAGTTGGGCTGTGCCCTACAAGACATTCGATATGTCACAGTCAATAAAAATTATCATATAACATGTTTAGACCTCATATAAATTATAGATTTAAAGAGATGTTTTAAGATTATGCATTTTACATACCTAAGTTAACTTGTTGATTTATTCATTAACAAAACTACCTCTATGATGCTAACACATCAACATTAAAGTAAGAACAACTCAAAAGACAAGTGATTTTTTATACCCTAAGATACAACTAAAAACTAGGGAATAAAACAATTGTTATGTCTAGATCTGTTTTTATTCTTACATAAATATAGAAATTCGCTAGTTCGAAGATATAAAAAAGGATTAAAATGTATTGCAGTAATCAATAAATTTATCATATGATCATCATCACAACCCAAATATGTCCCCACTGAGGGGCAAGAACCTACCCTAACTATATTAGGGCGATTAAACCTTAGTCAACCAAGCGAGATCATGCTATCATATGATCAAATATACTAATGGAAAAGGGCAATATAAAAGAAAAGGTGTATTATGAATCTGCTGTAATAATACTCAAAATCAAAATCATTTTCATTCAACATAGGCCTTTACAGGCAATAAATATTGAACTCAAATATAAAATTTAAGGGACGAAAAGAGTTACATAACATTGTATGTATATATATTCAAAGAAAAAAAAGTTACTCTATATTGTCTATATTACCTAGCCTAGAGATTATAGACAAATAACTTCAAACAATACATTACAGTGTAAAACATACCTTCAAAATGTAATTAAGGCATGGAGCAGTATGAGGACAAGCTGGACTTTTTCCCATTAGTCCAGTCATAGGATCTGTAGTAACTTTAGAAACACGCGGTGGAGTGAAAAACCTGTAAGCATTAAAACTCTTTAAATTCTCATCAATTGTTGCAGGAATTCTTATGATATGTATGTGAAATATTTTAATACCAAAACAATGGTGTTCTTTTTTCGTTGTCTCTATCTCGTCTCATAAAATAGAAGAATATAGCACTACCCAGCATAAAAATAAATGTTTCTCGTCCTGGTGTCCTCCTAAGCCAGCCTTTCATTTCTAATGTGCGTAACCAGTACTCAAATACCTGAAACGTTATATCGCAACCATGAGGGAAAGTGTCTAGTTGTTAAGAACAATTACATTGAAAATGGAATCAACTTATGAAATATAAAACATGCTTACATCTTCGAAGAAAATATTGTTCTTATCAGTACTTTTCAGAAACAAACAAATAGTGTTAATATTGATATTACGCCTTGGTCACAAGTATTGAACAACCTGACATAATATTACTCTCAATTGAGAACTCTCTGCACAGAGAACTATTCTGCTACTTTGTTCAGGACGTGCAATTGTGGCATTAGAGACTTGCATTTTTTTTTCAGAATCTCATAATAATCTTTAACTATGATAAATTATTTGATATAGATATAACATGGTAAAATTTTATGCGATAAATCATCACATCACTCTTTAAATCAGATCTTAAAAATGGTTTTATACTATTTGTTTTTGTACAGTAAGTACCATTTTTTTTCTGCGCTAATCTGCAATCAGTTGTTCACTATAAGCAGATACTTTGTGAGGTTTTGTCTGGTGAAGTGCTTCCTCCACCGAAAACAGCTATTCCTATTTAAGCCATGACATTTACTATAATATGTCTTTTCTCTTGAGGCGCTTTTGATATATTTTGCGAGTAGATTCGAACTAGATTCGCAGCAAAAACATTTGGGTGATTTTTAAGCCGTTTCAGGTATTTTTCTGTTGAGGCCTGGATTTCCTCTTTTACAGTGGACATTTTCAGGTGTGCGTGCATTTTTGAGTTTCTTATAAATCACGGAACTTGCGCTATTGTTCGTAGTATTGCGTTCTGCATTCTTTGCAATATTGTGATGTTGGAGTTGCATGCACTTCCCCAGAGTTGATGCCATAAGTCCAAGTTGGTTTTAGTATTGACTTGTATATCAGGAGCTTGTTGTCTAGCGATAGCCTGCTGTTTCGACCGAGCATCCAGTGGAAGTTTCTGTGTCGTATGTTGAGTTTCTCTCTTTTACTCTTGATGTGTTGGTTCCACGTCAAGCGGCAATCTAAGTGTATTCCAAGATATCTCACACTATCTTTGTAAGGCAAGATTGAGTTTTCGATATATACAGAAGGGCAGTTTTCTCTCCGCAGTGTGAAAATGACATGCACCGACTTTGCTGAGCTTGCTTTAATCCTCCACCTTTTAAGCCATTTTGTTATGGAGTCAAGGGCTTGCTGGAGTTGTTCTGAGGTTGTTCTGGAGTTGTGCTTGGACTGTTTGTTACTTGCCAATATGGCTGTGTCATCCGCATAAGTGGCAGTCATGACTCCATCTACTTGTGGTAGGTCCGAGGTGTACAGAGTGTATAAAACTGGTCCCAGTACCGAACCCTGAGGCACACCTGCACTTACATTGTAAAATGTGGAGGTCGCTTCAGATTCCTTCACTTGAAAGATCCTCTCTGTCAGATAAGATTTCAGCAAGTTGTAGCTAAAGCTATCGGGCAAATGTGTTCTTATGTTGCACAAAAGTCCCCCATGCCAAACCCTATCAAACGCCTGGTAGATGTCCAAGAATGCAGAAGAACAGTACTCTTTTTCTTCTAAGGATTTTCTTATTTTTTCAACAACTCTGTGTACTTGTTCGATGGTGGAATGTTGCTTCCTAAAACCAAATTGATGATTTGGGATAGTACTACTATCTTCCAATACAGGCATTATTCTATGCAGGATCAATTTCTCACAAACCTTTGACAAGACAGGTAATAAACTGATAGGCAGGTAGTTTGGTTAGCTGGTTTTCCTGCCTTGTGTATCATAAGGATTTGAGACACCTTCCAAAGGCCTGAGAAATGTTGAACTCTCAGAATACCATTATACAGCATTGTTAGGAATACCACCGCCTTTCTTGTGCGAGCCCTGCCATTGTTGTATCTCAGAGGAGGTTTCGCCATTTGTGGTCTGTCATATGACTTTGTAAATTTGAACATGGAGTAATCAGTGGCTGCAGTAGCTGTAAGAGATTCCAATTGGTCCTCAAGAGTCTTGTTGTGCCTGTTCTTTAGTATTTCTCTTAGACGCGCAGCTTGCCTGTTGAGATCAGTATTATCAGCTGTAAGTCTGCTTAGTTGCCAGACCCGGCGAAGTCTCCTTTTTTTAATAATAATAATAATATTAACGCTAATACCGCTTGTTTTATTTCGAGAGGGTAGTTAGTTATATGTTTTTTTTGTAGTGAGTAAAGGTGTACTTCTCCAACAGGCCTCCTGTAAGAGGTTTGTTATGTATCTGGCAGCATTATCAATTTCATCAGGCGTTTTGAGAGCAACTTTTAGGTCGATATTCTTTCCAATGAACTCACTAAAACAATCCCAGTCGGTTTCTCTGTTATACAGTCTTTCTGGATGTGGATGCTCTATAACCTTTGTGCTTAAGATTAGCAGTACTGGTGTGTGATCTGATGAACTGTCGAAGCAGGACTCACACTTAATATAGTGTTTTGAAAAGCCTTTCATAACAAAGAAGTCCAGTAGGTCTAGTGTTACAAATTAACATGTCATGTAAATTTACATGTCTAATTACTATTATAAGAATCTCTGTTAAGACAGACAGTTAATTAACTCAATGTTAATAAAAACAAACCAAACAAAAGATGAGCTCACTTGTCAAAATTAGTGGCTCAATGTTTGTAGAAAAGAAATTTTAAATAGAAACAAATATAATGCAACTTATGAATAAATCCTATTATAAAAAAAAAACCAAAGAAATAATTCCTGAAATCCTATTGTAGAAAAAAGGCAATACATGCAACATTTTAATTTACTGTACTCACCAAGTTCACAAATAGATTAAGGACCAAAACCCTTCTATGAGGTGGCTCGAAGTATACAGCCAGACCACTGATCGTACATGGCAATAAAACAGTTGTGTAATATGTGAATTCACTAAAAAATAATTTTCTGTGGAAAAATGAAAAATAAAAATAATAAATTTAGAATAATTTTTAAAGTAATGGCTTTTTGTATCTCAGGTGATAAATTGTACACATTGAGCAGAACTAATTGACCATTAGAACTCTCATAAATCATTTGACACAACAAAGGTTTTCATAGTGTAAATATAAGCTTTGATATAGCACCCAACATAGTTTTAGTGTATAGATGCCACGAAACTTTTTTAATTCCAACTGTAATTCCTTTTTTAAATACCCAAAGATGTTCCTATATTTTACTAAATATAGTGCTAGAATGAGAACAACTACCTTCAAGGTAGTTGTTAAACATTTACAGGACCAAGGTTGTAAGAAGCATGCCTAAAGCACCATCACAGAAACATTCATACCACTATAAAAACATGTGTAATTGCAGGGTTTTAATTATTCTACAGCAAACCACATACAGAAAAAGAACAAGCTGACTATGCAAATGACAAATAGACTGATGGTAACATATAGTCATCACAATATTTGAAACAAATACAAGAATGTGGAATGGAGTCTGTGTAGCTAACAAGTAGTTAAAATTTTATTCACATTACAGAGTAATTTTGCTGGGCATGTCTCGGCCTTAAAACTGGAATACAGCAATGCAAGCACTACTGTATTGATACTCAAATAAATTGGACATTGGTAGCCAAGCAAACATACATATCCCCAAAAATGTACAAATAGCATGCAAAATAATATACTAACCTAAATATGCAATTTAATGTGACAAATGAGCTGCCAACTGTAAGACCGAAAATTCCAGACTTCAAGTACAATTTAAATTGCTCCTTCAGCTCCTTTTTACCCAATTTTTTGCCTCTCATTAAAATTTGAAGCTGAAAATATGTAATTGGAATAAAAGACTGGTTGAAATAGTATATAAAAAGTACATTTACTACCATAATCTGAATTTTCTAAAGATTTATATGGTAAACAGTAAAATACCTATTGTGCATAACATACTGAGGAATAAGCTATTGAAACTATGAAGCTTATGTTACTTTTTACTCATAAGCGCATAGTTCTTGATTCACAACGTTGGAAGTTTGAATAACATAATGTGAAAGTCTTGGTCTTACTTACAAAGTAAACCATGGCGTAGAACTTGTAACTACCTCTGACACAGTGCCATAACATTGATGTTGTTGCATTTAAGCAATCGTCTGTCCATGGATGGATCAAGGATTTACAAGGGCTATTACCACAAGCTTTTTCAAACCAAAACTTACTAGCTTCTACCATTTTATTGCAAATTAATAATATTTTAACACACTCTCAAAAAGAAAAAAATACAATATAACTGGTTTTAAAACATTTATAATATTGTAGGGAAATAAATATAATAAATATAATTAAAATAAAACTTTCATCGCCAGAACAAAGTGCTTTTAAAATTAAATGTCATTGTCAACGTCACTCAATGTCATTCTGACATTTTTCCGTGGTCCGAAGTGACTAATAGTAGCTTAAAGCTCATTATCTACTTTTAGAAACTTATTATTACACATTGCCATTATACGTGTCGCATTATTATCATTAACTTTAATTTGGATATGTAATATTTTATCTGCGCCGAAATCGGAGCGGCAAATTCGCCGCGGTCGCACAGAAACAAAAGAATGCGCTCAACTCGTTTTTAATAAGGAAATTCCTTTTCATCAGAACAGACACAATGATCAATATCGACGATTCACAATTACTTTTTCATCATAATAAAACACTACTAGATTTAATATAGTTAAAATTATAAGGTTTACACATTAAGGTGTGTTATAAATCGTTGGACAAACAAATAAATTACACCTCCTTAACACAAGTCTTTGTCTTAGATAGATATAATAATAATATTCGTCCATGTGGTATGACAGACTGTATAAAGTATAAATGATCGCTAATTGTGCAGTTTATATTGAATTAATTAGATTATTCCTTAAAAACAATTATGATTCTTTAATTAATGAAGTTATAATTTCTAGTAAAATATCAAAATGTATTGTGCATTTGTAAATAAAAAATAAGGTAATGAAATAACGTTATAAATTATGTTAATTAATACAAAACTAATAAAAAAATATACCACAATCAAAGTTTTGAATATACAAAAGTAATATAAAAACGGCATAGTATCAATAGAGCAAAATAATATAATAGTAATAACCATTCGGAATATATAGTTAATAATATCTATCAATTAGCCATATTTATAATGATTAAGACATCGGTTTAAACTAATTTAATAAACTGCGTTTCCACTAGCCGCAAGATACATATGTCTTATACATTAAATAACTGGAAAATTTTAATATTCTATTAAGTATTTTTATTTTTTTATAACGCTATTCGATCAATAGCTCGAATACTTCAAATCACAACGCATTGATGCCTGTAGTACACCTTCACTGACAACCTGTAGTAGG
The DNA here is from genome assembly GCA_036419045.1 of Scirpophaga incertulas. Taxonomy (NCBI): domain Eukaryota; kingdom Metazoa; phylum Arthropoda; class Insecta; order Lepidoptera; family Crambidae; genus Scirpophaga; species Scirpophaga incertulas. The sequence continues at coordinate 33,975,176 of CM071630.1, forward strand.
TACTTAGCGAAGCTGTAGAGTGAACCATAGACATGATATTCTCAAGTAATTCATAATAAGTAAGTGATAAGTGCAGTGTTATAGTCATAGATCTACTATATATGGAGTATATACTAGATCTATGGTTATAGTAGTGGTAAAATATTCACTCTCGGTGAATAGTCAAACAATATTGTTTATGGTGAGAAATTATTGTTATTATTGTATTTTGTTTTTTTATATTCATCCGTATTTTCATTATTTGTAACTCAAGTGATGTTGCTTGTTCTAACGCAAAGATAATGCACTGTCGCGATAGAACAAAAAATATTTTCTTTCTTCCCTGGGTTGTCAACTATCCTTACACTATACAGTTGTTTTCATTAGATTTTCAACCAAAAAAAAATCTATGGTATTAATTTAACTGTCCTTATTCGGGTCTCAAACCATCCCTATACCAACTTTTACTAAAATCGATAGTTTCTAAATCTATTCAAACAAAAATTATATCTATGTCTTGTACTTTTCATACAAACGTATATTCCCTGTTTTAGCTCCTTACTGTTCTTCACTCCTCTTTTTCTTGTTTCAGGCTTTAAACTAATCCTGTATTAACGGTATAAAAGCGAGATGCATTATTTATGCATTTATAATATTAGAAAGGATAGTGTGAGCAAAACCTTAAAATTAAAGTAACGAAAACAAACAATACTTACTACATGAAATGGAGTAAAAAACATGCATGTTCCTATGGAACACTCTTTTATCATACTGCCAAATGCATATAAACAATTTTCTTCCCACGGATGAAGAAGTTGTGTGCAGGGTAAATTACCAACTTTAGAATAGTCAACGATTAATTTACTCAGTTCCACCATGATGAAACATTTATTTGTGAAACTGTGAATCAATTTTAATCTGATCAAGTCATTATCAACCACATTGATTGAGCTGAAAAGACAGAAAAAAATATTCAAAGCTAAAAGCTGTATTTATAGATGCATAATATAGAACTAGGGGTAGGTTGTAGTAGAGGTAGGTGCATAATTAAGTCGCCTGTGTCGACCCCAGAATGATTTCACACTCACTCAAGAGTGATTAAAGCATATATTACACCCATTATAGCCTCTAAAAAATAACTTTAGTCACTCCTTTCAAAACATAAAACAATTTTGAAAAATCTTACTGTAATGGTAGATGCAGTTCTCTTCGTAAGTAAATATAGCTGTAGGTACTTTAAAATATTTATTTTACTTACCATAGAGAAGTAAAATTTTAAATGCTAGATATTTTTACTAAAGTAATCTTAATAAATATTATCGATGATATAACTACTACGCAAGTGAGACTTCCGACACTAACGCCAGCCTCTAAATATTGAAAACGCATGTTTCACATTTTAAGTTACATGCACTAGAGGTAAAATTAACTAACTCAAATACATTGTTTCAAATGAGGTGTTTATACAAATATACAGATAGGTACGTAAATATTCGATTTAAATTCCTTTATAAATATTCACAAAGATCAAAGTGTACCCAGGGCTGCCTCTTATTGATTGTTTTTATCAAAATTGTAAATTACGATTATTATTAAATTCCGATACGTTTATAAAACTATTTGTATTTGTCATGGCCGTTATTATTTATTTTAATGGGATCATCACATAAATCACTTTTGCGCGTCAATTAAGCTATGACATTGACTTATAAGTCTATGGTAAGAAACTGTATACTAAAAAGAACACTCACTAAAGTCTAATCATTAATTCACTGGAGTAAACTGACGTTTACGGTGTTACCACTTTATGATGAACAGAAAATAGTGTGTGACTAGAATATTGAAATCAAACTCATTCATTCAATTTCATTCCGTCCTAAAATCACATTACTCATTTTATTACATTTTATTTTCTAAGTTTATTACATGATCACACAGCTTCTCCATCTTGTACCAGTAACCAGTAATAACCAGCAATAAATAAAAAAAAAACTTGACGTAAAATTGTCGTGGTTATATCCATTACAACGATAAATAATTTACAGAATGATGTTTTGTCTAAAATGAAATACAATAACTACTATTACACAGTGGTTAAATCTGATTTTTCTTTTAAAAAGATTGCAATAATTAAAATACTTCCGAATGTTCGAATAATTACAGTTCAAAAAATTGATTTACTGATTAACTGAACGCATAGTTCGGAACGCTAGCAAGTAGGTGAATTTCATTTTTTGTATCTGATAGAATCATGTACCTATATTATAATTAATTGAGTACTTTTTTTTAATAAACGTTGTTACTGACTTTGTGTGAGTGATCTGAATAACAACGAAGGGTGAAGTTCTTATCGATTTATTCAATTTATCCAATTATATTTGCAGGTCACCTCACTAGTACGATAAATATGGCAGCACAATTTTACAATGTGACATTAGCATCTGTCAGTTTACTCCAGTGAATTAATAATCAGACTATACATTATATTTAACATAATGCTCTAGGCTCGAATAAACTTTTATTGTTTACTCAACATTGCTAACTGAGCAATGGCTTAGTCAACAATGTTGAGTACACCTCCAACAGTAGAATAATCCAATAGAGAATATAAAAACTAATGTAGGTATACGAGAAAAAGCAGTTTTCGGGAGACAGGTAACATGAGGACAACCACTAGACTGACTTAAGTAATTGATACTACTTTTAAATAGTGACATTTCACTGTATTCACTCGAGCGCTACTTCTTTGAGTTTTAAGAACAGCCCTAAGTCAATAAAAAATTGTTCTTCAGTTGATTCTTTGATTATAATGTCATCAAAAAAGTATTTTACCGCGTTTATATCTAAAAGTTATTGGTCCATACTTTTTTGCCACAGACTACTAGACAGACATAGTGCTACTTTTACTCCGAATATATTTGCAATAGGGTAGGCTCATCATTCATAACTATATTTAAGTATACTCCTGTAGTGTTTAGGGTACTAAATTGTTATCTTATATTAATTTCAAATTTTGTTATATTTTTGTAAATATTCAATTAATTATTGGGTATTATTCATCTTTAATAATCATGTTTAACGTAACTTTGTAACCGGCGCAAAGTCTAATGGTTCCATTGGGTTTGACTATTGTCTATTACGATAGTTGCTCCCAATACGAAAACTAACATTTTTTAATATAAATAACTGATTGAGGATGTAAATTAAAAGCATTGAAAGGTAAAGTTCCAATCTTCTGGCAGTTGAGAGAGTCCCTTTGCCTCGCTATTTTAAAATAGAATTAAAAATGTTCGTCCCCTCTGTCCAATCCTCTGTCGGTGCTCCGGGACGGAATGTTAAATATTGTATTTGTGATAAAAAAATAAAGGAAATGAAAATATCGTTTAATTTAAGAAGAGGACGGAACTCCATAACCAGACACATAATCCCACATAAAGTATTTGAAGTCGGTTCACTGGGAAAGTATTTAGGTTTACAAATTAAAACGAGCACCTAATTTATCTGATGTATGTAAAACTAAATATGATATACTATGATGACCTTCATTGCTCTGACTTTTTTTTAACCTAAAGCTTAAATATGATGTCAACATGTAAAATTTTTAATAATTAAGGACCGTAGTCATACAGTTTTTTTTAATCTAGTTTAGTTATTTTTTTCGAAGCCCTGCTTCTGGCATCCCTATCTACTAGGGATATTTGATATAGATCGATACATCGATAACATCGAATGTACTGATTGTGCTGATTTAGGCTACAAACACACTTGTTTGTAGCATAAAACAGCCCAAAAGTATAAGTACAGATAACTAATAACTTAAACAATATTGAACAAGCAACACATACACAGTAATCAAAAAGTACTCTTACAAACTTACGATAATAAAATGCCAATAAATTAACAAACTTACATTTTATCAAAATATATTTTTAAAATGGATTTCATAATTTTGTTTATTGCCGCCACTAGTCGCACTTCCTTTGCATAACAACACAACAGAAAAGTTCTAGAAATCGCCGCAAACGTCGATTGTCGCTGCAGTCGGTAAATGGACGTTTGATGTGGTGTTTGTCAAGTTTGTGCTATTGTATGTTTACAGTGAATTAATTCCCGTTACTCTAATCCTACTCGAAGTTAAAGGTTTTACGGAGTAGATGAAGGTATTTTTTATTTTATGACATATTTATTCTGCGGTTTTAGCATTTTTTCGCTTGATACATGTAATTTGGCGCTTTGGATCTAGGCGTTGAGTGAGTTGAATCTGATCATCCTTCTGATGTCAGCTGTAACAAAGATGCTACGCATTTACCTTCTAATCGTTTATTTAATGAATTAAATAGGTAATCTTTCTATCTAATGGGTGTAGTTTAATCATTCTGATTCTAGAAACTTTGTTAATTATGCACATTCTTTAGGTTTACTTCTCTTACGGCGGAGGTTATGGAACCTTTCTGTTGTACTTATTTTTCAAAGGAAGACTGTAGATTATTGAAAAAGGCCTATTTAACACTCCTAATGATCCCCCGTGATGCTACAAAGGTACACTAATTGAGTATTTTACATTGTACATGACATTGTATCATTACTTATGTAGAATAACGAGCTCTATCTGTGTTTATTGAGATAAGTAAAAGGCAACGATTATATTAATATGATAATAACTGTCTTGTTTTTACTTATGTTATATATAGAATCGATGTGATTATATCTTACTTATACCAACAAATGTATTTTTATAATATGCAAATAGGGTATAAAGTCATGTTAAATGTGTAAATTGTAATAAGAAATTTTATTAATATTTATATTATAATTACTTTCATTTATATTGTGTATTAAAAATGAAGTAAAGTATGTAAATATATAGGTTATGTTATGTTGAACTTTTTTAAATGTTTGGTAAATAACCACTTACTAATATAAAAGCAATGATTGTTTAATGAAATGTGAAATTAACATTGGATTTTATCAGTGTAAATCTTGAAAAATTCAAAAACTCTGGGAAGTACATATTTTGTTCTAAAAAAACCATTGAAACATTACTAAAATGTAGTCCACCTGATAGTGTACTGTAACCAAGAAGGTATGTAACACCAGGGACATCCCTTGCAATGCAATTTTCAATAATGTTTTTATACCTTTATAAAATTCCTTCACTGTTTTCATGAAATAATTTCTGTAATATCATGTCTTAAATATGTGGGATGTTTGGATTTTTACTGTAGATAATTTAATTGCATATTGGCTTTAATTTGTTACATTTGTATAGTATTTTTATACCACTAAATTAGCAAATAACTGGACTACCCACCATATGGTAAGTGGTTACATTTACCTATAGTATCTAATAGTGGTTTCTATAAGGATCCAATAATTTTAATGCCTATAATGATCATATATTACTTAGCTAGTAACATTTAATGGTGAGTCTAAAAAGCCAGTAATTTCATTGCTATCCTTCGAATGTATTATATGTTGATTAACCTTGCTATCAAACGATGAAGTGTAATGTTTTCAGATTAGTGTGTTTTGTAAACATTTTAGTATTTGAAGTGAAACTATAGTCAACAGGGTAACTACCTACTAGGCTTCACTAATAAGTGGTTTATTAGAAAGTAATAGCTATGTTAATATGTTTCTATACAATTACACCATCATTGCTGAGACAAAACATAAAATTTAATTAATCAAGTTTTTTAAACTTATTGAGTTATTCAAACTTATTATTATCATTCAGTTAGTATTTCAAATAGTTAGTAATCTGTTACAAAGTAACTACTATAGGACTAAATGCTGAAAGTTTATTTGGACTACTCTTACCACTAATATAATATTAGCGTAACAGAAGAAAAATTAACAGAAAAAGAAATAGTATAACAAATTTTTTTACATCACTATTACCATAGGAATGTATAATAGTAATAATAAAAATTATTGTTATTAGTAAAACAGTAAAATTAGTGTAACAGTAAAACAGATATATTTTGTAGTTGATTTTTGGTAGACAATTTAGGACTGTTGATTATACTATTAACTATTATGGTACTATTTATTCTCATTTATGTGATTACATTTCAGGTGACAGAATGTCTCGCAATAAAGATAAGCATGAGGGCGCTAGTGGGCGCACATATCACATTATGTCGGAAGCGGAACGGGCGTCTGGTCGCCGTGGCGGATGGACCACTCTTGAGGTAAGAAATATTGTTAGTTATTTTGCTTGCTTCCCCAGTATGTGTAGAAATTTCTGATTGCAATACCACCAATAATGTAGAAAGCTTTTTTCAATAAAACGGTGTTAAATTTTCATTCAATAGGGTTTTCAGAAGTGTGAAATATCAACTTGAAGTGTACACTTCAAATACAATAAATACAATTGTTTGCTGTAGGGAATAAGTATTTATGTTTGTGAATTCCAAAAAGATATCAGACAACCTGATATCTGGAGGGGAGTATACTACAGTTGTCTGATTCTAGTAAAGAAGTAGTACTCGCATTGTTATTTTCTAGTCATGAGGGAAAGATATAGTATATATTATATGATATAGTACATTGTAAAAATTTTGAATTAAAAATAAAACTTGTCTGAGCTTTATGTGCCTACTGGATGACAGCAATATAGTGTATGAATTAAGAAGATATATGAAGAAACTGTTTAATGAAAATATAAATTAATAAGAAAAGCTATACTTAATAAGAATCGGGAGAAATATGCAAACAAATATTTTTTTAATAACTGGTTTTTGTTTTGAGAATTTAAAGGTTCTGTATGTGAAAGTTTGAGTTGCTCTAAATATTCTCTATGTTTTGGCCCATGGATTTTATACATTTTCAAGTAATCATGAATTTCCATATTGTGAATGAACTATTGTGTCCTAATTATGCATCTTAGGATGCTGTTTTGGATGTTTAACTTGTGACAGTTACATCATGATGTGAGTTACATCACTTCAAGTCTAAATTGACTTAATGTATTAAATGATTACTATCTACATTAAGAATGAGAAAATAACTATTTATGAAGAACACAATTTATTTATTATTATATCAGTTTTGTAAGTTCACAATCATCCTTCGTTAACGGCTTAAGTCTTCTCATTGACTGTTAGGTGGTTATAAGGTTGCATGGCCAGTTAGTTGTCAATAGATGTTACTGAGCTATGACAAAACTTCATATATTTGCTTTTGTGAGTTTCCCAAGAATCTTCACTCCAAGTGAAATAATGACTTGACACAATCTGTGTCTAGTTATGTATCTTTGCCAGTTCTTATTGCAGGATAGTTCTAGCGTGTGCTTGAGTTTCATCCAAGTTTGACTGCAGTAAACGTTTTATATATTGCCTCGCTGTTATAGTATCAATGTGACTTGTTATGATAGTGTCGTCTTCTGGGTAAGGAGCAACAAGAATAATAAACATCCAATAAATCCAAAAAGACAGTACAACATTCATCAATATTTTATAGCTGATAATGTTAGGCACCTGCATAAAATACGGCGATCCGGGAGGGACCACGCCCCTTCCGTGGCCGGGGGGCGTCGTGGGTGGCGGAGATCGCGGGAGGTATATAGGAGGTAGCCTCTCCCGAGGAGGGCTCCCCTGTATTGGCGGGGGAGCGGAGACTGGGGGTTCCCGGATGTCGCTTGGCATTGCCGGGGGCTCCTACATGCCTGAGGAAGGCCATCTCTAGGTTTTAGTGGGTAGGCCTCCCCCTTCTGGGGAGGAGAGCCCCACATAACCGCCGGCTCGCCACAGCCGGGGTATGCAATTTTATGCATTTTCCTTAGGGGAAAAAAAAGGCATTTGCATTATATATAGACTAATGGGCTTTAGATTTCTCTTAGTCACTTTACGTCATACCAAAACCTCTTAAGACAAGAACAGCACATTCACAGCTGTCAAAACTCAAGCCTGGTGCGAGCTTGTAATAGTGTAACTGTAATCCCTGACAGTTAATCGCTCTCTCATTTGGTCTATATAGAAGAGTGACAGTCAATTACCACAACGTGTTTATCCGAAATTCACATTCCCATTAACGTTATAACTTATATATAATAATAATATTCTGTTTTTACTAAAATGATACGTCTTGTCTCGCGCTGCGCTCCAATAAATACATTCAGGAGACGTATTTTTGAATCATTAGACGTGAATTTGGAATTCGAATACGAATACAAATCGTCTCGAAATTATTTTCTACTGCTTACAATTTTTTAGATTTTTGAATCACTCAAATTCAGCGTTGTCATTAAAAACAAATACTTAATTAAATTCCATTTCAGAAAAATTTAAAATCACAACAACAAAAACAAAAAACTGGCGATGACCCACAGGTGAAACGGATCACTGTCAAGGTCACTTTAGCGTTGGATATTCTACTAGTAGAAATAAAAAACGAGTGGGTTGAACCACTCGTAGCACAACGCGCGAAATGAAAGTTCAGAAATAGTGAATTCGGTAATTCGTATTCGAATCTCACGATTTCGAAAGCGAATTGGTTTTCTATTGTTTCAAAAATTCGTCTCCAGGTGATTGTCGCTACTTAACATAATATGATTATTTTCAAAACACAAACCAACAGTTTTGTATAGTATAACTTAGATCACTATCGAAATGACATTAAAGATGCGATTTTAAACATGTGTTAACAGATTAATGTTTAAAGTCGTTTGGAATGATTTAATAATTTTGAACCATTGCCGTTAGATATCGAAACAATTTTGTTAACGAATCGAACGCGAATAATATTTTGTCTATGACCCCTGGTATTCGATGTATAGTATAACTGCAGACATCACTTCAGTCTCTATCGAAACCTATCGAAAAATATTGTTGTGGCTTAATCTAAGCATCGCATAGCCACACATTCGCCAACTTGCCAATTTGCCAACCAAAGAAGGCAAACGTATTTAAAAGTGAAAGGCAGTGACGATTTTACTGCTGTTTTCTTTTGTTGGGTTTCGATATGCTCGAGATAAAGCGCAGCTGCGGTCCTGTTTTGATCGTGAAATGATTTTTTTTTCGTTTTTGTGCTCGCATTATTCGTCATTTTGGCTCATTCAGTGTTTTAACCAGGAGAAAGTGGTAAAATTATTTTCATTTATGCGGCTATGAATATTGAAATCGCGGGCCACATGGACGTGTAATTTAAGGCTACTCCTATATAACGTGATAGAATCACAGGTCACGTGAAACTTTCACCTACGTTAGAAAAGGATCGTCCTGCAATGGTCTGGTGATTATTCGACAACGGAGACACTCTTCAAGTGGCACCTGACTAATAGAAATCCACCAGAATTGTTCATCTACAGTGGTTCTTGCCTTCCGAATATTAATTGTGAAGGTGAAGCTGTAACAGTAATTTGCGGCTAACAGCGTAGGTCAGCGTAATTAGTTTGTAAAATTGTTTATTAAGTACACATCAAAAACCAGTATGAAGTATCATTAGTACTAAAGAGGAAAAAAACTTACACATAACATGAATGAGATAGAAATATAGTGTTAGAATTGTACCTGTGTGTTTGTGTACCCTAATGGCCAAGATTTTGTTATATTTTTTGTACTGAATAGAGCGAAAACGGTGATTTTCAGCGAATGCCCTGGATGAAAAAGAGATTTTAACCGATTCATTGCGTACCACACTTTTTAAGACTTTCGCGCATGGCGGCTAACAAATCTTCTGTGACGCCTCCGTGCGTCAGCCGCCACCCGTTAAAGTGACGCCTTTACGCGTCTTCAGCCATGAGCGAACACATTTTGCTTCATGGTACGATTTTGGCTTGTTTACTCGTGATTACATTCAATTGGCATCGAATGTCTAACGTGAAGGGCTTATTAAATTGTTTGGTGCGTTTTAAAGTGACTTCGCTACGAGATTAGCTGAATGGCTGGTAAGTGATTTATTTAGATCAGTTGTTGGAAACCTTTTGTGTATTTTAAGTACAGTTTTCTGAAAAAACTATCTTTATATAGGTCATTAATTTGGATCTGTGTACACTGACAGAAATATTGATCGGAATATATATTTTACATATACTTTCATATGCAGAATTCAATTTTAATATTTCTGGTATCGTAAATTACCTAATATAGGTATATACCTATATATAAATAAGAATACATCCACTTGAGTATGTTCGTGTTGGTTAAATAAATGTGTAGTTAACTTCAAATCCAGTACCTATTGTAAATTATATATTTGCAACACCAGAGCCTATAAGGAGGGAATACGCTCTCTTTTCTTGACGCCAGGTCGTATCTAGTCGGAAATCCATAGAGTATCTGTAGTCTTAAAACTGGCGGATTCCATGCTGGCACCAGAAGAAATTCCAATTATTTGGAAAGGTCTAACATTCCTTTTTAAAGTTATACCGATATATACATCTTTCAAATAAGATGTGGAGGGGAACGTCTTCATGGATGGCGATAACTAAACTTTAAAGCACGTGTAGGTATCTCAGGAAGCTATCAATTTTTTATTTCAGGTAAAAGGAGCGCATCGCCCAACCTCTTTGATACAGAAGGGTGGCCAGAGGTAAAGAATCCCAAACTGATACGGAAAGTAAAAAAAAATATGGAAATGAAAGTTCTGCTAATTTCAACTCTGTAGAAATTACTTTATGAAGTAATTCTTAAAGTTATTTATAAGTAATTCTAAATTTTCAGAGGATTATTCTTTATGACGCAATATGGCGTCAAACGCCATACACAAAAGATTTCGAAATTGGGAGCCAAAGGTTTGCCACTTCTGAAATGTTTAAACTTGTACTATATCCTAAAACTATTGACACAGGCATAACTTAAGTGCTAAATAATAAATGTTCTGTTAATTAGAACTCTCTAAATGGTAATTCTATAAAATAACATAGGAATTATTTATGACGCTATTTGGCGTCAGACGCCATACGCAAAAGATATCAATGACGCTCCATGGCGTCATCCGCAATGAATCGGTTAAGACTAACATGTAAAGTGATTGCACATCAAATTATAGAATAAATTAAAAAATATTTTATAAACTCTTTTAAACGCTGTTATTCAATCAAACAACTAATATATTTATTGGTTTCAATAAAAAAAAATCAGGCGTACCCACATTTATCTGAAATGTCCGGCAAAATTTCAGTGGGAATAATACAAATCAGTCACCTTTTAACAAGAAAAGGAGTTACAAGGATTTGTATTTGTTTTCTCTTGCTGTGTTTGTTTGTTTATATTTAATCGTTTAAATGATAAATTTATTATTACCATTTCCCACAAGATACACCCTATGAGCAATCTCCGATTAGGTTGATCCGTTGCTGGGAATAGGGTTGCAATCTGTTTGTATTAGTCAGACATATATGTCTGTTTTCGGTGTGATTTATTATTATATAACCAAATGCTTTCGAATAATTACAGTGTTTGCTAAGCAAAGTGGGGACTCTTTCGCATGATTTACTTATTTGATTATAAAAGAAGAATATGTCCGGTCTTGAAGATAAACGTACAGCTTGCTTTTGTAATTTTAGGAGATGGCAACCCTAGCTGGACAACACCATATTATTATCTTTTGTTAGGCGGTGTGCATCGCAAGCTACTAGTTCCTATCCTATATGATGATATTCAGAACAGATTATACCTGACCGGAGGGAGAATATATAAGAGTCATAGTGGATACTTCCGTCCTAAACAGCAATGTTTTCATTGCTATATTCCGGTGTGAGGGGTAAAATAGGCAGTGAAATTACTAGATACAGTGTCTTTACATCGTGTACTAATTGGTAGTTCAGACTGTCATTTTTGTGGTGGTTTTAAAGTGCTGCGAATCTTACAGGAACCACATGTACCCGTATTTTAAGTGGCTGTAACTACTATACCATTAGGTGGGTAGTCTGCTTATTTGTCAATATGTCGCATTAAAAAAACATTGACGTCTTAATTACTATAAGTATCTAAATTTAAATTGGTGTGTTTACTCATTACGTATATGAGCGTCAGGCCGATACAGCACGTACGTTGACATTATAGTGTAAACAAAACAAACTACATGGCAAACTCTGCAGAAATATATTCAAACGAAACTAACTTTTATGTCCACAGCATAAGTATCAGTGTAGCAAAAAAATTTCGGTGTTGACATTTTGTAGTTTTCCAGCATGTTTCTTTCAATCTTGACAATTATTGACAAAATTGCACACATTAATCTGAATTTACTTTATGCGAAAGTAATATAATAGTGAATCATAACTACTTTGTCATTAGTTTTCAAACCTCCATACCTTTTAAAGTGTGCTACGAAAAATAAGGACCAAATGTTTAGAAAAGTTCGCGATAAACCTAATGTAGGGTCCGCTTGGTTTTTAGCGCTTTATACCCCATAATCAAAAATTGTACTCTTGTAGAATCACTTTGTTGTCCGTCTGTCTGTCGACTCGTTTTTTTGGGAATGCGTGGTTTTTTGCAGCTGTATAAAACTTATTTGAGTCTTATTTCGCTCGAATCGAATGAAAACCTCTAGGGTTCCCATAAACTGAAATGCAATATCAGTATGATATACAACTATACAATAAAAATCCACAACGCGTTAAATAATGTTCCATCACAAAAATATTTCTACAAATCTTAATTTCCAATGAGAGCCAGAGAGAGAACGAATAAAAATGATTGATGTCACTACTTTCTGTTAGTGCATTATTGACAAAAAAAAAATACATATAAAACGAAAAAAAAAACCGACTAAAGCAGGACTCTAACCTGTGTCGCCACCAAAACCTCTAGATCGGTAATTGTCAAAGGTATATCGACCCCTAGGGGTGGGGTCTATGACAACCTACAAGTCTCCGTCGGAGAATAGTTATTTATTATACAAGAGTGGAAAGTTCCTTTTTAACCGCGTGCTCGATTTGGATGACCGAGCAAGCGAAGGATTCTAAAGTTGATTCACGAGCGCAGCGAGTGATTCTAAATTAGAATCCTGAGCGTCAGCGAGGGAAACAAACGAGCACAAGGTGAAAAATCTTTCCACTCGAGTGCAATACGTAACTTTTCATCCCACCTCAGCGAGGAAATGACAAAATGAAAAAGAAAACAATTTATAATGACAAATTATATTAAGCAATAAAACGTGAAAACTAGAATGGCGCGAAGCACGCAAATAAAACAAAGAAACCAAGAAGGTTCCAAAAATTTAATTTTTTTCAACAATTTAAAATGTTCTAATCATAATTTTGGCACCATAGAGGTTTACATTAAATAGGTTTAATGACGTTTTGAATTTACAATTATATTGAGTACTCATTATATGTGATGTTCTAAATTCAAATCTACTTTGCCGCTCAAGCGAATAAAATAGAATTTTCCAGCCAGATTTCGAAGCGCAAAATTACACTTTCCGAGGTGGTGGGATGAAAAAAAAGATTTGGGGTCCATGCAATGCAAAATGGGGGTCCACAATAATGGATCCTATTTACTTACATTATACTATCTTCTAATATAACGACATACACATTATTTATAAAAGTACTTGCAAAATAAAAAAAAATATATGCTTAAATTTTTTTGTAAATTGTAGGATGTAGGCATTCAATATCAGGTAAGTAGGGGGTCTACCCAAAACCGAAAACCATGGCAAAGTGTCTACGACACAAAAATGTTTGGAAACCTCTGCTCTAGATCATAGAGTCCTTTCAACGTGGTGAAAATTCAACTTTCTGCCTGTCGTGCTAAGTTAGGGCTTAGGTGTCTAAATTGCCGTCGTCGCATAAATACAGCAAAATTTTTAGGATTTTTTTTCATTTGCGGCGTAATATGGTTTTATAATATACTAGCTTCCGCCCGGGGCTGCGCCCGCGTGAAATTAGTTTTTGTCAATCCTGGTCCCTTATGTGTAAGAGACTCTTACAGGGGCCAGCCTCACGTTATGTACAAAAATATTTTGTTTGTTCTGTTTCTTATGACGAACTTGCATACTAACTTTAAACCCTTATTTCACCCCCTAGCTGGTCAAAATTTCAAAAATGCTAGAACAAATGTTTAATGATTTCTTATCAAGTGTTTAAATATAAAGTTTCATGGTTTTATCTTTTAAAATTAAGAAATCCCATACAAACTTTCAACCTCTATTTCAGCCCCTTCATCCCTTTTTTTTCGAAATAAAAAGTAGCCTATGTACTGTCTCAGGGTCTAAAGATTGTCTGTATCAAATTTCATCAAAATCGAGAAAGCGTAACAGATAGACAGACAGAGTTACTTTCGCATTTATAATATTAGTTGGGGTAATTGTAAATAAAATGCAAATCAGTAAATTGTATTGCTTTTCAACAATTAAATATATAAGTAATTGAGCATGTATAAACAAAAATAAAATATTAACTGTGATTGTCCCGTTTCAGGTAACAGGAGGTGTGCGCGCCCTAGCGCCCCAACTGTTCCAACTTACGCACTTGACCGCTCTGTACCTGAATGACAACTCCCTGCAGCGGATACCGCCCGACATCAGCCAGCTGACCAACCTGCACACCCTGGACGTATCCAACAACAAGCTCCGCTCGCTGCCGGCGGAGCTTGGTGACCTCATACAGCTCAGGTGAATACGCGCGACAACCAATTTTCTTATCCGACTCGAATGACTTGATCACTACTCCGTCAGATAATCTTTATTCAACATAGACCTTTACAGTCACTTATTGACGTCAAAACTAAACTAAACAAAAAAAATGAATACCTTATAAAAAAAAAGAACAAAAACCTTGTGCGTACGTACGAACAAGGAAAAAAAAATATATATATATTGATTCTACACCTGTTCGGAAATTGGGAGAGCCTTCTCGAGAAGAACAGGCAAGAAACTCTGAAGGTCTATTTTTTATCTCCTCTTTTCCATTTTAATAATTATAATAATATAATATAATAATACAAAATTAAGATACAATCATACCTAATATAAAAATAATACAATATTATAAATAATGTTGTTACCAAACATGGCTCTATGAATAGTGTCCCTATTCCCAAATAGTGTGACCATTTAGATAGTCACTTTGCCTTTACTCATAAGTGTCTTTTTGATGTGGATTTTAAATTTATATAAAGGCAAATCAATGAGATGTTGCGTGACCTACAGAAACCTACCGCCTGTGATATTTCAGAATACATCAGACTAAAGTATTCGCTCCATTTTTGTAATATCTTCGTGGAATATATCTTTCTGGCAATACACTGTAGTTAGTTTTTTTCAAAGTACAAATTTATCAAGTGTATAGGTTGTGTGTCGGTTTGAGAGAGAGAGAGAGAAATCGGATAAGAAACGTGACGTCATACTCCCTTATCTGTTCTGCAAGAAAGAGATAGCTTGCAATTTTGGCACCTAATACATTTTGCTAGTTCATTGTAATTCGACCGTTTATTGGCGAATTTTTTTAGTTGTTATTGCCTAACACCTTATTAATAAAATGTTATTCATATTGTAAATGGGAATGCAACTTTGTCTCGTCAAAACTACTGAAACGATTTCAATAAAGGTACACAGATAGTCCAAAGTCTGAGAAAGGAATGAAAGTTTGTATATAAAGCTGAGAAACTTGATTAATCTATACTAATATATAAAGCTGAAGAGTTTGTTTGTTTGTTTGTTTGTTTGTTTGAACGCGCTAATCTCCGAAACTACTGGTGCGATTTGAATAATTCTTTTTTTGTTGGATAGTCCATTTATCGAGGAAGGCTATAGGCTAAATAACATTACGCTATGACCAATATGAGCAAAGACAAAGCGGTAAATGTGTAAAAACGGGGAAAATTATTCATTTTTGAAGGCTTTCTTTGCGTGCGCTGCGAAAACGGTTCAAGATACACAAAAAATATGTATGAAAGAATTATTCCTCTATACATGATCTAAAAAAAAGTCCGCGACGGCATATGTCTATCTTTTAAGGTTTAGTCACAATGACCGTTTTTATGGTACCAAATTTGGTCGAAAATAATTTGTTTAAGTTGTATCAACATAATAATATTAATCTTTATTCAAATATAAATATAAATATGTTGTTGGTTAACCAAAAATCTGCCGGAAGTCACTATTCCACGCGGACGAAGTCGCGGGCAAAAGCTAGTTTGGACATAAAGGGGATCTCCAGACAATGAAGGCCACATCTAAGGCGAGTATGGAGGTCGTACTGCAATTGTTTGATTTTTACCGCCTAAGCATCGGAGTCGTCAGCTCCCCCTCCAATGCTTCTTCCTCACAAATAACGTTCTAGCAGATGGAGGATAGTCTTATATTTTACTGATGATTGATAGAGGTCGCCTGTCGTTTAATGAGACGCGTGCAGATTGCTGCGTCGATGATACAGTAGTAGCTTCTCCAAATGTCCCTCCTTGTATAGGTCAATACCTGCATCAACTGATCCTCACCGCTGGAAAAGCGAGTGCCTCCTACTATCGGTGCAAACCCTCTCTCTGCGCCTCGGTTCGAAGTTGCCGCATTTCTTCCGGTAACCATCTCTATCGATATATAGTTCTCTCTACTTATAATAGATATTAATGTGAATGTTGCTCGGCCATACGATGATTAGATTGTGGACATCATCGACCTAATACACATGCCGCAGTCAACGAGGTGGAACAGCTGTTTTACAAACAAAACAGTTAGCTCTTTTATTGAACCACGGCATTCAACCACACGACTTTCTAATTGAATATCTGGAGTGAAAACCCCAATGTCAGCGATGTAATATTGTCAGCCAGTTGGCTTAATGACATGTGAATGTCGTTATTAAGTAAAACGGCTAGCTGTTTAATTGAACGGCTATTTCAACCAGTTGACTTCGACAGAGGTATACTGAACCGGTCGGTTGAGAACACAGAAGATAGATTTTGCTATTTTAACTTATTAAATAAAATTAAACTAATAGAGTGACTTTTCGTCACTAGGAACTGTCAAAATATATAATAGTTTTCATTACAATGGCCATAGTATTTATTACAATGTCTTCTAATTCGTGCTACAAATAATATAATATGCATTTTAAATATCATATTATTTTAACTAAATCTGCAAAAGTAGCTTTGATTGCAACATACCTAGACTTACATATTTTCAATATGAATAGTTTTTTTTTGTATTTATAATGTTTCCGGGTATACTGGTTTATAGAGTTCAGGTATCTAGTCAGTGCTGCAAAACTCTCAATGATTCTTTACACCCACAAATTTCAATTGATTCGCCTGCGTTTTTGAATAGTCAACAACTCAGCACGCCCATTTATTGTACACTCGGCAGAATAAATTGAAAATACTTCGGTAGTGTTGTAACACGCTGTAGCGTGTGTGAGCATTAGTATATTTTTTTTATTAACAGCTATTTTGTCGTCATACATTACGGGGAGTTTCGAGAGATTGTTCGGACTAATCCCTGCCGCTAGTTTGCACCATCTTTCACACTCATCACTTTGACAGCCGGCGGTCCACAACTGTGCACTTTTCCAATAAGGAGTTTTTTTAAAGTCTTGAATGTTGGTTTCTTTCATAACGCTTTTTTTATATTTATAGGTTTTAATGAAGGCGTGAAGCTATTTATATTATTTTTCCGAAACTATTAATAAATTCTGATAGTAAATATATGCTCTTACTGCAGATTTATTCCTGAAAATGAAACTGTAGATGCTGACTGTATTGGGTAATTCCTTTGTATTTTTATTAAATAATTTGAGAGTTGCTTCCTATCATCGTAATGTCATTGTCAGTGTGACAGTGACATTCTTCTATTTTGGTAGTGGCGGTAAAGCTTTTGACATCGGTCATGTCAATCATTGTGACAATCAAAATCGAAGTTGCCAATATAAAAAAGCTTTGGGTTGCTGTTTTATTGATCTTTACATCAAAACCTTTTCTTTTTTTTACAATGTTTTGCAGGTTTAAAAAAAATATATTTTTACGGGTTAAGGTTTCTTATTCTTTGTTCTTTCCATAAAATATTATTTTATTACTGTAGCCTGAGAGGGGCCCAGCCTCCATACAAAAATGGAACATCTCCTTTCCTGCCTCGCACTACCAACTTGTCAAACGAATTGTCTCTTAACCGATGCGATATTTACACCGTCAAAAAGAGCGTTGCGCAGGGAATCGTTTGCTCGTTTGCCTCTCTAAAAAAGGAGAAATGTAAATTAAACTTATTAATGTAATAATGTATATTGGCAACAAAAAATCTTTAAACCATAATGAGCCTTTCGTTACTTAGAGAGCTAAGCTCGCGATTTGTCCCTGATAAATATAATTATTTAAATTCTGTATGTGATACAGTATTCAATAATGAAGAGAATTTATTTGATTTTTTTTTTAATTTTATTAACCAAAATAAAAACTTATGACTATGTTTACAATCGGTAACCGAAACCGGAAACCCCTCAGGGTTTATCTGGTTTCGGTGAGTCGCTATACAACAAAGAGTTGGTAAATATGCAGTGTATTACAATACATTTTTAGTGTTCTAATAATATGGTTTCAGAGTCTTAGCACAAATCTTAACATTTTCACGCAACTCATTGGCATATAGCGGAACCAAGTATCTCAAAGTTCTACTACCATACACATTATTTACTCTGGGTAAAGCAAATCTTTGTCTACCAGCATTGCGCAGATTATGTGTATAATGAACTTATATTACATTTATATTGTGTTTTTGTTCACATAATCATTGACATACACTGCTTTCTGGGTGGAAAAAACAGTCCTCTGGATGGCAAAACAGTCCTCTGCCGCATTTTTTGTAAAAATTGCTTATAATTCGACAAAATAAGCGTAAATCTTATAATATTAATCTTGTTTCTTGTTTATATGTATTTATATTATAACTATCTATCGACTTAACATATTAATAATTGACATATTTTTAATTATCAAGAAAAATAGGGTTCGGACAACTGTCAATAGACAAGTTTCCAGTTAGTAGAGAAAGGCCCATATAAAGCATGCTGTCAATAAAATAAATAATGATTTGTTTAATATATCAACAAATATTTCTCACATTCACCCCAATTAGCCTAACAACCATGTACAAATATTCCCATTCATCACACATATATCTACCCCCACCGGGATTTGAACCCATAACCTCAAGAGATGGCGTCACCTGGTTTCAAGGTGAACTAACCATTCGGCTACGGAGTTTGGCAAATTATCAGATTTCATCTATCATCTTTGTTTTAAATCGGCAACTCCGCGTGTTATTTATTACTTATTGCATATTTTATCGCGATAGAAAAAAAAGTAATAATGTATAATGTTAATTCATTTCCAATCTCTCCAATATAAATATGAAGTTCAGTAGGGTATGTTAAATATTCATAATTGGAGAGTGACGTTAAATAACTGAACGGGTTTTATAAGTGTTAGCGGGCACAAAACGGAAAGAACCACAATCTTGAATTTTAATAAAACTGTTCATCTGAATTAGCCTGAATAGTCATAATCAATACATAGATTGATAGATATTTTATTCTGTCTATAGATACACGCACACGACAATTATGTATTTGAGGAAGATAAAAAAAAATTAAAGTAACTTACGGTTCATTGATGTATGTATATGTGTGATATAGCAACACATAAGAGTATAAATCCCAAATATTTACCTATAGCTTATAATGTTTAATTTGAGAAAAAATGTGTCATTCTATAATAAGAAATGTTTTGCCCGTAAATGTAGCTCTGTACTATTAGCGTTTGTAAGTATATATATATAAAAGTATATTTGCTTGCTAATTATATCCCAACTAATATTATAAATGCGAAAGTAACTCTGTCTGTCTGTCTGTTGCGCTTTCCCGCTTAAACCTCGCAACCGATTTTGATGAAATTTAGTACAGACAATCTTTAGACCCTGAGACAGAATATAGGCTACTTTTAATTTCGATAAAAAGTGATGAAGGGGTTGAAATAGAGGTTAAAAGTTTGTATGGGATTTCTTAATTTTAAAAGATAAAACCATGAAACTTTATGTTTAAACACTTGATAAGAAATCATTAAACATTTGTTCTAGCATTATTGAAATTTTGACCAGCTAGGGGGTGAAATAAGGGTTGAAAGTTAGTATGCAAGTTCGTCAAATATCACGTCATAAGAAACAGAACAAACAAAATATTTTTGTACACAACGTGAGGCTGGCCCCTGTAAGTCTCTTACACATAAGGGACCAGGATTGACAAAAACTAATTTCACGCGGGCGAAGCCGCGGGCGGAAGCTAGTATGTAATAAATAAATTAAAATCTCATAATTTTCATATTCACTCGTACATAAAAAATAAAATTCTTATAAATAGATTATTCGAGCAGAAATGAGATTATAATTTATTAATATATAATGAATATGATTATAATTGTATATAGTATAGTCATATTATATCAGCCATATTTTCTAGCCTTCGCAATCTAAGCTGTGTCGAAATTTCCTTTTTGTGATTGTCTAGAACAGTAGTTCACAATGTAGTCTATATTGACCCCTAGGGGACTATGACAACCTGCAAGGGGTCTACGTCAGCGACACATAAATTTGGGGGTCCATGAAATGAAAACGGGGGTCCAATGATAATTGATCTCAGCATACATTGAGAGTACCTATTTACTTACATTATACTATCTTCTAATATAAAGACATACCATTATTTATAAAAGTACTTGTGAAGTAAAAAATTTACTATACATGTTTATAACATTTTGTAAGTTGTATTAATTATGTAGGCATTCAATATCATGTAAGTAGGGGGTCTACACTGAGGGGGTTCTCCCAATAGGCAGCGGGATGTTATTCCAGCATTTTGTAGAGGGATAACGTAGAATACTTATAATTAACAATTTGAAGTTATTTTAATCGCATAAATGTATGTGAAAATAGATAGTTAAATTTCTAAGTAACTTAGTTTTTATACCTAAACCAAAATTCTATTTTCAAACACTATTTAAGCTTTCTTAAATGAAATGTAACTTTTTAAATATAAAATGTATACATATAAACATACAAATAACAAGGTTGTTGATAACTTTGTTGTTTACTAAATTGTAAAATCTCGAGTGCAGTGCATGTAGCGTTTGTGAGCGACCCACGATAACGCTGCAAACATATCGCTGTATATTCAAAATTAATAATAGCAGATACTGTTATTCTAATAGCGAAACCAATATATATGGTATAAAATAAATAATAAACCTATATATATTGACGACACGTTTGGCGCTGTGGTCGAGTAATAGGCTTCTTCGGTCGCGGGTTCAATCCCGCACGGGACAGATATTTTGTATGACCTACAAAAATTTGTTCCGGTCTGTGCGTGTGTGTGTATGTGAAATTTCTATGTTTGTGACGGTACCCACGACAGAGGATAAAAATCCTAGTGCGGGGCGACGTTTTCTTTTCAACAAAAAAAAAATAAGTCTTCTACCCAATAGCTGGGTACTGTGGCTTTACACCCTTCACAAAATCAAAATTAACTTATTCAAATATGTCTTTATAGAAAGCTCTTTTGAATCGTCCATTTTTTTCTCACATATAGAAAACGTACCACTGTGGTTTTTGTGGTTCTTACAGATTTGCTACGAACTTCGCAAGCATCACAAATAGTAAGCAACTGTGACTACTCACCGTCAGATATGAAATCTGCTTCAATATATAGCAATTAAACATGTTATGTTATAGTCTCTTTTATTTTATTTATTACTAGCGGACCCGACAGACTTCGTCCTGTCAAAAAGATTTGTACAGTGGCAGTTTTTTGTTCCTAATCATTTTATAGATAATGTCGCATAGCCCACCAAATCGCAAAAAAAGTCTAAATGACCTATTACATTTTGTGGCTATTCAATTTTGGAACGTGACATTAAATCCTCCAACGATGTATTCTGTGCTCCAACGCACGCACGCACGCTGTTTTGACAGATATGATTGAATTTCAACTATATGTAGCGTTAATAAAGCGCAAATTGACTCTTTGATGTTAGGAACACACCTTCGTTGCTTAGACAACAGTGAGTGCTTGCAATATGAACTTTATACAATAACATAATAAAGCTCAATTCGACTGTACGTTTTAGTTAGAAAACGTTTGCATGGGAAAATAAAAGGGCTGTTTTTAGGGTATTTCCGATAATTATTCGAATTTTCCTCATTGTCAAAACCCTCCTTGAACTTCAACGAACATTAACAAAAAAAAATTGGCCAAATCGGTCCAGGCGTTGTTGAGTTATGAGCTTACCAACACATTTTGCGATTCATTTTTATATACAAGACTAGCGATCGACCGCCCCGGCTTCGCACGGGTGCAATAGAAAAATGGTTATGGTGGGTTATCCCTAAGAGATATATGTACCATCGTTGACTTTTTGTTGAACTTTTTAAGGTGGACAATACTGTAGTGCATTATTTTGGTCTGTCTCTCGTAGGGTTCAGCCGGCGTTTTTGCAATATGAGCGCAAAAAAACGTGCGTATTTACGACATCACATTAGAAACCTCTAAATTTACCAGTGTTTCTCTACTATATTATGTATTATACATATAAACCTTCCTTAAGAATCACTCTACCTATTAAAAAACAGCATCAAAATCCGTTGTGTAGTCTAGCATACATAGGGACAGACAGACTGCGACTTTGTTTTAGTAATGTAGTGATTTACCGAAATTGGTATATTCTACATACTGTGACTAGCTCTTATATGTATTCCTATCACAGGTCTGCTGGTGGAAATTTTTACTTTTGTATTCCATTTCTTGGTATTTTTATTGTGTGTACATTAATAAAAAAAACAGATATAAACACCGGTTACATCCAAGAAGACAATTCACAGTCAAGTGGTTAGTACACCGATTTCAAGTCATGGTTTTTAATATACAGGGTTACCTGGTAAGTCGTGCGAACCCCGTTAGGGGGTCGTGGTTCCCACCATTTCTGACAGATTTCCCCTTGGAACCCCGCCCCCCAACTTAACCCTTTTCAAGTTATAAGGCTTTAAAGACTTTTTTGAAAAAATGTCCGATTTTTGTCTATTGGCCCATTTTTTTTGTTTATTATAATTCAAATATTTAGTTTTATACTATTTTTGTGTAGCAGATTAGTTTGTTCATCATAATGCAAAATAAAAATAGAGTTACCTCAACTAAATAGGTTGTAGATAGAAGATTGATAGTTATAGCATCAAACAAAAATCAGTACAAATCAAACTTCAACCAGCAATAGTAAAAAAAAATCTATGACACGTAGGCTGCAGACACCTTTAAAAATATCTACGTTTCATTAGCTATTCAACAACATATAACAAGGTAGGCTGCTATTAGATTTCTTGGAATAATCTTTGGTAAAAGTCCTAAAAGGAGTAGTGAAATTAATGTAAAATCCAATCAAATGGTCCAATAAAATGGTTTGATATTATGCCCATCCACACATTTACGCTGAATCTTCTTTGAGATCCTCTTGGTCGCTTACTTTGGGGTAAGATAATAGTTGCAAGTATAAGATATATATATATATATATATATATATATACACATATATATATATATACATATACATACAACATCTTATAAAGTACAAAAAAAACATTATAACAGTAAAGATAATATAAATTAAACTTATAAAAAAAACTAAATGGTTATGATATATAATGATTATGCTTTTATGAAAACTTCATAGAGTTTGTCTGCCGAGTGCATTTGATGAGTTCAATAAAACGCTAACAAGCTAATATTGGTATTTGTAACGTTGTATGAAGGCTAATGATTCTGTAAATACTTAACATTGGCCGACGATCAACACGTGCACTATTTAGTATTGAATGCAACATTGTATGTAATAAGCGAGTGCCAAAGATGCGAACTGTTGTGATATCGTCGCGTTTATAAAGCGATTACAATAACAATTAAAATTTAATTGGTTCATAATGCAATACTTCATTCTCTCGACTCGTTGCTTTATCTAGCGCGGAGGTTCCCAAACATTTTTGTGTTGTAGACCCTTTGCTATGTTTTTCGGTTTTGGGTAGATCCCCCCTTTTTTTTGTTTCTTTCGAGGTGAAATGCACCTTGACACCGGTCTGAGAGGACCGGCCTACCCACTAAAACCCCCGGTGTCCTTCAAGCCCATATCGGGGCGAGTGGCGGGTTCCACTTTCGCGATTCTACCGCCACACGCCCACTGGGTAGACCTCCTTTTACTACTTTGAATATCTACTCTACAACTTATTGTCTAATCCTACAACTTACAATTTTCATAAACATCTAATATATATAAATCTCATGTCACAATGTTTGTGCTCAATGAACTCCTAAACTACTTAACCGATTATAATAAAATTCGCACACCATGTGCAGTTCGATCCAACTTGAGAGATAGAATAGTTTAAATCTCAGAGTGTCATCATCATCATCATCATCATCATCAATTTTAAAAATTCTTTCACCAATAGAAAGCCACATTATTGCGGAGTGTCATCATCATCATCATCATCAGCGGACGGCGCGCGATGGCTTCGGGTTTAATTCAGTTCGCTTTCGTGCTCGCTTCGGGGATTATTAATATTATGCCCAACGAAGTGGGCGCGGGTCAGCTAGTTTATAATAAAATTCTTACTTCATAGATACTTTTATAAATAATTTTATGTCTTTATATTTGAAGATGGTATCAGGTTAGTAAATAGGTACTATCAGTGTATTTTATTTATTTCTTTTAATTAATAATAAGTACAAAAATAGGTTACAGCCAATTAAAACAAAAATAATCTATACCGAACCTTAAAAACTAACTTGAAACCCAATATATGTACATTTTAGTAATTATATTATTAACGTGCATCAAATATACAACTGTCAAGTTGATATGTTGGACTAACAGAACTCAGTTTCGGAATAAGAAGAATAAAGAAAACGAAACATTTTTACTGTGGGAGAGCCATACTTCGGCACGAATTGGGCCGGCTCGACCGGAGTGATACCACGGCCTCACAGAAAACCGGCGTGAAATAGCGCTTGCGCTGTGTTTCGCAGAGTGAGTTGAGACCCCCCCCTTCCCCCTTATTCCCTTTTAAAAAGCCGGCAACGCATCTGTGACTCCTCTGGTGTTGCGGATGTCCATGGGCAACGGTTATTGCTTACCATCAGGTGATCCGTTTGCTCGTTTGCTGCCCTATCCTATAAAAAAAAAACATAAATAAAAATAAAAAGAAGAAACATACATACATTATTTACAATCAAACTATAAGTTTCCTTAAATTATTAGACAATAAATTCTTAAAACTGTAAAAACTACAATGAAAGATATCGGCATCAATTTCTGCGTCTGCGCAAACCTTGGCGAGCTCATTATTTATTATTATAGTAGTTGAAATCCGTTATCGTGAACCCCCATTTTTATTTCATGGATCCCAAATTTTTGTTTCGCTGACGTAGACCCCTTGCAGGTTGCCATAGACCCCTAGGGGTCGATATAAACCATTTTGGGAATTACTGATCTAGCGTATATTCATATATCTTCATAATATACATGTTGTTATTATATAATTGCAAAATAAATAGCGCAAATTTTATAAATCGAATACAAAAACATTACGTTATAAATGTAACGCAAATAACAAAGTTATTTGCAAATCTGTTTATACGCTCATACAATATCGTAAAGATGTATTTTTAATTTTAATATATAGCGACCTTACCACACTATAACGTCATTAAAAAAAAGTATCAATGCAGTGTATTGTGTATTTAATATGAAGTGTTTTTGAGGCGATCCGCGATAACGCTTGCAGCGTTATGTTACATGTCGCTGTGTCTTGTAACAATCACAGGTGTGCACCTGTGTTTCTACAATATTTCTTAATACATATATATAGAGTAAACGTTAAAAAATTGTCAAATACCCAATTGTAAACAAACCTTTTAAGAAAATAGGTTAGAGACATTGCTTGACAGTTTTTGTTTTGAAAAGCTAACTAATAAAAGATTGTTGGAAATTATTTGTCATTCATCATTTCAGTCAATAGACGCTCACTGCTGTATATAAGCCTCCACCAAGGATCTCCATACCGGTCATACGCTGCTAGCGTCTAGGAGACGTATTTTTGAATCATCAGACGTAAATTTGGAATTCGAATACGAATACAAATCGTGCGCGAAATTATTTTCTACTGCTTACAATTTTATACATTTTCAAATCACTCGAATTCAGTGTTGTCATTAAAAACAAATTATTAATTAGATTCTATTTCACGCAGAAAAAATTAAAAGTCACAGCAACAAAAATTAAAATATATGTACTCAAACAATTATTGCTTATTATTATGTACCTTATTACAAGCTTTACATTAATCAGAGTAAATTTATCACTGTCAACGTCACTTCAGCGTCGGATATTCTGCTAGTAGAAATAAAAAACGAGTGGGTTGAACCACTCATTCGCACACATCGCACAACGCACGAACCTTTTTCTCAAAGTTGAACTAGATAGTACATTTTGGATTTTTTTGGCCGTATCCCTTCAAATCGGACTTTTACTGTAATGCTGCTTCGTGGTGGATATAGCGGACTGGAGTACCCATGCAGACGGCTCTGATAAAAGTGTACCTCTAATCTTCATTGCATTACCGAAACGCAATATTATCCCATATGCAATATTACACTGTTTCGTAGGTAAGCAGGTGACTCTTTGGTTTGTTTATTAGACGGTCGATTAAAAAATCGTTAAGTAAATTACTACTAAATAGTCCAATGAATTGTCGCCTGGGATACCGGTTTTAAGGTGTCGCCATCTCTGAGGTCGAGTGTTCAAGTCATTTGTACCTTAGTCGGATGTTAATATATGCATATTTCTGTCAAAAATATTTATAAATGTATAATATATGTATGTCTATCCGTTACACTAGATCCCATAACACAAGCCTTACAGAGCTTACTTTGGGCTAGGCTAATTGGTGTAAGTTTAAGAAATATATTTATTTATTACTCCCACGAAAAAAGTCTGCAATGCGTGGGTAGTATCAGTATACAACCCATGCATTACAGGTATTGTGTATACCCATAACACTATGAGTATAGTGTTGTGGGTATACACGGGTGGCGGTAATCGCTTACTGTCAGGATCTGCCTGCTCGTAATATATAAATATTTCATTACTAGCTTTTGCCCGCGACTTCGTTCGCGTGGACTTCAGGTTCGTCCCGTCTAGTCTAGTAATAAGTAAGAAATACGGTAACTAAGCACTGCAGAGCCCTAATCATAGGCCTAGAAGTAGCTATTGCAGTATGCTCCTTTAAACTACATTTAACGATCTTTTTCCTTTTGTGGGTTATTCCTAAGAGATAAACATATACCATCACGGACTTTTTTGGTAGACCTTTTTAAGTTGTACAATACTGTAGTAAATTGTTTTGATCTATCTTGTAGGATTCAGTCAGCGTTTGCAATGTAAGCGCAAAAAATGTGTTTTTTTTACGACCTCTTAGAAACCTCAAAAATTGTAGCCTATGTGTTATTCTGATGTATAAGCTATATTGTGGTAAAGTTTCATTCAAATCCATTCAGTAGTTTTTACGTGAAAGAGTAACAAACATCCATACTACAAACTTTCGCCTTTATAATAGTAACTAGCTTTCTGCCCGCGGCTTCGCCCGCGTGGATTTCGGGATTGGGTGTATAGAGGGTTAAGGGTCATAGCTTTTGCCCACGGCTACATATACGCGGAAGTCGGTTTATGGTGCGAAGATTTTATCGCGCTTCCCGTGGGACTATCCGTTTTTCCGAGATAAAAAATGCCGCAAAACTCCTCAAGAATCACTCTATCTATTGATGAAAACCGCATAAAAATCTGTGCAGTAGTTTTTGAGCGAAGCCTTTATTGCGCATCCCGTGGGATCTGTCGATTTTTCCGGGATAAAAAGTAGCCTATGTTACTCGGGGAGAATGTAGCTTTCCAAAGGTGAAAGAATTTTTGAAATCGGTCCAGTAGTTTAAGCGTGAAGAGGTAACAAACAAACAAACAAACACACTTTCGCATTTATAATATTAGTTGGGATAGGATTAAAAAAAGTATCAATGTTCATCTAGGTTTCCATAGGTAACGTGAAAATCGAATGAGTTATTTCTTGATGTAGCGTATGAAACAAATAATTTTAGAAAGCTTAGTATTTTGGAGAAAGCTTTTTGTTTAGGATTAAATGGTGAATAATATTTGCGTTCATCATGTCCTTACCAAAAGAAGAGCGTGTCACGCATTTATTACGTTACTTTTATTATCCTAACGCTAACGTTGAATGACATTGATTTGCATTGCAAATTAGCTGTCATTTTTATTTTTTTATCATTATCATTTTCTTTTGCTGTTATGGGGAGATGTCAAAACTGTTTATTGTCACAAAACTGATTTATCTAGTTGAATAAACTCTATTACAGGCAACTATTGTATTTTTTATTCTCTCCCTTACAAACTATGTAGGTTTTAGGCAATGGACATAATGAGACTCAGGTTATAGTCTGATATCGTCTATTATGGTCTCCATTATTAATAACTCACTTATTTAACTAAAACTAAGGCTTATATACTAATATGGTACGTGCGTATTTCTAGCTTACTCAGCACCCTTGAGATGATTATCTCAAGGAATGTTTAACCTCAATACGTGCACGTTCTCATGACCGGCACATAGGTTTATTTAGTTGATTTTATAATCACCATTATGTTCAGAGACATCCATACCTGCACATAAGGATTTTCGATTGGGTTAGTTGCCGTTCTTGTCATATGCCTTGTCTCTCTATTATCTGTGCGTCCCAAAGGCCAGTTCTGCGAGTAAAGTGTACTGCCCTCCCCTGCCATTTAAGATTGGCAATTCTTCGGACCATGTTTGGTAACATGTGGTCGCGACGTTGTGAAAAGCTGTCCATAGAAAAGTTTGATTTCGGTTTGAATTCAGTTTTTTTCAAACATTAAAAAAAATAAGTAGATTATTTCTTTAACGATAATTTGTATTAAACAAATAAAATCGCCTTTGTACCGGACATATGAATGTCAGATTATGTTTATTGTGATCCGACATTTACGATTCTGTATTGAATAATTTTATTATTCTTGTATCGGATATATATCTCATGCCTATTGTGGTCTGACATTTATCTAAGCCTGTTATGACCACATAAGTGTTTAAAACACTATATTTCTTTTGATATGTAAATACATGCAACTGTACTATATTATGATATTGTAAACAGGAGAAAAAAATAGATCTTCAGAGATTCTTGTTTAATTTTCTCGAGAAGGCTCTCCGAATTTTCGAACAAGCTTTCTTAATCCTTGTACATAGGCGCGTCTCCGGTTATGTGACTTGTGGCAGTAGAATCGCGAAAGCGCACCCCGCCACATGCGCCCCGATATGGGCCCAGAGAACATCGGAGGGTTATAGTGGGTAGGCTGGTCCTCTCAGACCAGAGAGTCCCACACAAGGCCGCGCCTTGCCAGCGCGGTGCCACAGTGCATAAGGAGCATTTCTCCTCGCAAAAAAAATGTTATGCGACTCTTGTGTGTCATTTTGATTTTATATTTGTTTGACGTCAATAAGTGCCTGTAAAAGTATATGTTGAATCAAGATTAATTTGATTTTAAAATGAAACAGGACATCTTTAAGACAGGCTCAATAGTCTTCTTGTAAATACGTAACCAATAAAAAGCCAGATGGAACGAGTTATTTTCGCAGTCAAAAAGTTTGTTCACCTCACTGGAGGCCACAGTCAAATAACGTCATATAGTATATATTGGGAAAAATATGTAATATAAATAAGTCTTTCGACTAGCGAAATGACCTTCGTATCATGAAGAAAATAAAGTAATTACGTTCGTGCGGTGAATGTTTTTACGTCTATTTCTAATTCTTAAACGTGATCTCTTGCACGAATTTTCCAAAGTCACTAGTGACGGTAATTGGTAAAGCAAAAGACGAATAGCTTTAAGAATCTGAAAATGCACAGTTCACCACAAAATCATCCGTATATAGATGCACGTGGACATATGAACGCAAGCGTTTGTTACTAATAAGATTATCCAAGAATTGGAGTCTTCGGCGCGTATACTAATCGAGTCGAGTCTCGCGTGAACTCCTATCTGAACTACTTTGAGAATTACTAGCCCTGGAACTATTTGGAAAAAAATCTAAGACATAATATGCAGTATTCAAATGAAAAAATGTCTATATATAACTGTTGATATTTAGTTACAACTAGCTGTTGCCCGCGACTTCGTCTGCGTAAATTTCGAGTTGAATGTTATTGATACACAAATCATATTAATATACGATTTTACCGATTAAAATATTTTGGTATAAAGCAATTCCTTGAGGTAAAGTAAACTCAAAGAATTTCTTTATATACCACATTATTCGTTTTTCCTTCAGGGGCTAAAAAAAACAAATGCTCTGCACTGCTGACTCGTGAGCAAGCCACGTAAAGTTGGCCGTGGGAAAAACAGTTACATCTTAAATCCATTTTGATGAAACAAAGTTTAGATATTATTCTGAGTTAAAACAAAGCAAATAGTGAAAGTTTCAAGCAAATCGGTTCAGTACTTTCGGAGATAAACGTGAACAAACATACAGACAGACAGACAAAAATCCCAAAAAATTTTTTTTTGCTTTCTAATAATCTATTTAAGTGCCCCTCTATCCATTTCAGTCAAAAATACTAAATGTACAGACAAAATATTTTTACTGTCTTATATTATCATGCCTTGAGTTCATTAAAATGACGATAACTTTTTTTTTAATGAACCGATTTTGATGAAACAAAGTTTAGATATTATTCTGAGTTAAAACAAAGCAAATAGTGAAAGTTTCAAGCAAATCGGTTCAGTACTTTCGGAGATAAACGTGAACAAACATACAGACAGACAGACAGACAAAAAATTCCAAAAATTTTTTTTTGCTTTCTAATAATCTATTTAAGTGCCCCTCTATCCATTTCAGTCAAAAATACTAAATGTACAGACAAAATATTTTTACTGTCTTATTATATGTATAGATGAGACTTGTTATCACTAACTTTTTACGAAGGCATGGACAAGTTGGAATGCTTCCGAAGACCAGCGGTTGGCGTACCACCGGTTAAGAACTTCACGGACGTCGATCGTAACCCTGGGCAAAAGTTAAAGCAGGAATGACTAGCGCAAATTCAGGAATGTTACCACTATCTCCCGTGAAGCTTTTATTGTCTGGTGCAGATACATCCTCCAAACTAGTGATTCCCGAAGTGATCTATATCGACCCCTAGGGGTCTATAACAACCTGCAAGGGGTCTCGTGGGCGAAAAAAATTTTGGGGGTCCACGATAATGGGTCTTAACATAAACTGTACCATAATTGCACCTATTTACTTACATTATACTATCTTTAAATATTATTTATAAAAGTATCTATGAAGTAAAACAATTATTATATACATATGTTTATAAATTTTGTAAGTTGTATTATATAGGCATACTAGCTTTTGCCCGCGACTTCGTCCGCGTGGAATAGTGACTTCCGGCAGATTTTTGGTTTTTCCCACATAGTTCCCGTTCTTGCGGGATTTTCGGAATGGTCGAGTTTCCGCAGAATTTTTAGTATTATTATGTTGATACAACTTAAACAAATTATTTCGACCAAATTTGGTACCATAAAAACGGTCATTGTGACTAAACCTTAAAAGATAGACATATGCCGTTGCGGACTTTTTTTTAGATCATGTATAGAGGAATAATTCTTTCATACATATTTTTTGTGTATCTTGAACCGTTTTCGCAGCGCACGCAAAGAAAGCCTTCAAAAATGAATAATTTTCCCCGTTTTTTACACATTTACCGCTCTGTCTTTGCTCCTATTGGTCATAGCGTAATGTTATTTAGCCTATAGCCTTCCTCGATAAATGGACTATCCAACAAAAAAAGAATTATTCAAATCGCACCAGTAGTTTCGGAGATTAGCGCGTTCAAACAAACAAACAAACAAACTCTTCAGCTTTATTATATATTATATAGGTAAGTAGGGGGTGTACCCAAAACCGAAAAAGATGATAAAGGGTCTACGACATAAAAAAGTTTAGGAACCTCTGCTCTAAACCAAAAGAAAACGGATAAGATTTACATATTTCCATTTCTTATTTGCGTTCTCTGGGCTGGTGTTATTCAAATAGCGTAGAAACAGAACCACATCCATTAATGTGCACGATTTTCTCTAAACTGCATTCAAATAAAAGTCAAAAGTACTCTCTAATTGCTTTGCTTCGTGCAGTGTTTACGGTCAGTTCCTTTGCTCGACCAAGTTTGGGAAAGTGCTTCGAAGAGAAAGTTCTTCGTTCATTTGTTTTCATTAAAAGATCGTTGCTAAAGTACATGCGCTATTATTCAGATGTTAATTAAGGTATAGATTAGAGTTTTTCTAATTTGTCATACATATTCAAATAAAGGTTTGTTTATTTTTTCTGACACAAGCAAGTAAACCCCAATGGATTCGTATGCCGTTGTGACTGTGGTTATCGACAGCGTAAAATCGACTTTAACTCGGGCTGAGATTTAAGAATGACCCCAAGAATCGCTTATACCTACCTAAATTAATATTTTAATTAATTTTTAAGCTTTTTGCTGAGGATACGGTATTAATAGTATATTTCATTTTAATTATTCAATAGTTACATTGCCAAATATTTTGACTATAATAAATAACACAATGAAACTATAGGTTTTAAAGATATAATGTGAACCTGTTTAAACTTGTAAAAGAAGTTGGGTTCTGGTTATTTATACGCGGATAGCTTCTAATTGGCGACTGTAAAAATACAGGGAGAAAAGAAAATAGCCCTTGCTGGTTCTTTCCAGTACAAGTTCTCTCGCCCGCCCTAGACTAGTGAACCAATGGTGTAGTATCTTAGACTTGCAAAAGTGATTGTAAAAATTCTATTATAAGAATACATGTTTACTAATTTTGATTTAAGATAATTTGATATACACGAGCCCACTCGATTATGGCGTAACCCCCTTCCCACCCCGTTAAATCTTTTTCTGCATCCTCGTCTTATGTTGTTTTTAAATATTTTTTTTTATGTTTAATAATATGTAAAACTAGCTTTCTGCCCGCGGCTTCGCCTGCGTGGATTTCAGGATTGGGTCTATAAAGGGTTAGGGGTCATAGCTTTTGCCCACGGCTATATATGCACGGAAGTCGGTTTATGGCGCGAAGGTTTTATCGCGCTTCCCGTGGGACTATCCGTTTTTTCCGAGATAAAAATAACGCAAAACCTTGCTCAAGAATCACTCTATCTATTGATGAATCGCATGAAAATCTGTGCAGTAGTTTTTGAGCGAAGCTTTATTGCGCATCCCGTGTGATCTGTCGATTTTTCCGGGATAAAAAGTACCCTATGTTACTCGGGGATAATGTAGCTTTCCAAAGGTGAAAGAATTTTTGAAATCGGTCCAGTAGTTTCGGAGCCTATTCATTACAAACAAACAAACAAACAAATCTTTCCTCTTTATAATATAGTATAGATTACTCGGGGATAATGTAGCTTTCCAAAGGTGAAAGAATTTTTGAAATCGGTCCAGTAGTTTCGGAGCCTATTCATTACAAACAAACAAACAAACAAATCTTTCCTCTTTATAATATTAGTATAGATAATAACAAATATGAGATATTAAATCTCATATTTGCTATTTCACCAAATATTTTGCTTGAACGCGTATTGAGTAAGTGTGGTTAATTTTTTTTACGTTTTTTTTTATATTTAAACGTATGTTGTGAAGTTCAGACCGACTAAAAGACAATAATAATTATACTTTATTTTAATAACCGGTCGATATTCGAGTTTTCGGTCGAGACAGATATGAGCTGTGATGAATGAATGAACGATTGAACACTATTCCCCCCGCCTTGCTAGCATGACCTAATTAATATACAGTTTCTTCTGTAAAGACGTACCCTTCAGCAGGGTTACTACAGACTGTGGAATAAACCGGACGAAGCTTGCTGGCAGACAAGGTGTCACGCTCTCTTTAGTACTAAGGCTACAGCAATTAGGGGTATGAACTAACACCCTGTACTCTTAAAACCGAACATATAATATATCGTTATCGCTTCGGCGCACCTTGCACTTTAACTTCACAGTGTGTATATAATTTGAAAATGACGACAAAGATATATAGAATGGGTGTCAATTAAATGGTTAGCATAGTATTGTTATTTCTGTGAGCAGAAAACGGTGAGCAGAAATAGCTAATTGGTCAGCAACTCATGGTCAGCAAACATTTCAAAATCAATCAGCAATTTATGTCATTCTGGATGGCTGTAATTATTTTTGTACAGCATATTAATTATATAAGCTGCAATCAGCTGCTCATGTTTAATAAAATTTTGGTAAGCACTCAGAGTGTAAGCAAAAAAATGCATTTTGTGCTGCATATAAGAGTAGCAAAAATACTTTATTTGTCATGCCTAACCTAACCTAACCTAAAAACTAAAAAAAAAAAAAAAAAAAAAAAAAAAAAAAAAAAAAAAAACCCTAACCTAACATACCAATCAAATATACTGCTTATAGACATGTTTTTCTGCCGCTCAATCATGAAATCTTGCCGCTCAAGTAGTTATTTTGCGGACTGAATGTTTATTATGCAGACTCATGTTATTGTTGGCTGCCTATGTATGATTAATTTTTGACCATTATCAAAATTAGTTGCGGAACAAGAATTGCTGCCTGTTTTTTTTTATTGCAAACAAAATCTTTGTATGCTGACCAAATTATTTAAATGCTGCTTTTGGGTGGCTCGCCAAATTTTATAATTGCTGACCAATGTAATTACTTCTCATATAGAATTTGTCTGTTCAGAGTACAGGGTCGGATTGAAATAAAACTTGTTTTTATGCGAGATCAAAACTAATTTTCTTTATAATCATACACATTACACTAATGAAAAAAGTTAACAGTTTGTGCGTGTTTTAACACAGTCGGCGATCGCCAGAATTGTCTCTGTATTAGAATAACAATAAACCATAAATATCAGTGTGCGCAGTAGGGGGGTCTGTGAACCCGCGGCTTGTTATGATGGCTATGCAAATTAGGCGTATTTGTAAACACGACGCGAACTATGCAAATAAGCGATTTGTATTACGAATCCAAATTCCGTGTTCCATCGAATCCTGTTGTATTGGTGAGTCATATGTGAGGTTACAAGGAGTATTTGGTTGTAGCGCTGTGGGCATGTTATGACGAGGTGTGAAACAGATAACAGGTGCACAGATAGACGAGGAGGAGGAATCCTGGACGTGGATTCCTTTGTAGGAAAGACAGGAAAGGATCTCCTATGTTTACATCCCTTTGCTGATGATGTGATGAGTGAGCGCGTCGGTCTGGAATTGGACGAGATTTTGTTTACAGTTTTAGTTTTATGGCAGACATTTGTATCTATGTCTGCTGCTCATTATTTTGGAATCATTGCATTTATTACCCATCGCTGAATACGGGTTAACGCGACCAAAAATTGGTCTAAAGTCACACCTGCCAGACGTCGTATGGTTACAATCGTATTGAACTCCTTCAGTGGGTTCTTACCATGATATTGTTCCTGTAAATGCCGTAAGAGTAGTGACCATTTTTTTATTCATAACTCGTACTAATTCACCGTTCTTACACACTGAATTTATGTGATATAGGATAAGGGAAAAAAAACAATATCCATATATTTTTTTATAAACCCCCGATATTAGTGCAGCTATTATTTGAAGAAGATCGCAGAAAGGCGTTGGATAGCACTGGATCCACGTGGAGATCCTTTGACGAGGTAGGACCGTAGTGGGAGTCTCGGTTGAAATTATAATTTTCATTTATTACACCTCCCTCTAACCCGTTGAAGATAATAATTGCGATTATATGTATCTATGAATTAACCATGGCCTTATTTCTTACAGAGAGCTGCATTTACACAATAACTACCTGAGAGTGCTCCCGTACGAGCTGGGTAAGCTGTTCCACCTGCAGATGCTCGGCTTGCAAGGGAACCCGCTCAGCAAGGAGATGCTGTCCATCTACAATGACAACAACGGTACCGCGAAGCTGCTGACGTATATGCTGGACAATTTACAAGGTTAGTGTCTTGGTTTTATATAACGAACTGTCGGTATCTGCTTGCAAAACTAGATCGCCTGGTGTTACTACTGAAATGCCATATCAAGAGTTTATCGGGTCTAACCGCTATCTTGGAAATGGTTTTGCTGAATGAAGAAGCCGTACAAAGTCAACATAAAAAAATCTTCATCTTCAAATTTTACTGCTGTATTTTGACAGTCATAAAGATATGCCTTTATTATGTTTAATTTGATTGGCTTGCTAATTAAGAGTTATGTCTAACAAAAAGATAGATTTTGAGTTAACAATTATCGTCAATAAAAATTGAAGGTTATGTTACCGTTGTACAGGTGGCAATGTGTACATGAAGCTTCTCATGTTAGTATTTCCGAATTGTATTTGTTTCATACATATTATTTCTAAATGGTTTGGTGCGTGGTGAAATGTTTTGATTCTATCCGACTTCATTCATATCAAATCAAATCACATTTATTTGCCAATACAGGTAATCAGAGTTGTTACAAAGTTAAAAGCGGAACTGTTCCATATTTAGCTTCGCGATATGCACATTTATAATAAAACTTTAGTTACTCAATTATTACCTTATTTTTCCCCGCTGAGGAAAATGCATTGAATTGCATACTCCGGCTGCGGAGAGCCGTTAGTTATGTGGGGCTCTCCTCCCCAGAAGGGGAGGCCTACTCAATTATTACGTAATTACCGCCTAATTAAATTGACAATAAAATAAAAACATTAATAATATATATGTAATTAAATCTGTCATATCAATATTATTGTTAATTAAGAAATCCATGTCTACTAAATATACATTTGAAAATTCTGTCATTCAAATTTTCATTGATATTATAATAGGCCTTTGCCAGCAAGCCTGTTCTTGTGTTTCGTTAGGTATTTTATGAACGTTATCCAAATTGTACGTTACTATATATAATAAGAATGACATACCATAATTAAAACGCATAATTTATGTATTGATTTTGGTTCCTGATTTAAAAGGCAACCATGTTTTAATCAAACTAACGTATTATTGCCAACAAACTAGTCAGAAGTAATGTATTCTATAAGTAATACTCTTATTAAATAGCATCTGAGTTTTATTTAGCAACAATCAGCGCCATCTATCGATTAACGTTAACTGCACAAGTTCTTCACTGAGTCGTCAGATGTCACTGGCAGCACCAATGTATTCACAGTTGCGATTATAGGCGTGTGCCGTCATCTGGAAATCGTTTTACAATAAAATGTCGAATTTATTGTCCAGTCGTACCATCACCACGGAATCCTGAAAGCTTTCCGAGGGTTAGTTGAGTTATGGGCCTGTCATCGTGACCGCGGCGCTCTTGTTTATAGTGGCCTTTGTCTCGAGAACTGTGCTGAGGTGTTACACGAGAGATATTCTTATCGAGAGATATGCGCTCGAGTTAAATTATTTCACTGACCTACTAAAACTCTCCATTATTCTCATACGTATTTATAAAACATTTTAAAGTTTTGTATTCTATATCTCTATCACAGATGTTTTGCTTTTTAACGTTTTGCTAAAAGAAAATGTATTAATGTGATTTGATCATAAGCACACCTTTGTCATCATTTCCACTTCAGCCAAGAAACGCCAGTTGGTGGATATAGGCCTCTCGCAAGGACATCTACACCTGTAGATCCTCCCTACTCCAACGTCTTTTTGCGATGTTCACACTAAATTATCAGTCCACCATAGATTACCGATACTCACAGACATTTTGTCGCAACGGCTTACGAGCAACATGCCCCGACCAAATGCTGGAGTCTTACGCTTCGACAGCATATCTATACATATAAATAAAATAGGAATGTTGTCTGTCTGTCTATCTGTCTGTTTGTTCCGGCTAATCTCTGAAATGGCTGGACCGAATTTGTCGGGACTTTATCCAAGCCATAGAGCCCTTATGGACAAGGCTCAGGCTAACTTAGCCTGAGCTTTGTCCGATAAGTTTATCTTGGTCGAGCCGTCTCGATCGGTTTGGAGTCCGACATTTTATTTATTTTAAAATAAAATAAGTTTATTTAATTATACGTACAAAACAGGTTACAGCCAATTAAAAAACAAAAACAATCTATATCGTACCTTAAAAGCTAGGTTGACCCAAGACAAATTTTACTATTCATTTCACCATATGTCATCTTCATAAACAACTTGCGCTTGACAAAAAATATTGTGCACTCGGGGAGTAATTACCGTTTGTACCGAGATTCATTTGTTACCTAATGGTTAAGTCGCTTAATAATAGCAAAAAAGGAAATAGTGCAGATGTGGCGTGAAAGTTTCAACAGCTGGAAGTCGTTACTAACTTTCGGCTACCGTATTACGTAAAATCAGTGACGTCACTCGGACGGTGATTCGGGTCAGAGCATAATGGCACTCGTCTTGCGTCATCATTTCTAAATAATTAATGCTCCGCTGAAGTTCTACGGTCGGGCACTGCAAAGGTTAGTCCGGTCGTTCGGAAGCTAGGCCTTAACCTTTTTTGTGGAAATTACGCTTGTCCGAGTAATTATAGAACGTCGCATTGGTAACATTTCGAATGGTTTTCATAGCTTGCGGTAAGCGTAAACTTTTGATCTTACATCAGGAGATTGATTATATATAGATTGGACTGACAGAGCACTGAGAGAGTTAATCTATTTTTTAAATATAATTGTCATATCCAATTTTTACAAAACAGCTCTACCTCTGTCAGTTTCTTAACGAAATTTGATAGCAGCAGAGTTACAAAATCATTCTACAGCTCCATTATTTTCTACAGGCTTTCTATTTATTTAAACTCTATGGTGTTATACAAACAAATCGTGGAGTAAGATCATGATTTACACTGTGTAAAAATAAAAAAAGACAGCAAAGTTGTTGTTATCTACGAAAAATCTAAGCCAACACTTGATCCTGTTGATATGTTGTATTGTTTTATTAAATATTCAATTCAACGCTGCCGCTTTTGAAAAAGCTCTACGAGTTTCTATTAAATCTCATTTGATTGGGAATCAAGACGAGGTGAGAAACGTGGGTTTCTCGATTACTCGAGGTAAGTTTTTCTCAGAAAAAGCACCGAAAAGGAAATTACGTTTTTCTCAATCGACTTATCGATTTTCGACCATTTTTGCTAACTAATCGACATTTTATAAAATCGCTGATCTAAATATATGCCTATCGTATCTATCCTTGTAGGTATGGGAATCTGAGATTTGCGTACGGATTTCCTTAATTATTTATCAAACAAGAAAACAAGCTTATGAAATAAATATGAAACTAATGAATAATATAAATGTGACAGGTTTTCCTAATAAAAAATAATTTAATTCAAATTTTAATAATTTGATTTAAACAAATTGTGAAGTTCGTGAGTAGTTAGAAATTGAAATGTAGAGTTCATATAAAATGTAAAAATAAATAGTTACTGTAATTTTTATATTAAAATTGTTATAAAATTAGAAGTAAGAACGACATTTTAAAGGTAAAGAACTCTTATTATCAGAAGTCTTTTACAATTTGTATGTATTCTAAAATAATCCACTTTATTTTACAACTCCGACTGCAAAATTGCATTGAATATGATTGCAACCATTGCAAATTTACTGCAGGACTGCAGATTGCCGTATAAAACGCCGTATCTACTGCAGCGTCTTATGATGCTTGTAAGCATGCTAGAACGACGATAGAGGTTTCTTGTATGTATATGCAGTAGACACAGTTGTCTGAAAAGCCTACAGTTGCCTATGAAAGGTGCAAGCAATGTTCAGGACAGTAGGCCTTTTTTTTTTTTTTTTTTTGTTTCCCTGAGGAAAATGCATTAAATTGCATACCCCGGCTGTGGCGAGCCGGCGGTTATGTGGGGCTCTCCTCCCCAGAAGGGGGAGGCCTACCCACTAAAAACCTCAGGGATGGCCTTCCTCAGGCATGTAGGGAGCCCCCGGGAACACAAAGGCCACTTCCGGGAACCCCCAGCCTCCGCTCCCCTCTCTAGAGGGGAGCCCTCCTCGGGGGAGGCTACCACCTCCCCGGTCCCCTCCACCGACGACGCCCCCCGGCCACGGAAGGGGCGTGGTCCATCCCGGGTCGCCGTAGCGGTCGCGACTTCCTCGCGCCCGCCGGCGACCCGCGGCGGCGCCGCAGCTGTGCTACCGAGCCCGGCGCCGCCTCCTTCGAGCGGGATCGGCCATCTCCCGACCCTGCTCAGCGGCCTCCTTCTGGAGCATTATTGCTTCACAGAAGGAGGCCACAGCCCTCCAACCTCCCTCGTCCGCCAGCATTGCCGCAATCAATGCCGGCGGAGACAGATCTCGCCCGATCTCTGCGACCAAGACTCGGCGCTCGGAGGCCCACGCGGGGAGGACAGTAGGCCTTAGGATTGCACTGCCTAACCGCATACGCCTATAGATAGATAGTTCGCAGATCTGTTTCTCCATTATGTAACTCTGTTGCTATCATTTTTTTTAAACTGACAGAACTGTTATATTGTTGCTTTATTAAGATTCAAAGTGACAACGCCCCCATGGTCTTGATCCCTGACGTCCTCCCAATCAGCACGCGATTGTTTTCACCACTAAATCGCGAATGTCTGTATTAAGTTTTAATATTTCACGTCAAATTACTTATTCCATTACTAGCGTTCTGTAGGCCTACCTAGTCTGTCAATGCATTCTCAACCTTAAAAAGTTGCTTCTTAAAGTCTAAAATTCTACTGGCTCACATCCTGTTTAGTGGCACATTAGGCATTCATGGGCGTGGTCTCGGAGCTGATATAAGTTTCACATTTTCCTACATCATGTTAGTTTTATATATGTATATATTATAATTTTTGTCTTATTTGTAATATTATATTCCTTTATTTTAATACATTTATTTATTATTTATTCATGTAAGTATTATTAAATAGTATTTTTTTGTCATTTGTTAACTTATTGCATCTGTTTTTGTAGTCAATAAATGTTTCCTATTCTATTCTAGCGTGATCGTTCACGACAGAAATAAAACCGCAGTGCAAGCTAGATGACGCTATACGCTGCAAGAGCGATGTCTCTCTTGCAGCATTGGATTGCAGCTTGAATATTGTTTTAACAGTACTCTAAGCGGTTACAGTAAGGCAAGATAGGTGACAGTGAGATACAGGCCATCCGTAATATTGTCAAGTGTTGTACGTTAATTCTGAGCATTAGTTTTACTTTATGGCCACGACAAAGTGCAAGAGAGTTATATGGTTCTCGGGATTGGATTTCTCTGAAGCTGTAAAAAAGTGTAAAAAATATATATTGGCGATGATTGTAATATATTATTTCTGAATTTAATTGAAAATAAATTACTTATTTTTGATAACAGACATATAGAAATGAATAGTTTTGTCAGAATGGTACAATAAGCTCCACCGCAGGCTACACGGTTTTACATATGGAACGTTCTTATGCCGTTTGCAATCTGGACGGTTTTAGTAATATAAAGCTTTTTACAAACTTTTAAAAAAAATTATTTGCTCATAAAAAAAGTCTGTGTTTATTCTAGTGAGTTGAAACGTGACTATAGGCGGTAGGCATTATTTACAATACAACAAATAAAAAATAGATAGACTTTGATAACTGGATATCCCATGAGTTACAGTAACACGCAGATTCATAAAAAGGTAAATAATACTGTTATTTTGTCTGACATTTCATCAATTTTCGTTGTATTCGATATGGTTCCCGTTATATACATATAATGGGACACGCATTGTATTGTGCTGTGATCACTATTTGTATTCCTTCGGAAATGTATGATCGTATCGAAACATTGTAACTGTTTTTCAATTTGATTTTTAATGTTCTAACTAAACAGTACACGCTCTCGTTCAAAAATCTTGTACATTCATAGAGATCTTAAATTTTATTTGAATTCATAAGTTTTGACTAATCTTGCTAAATAGTTCAAAAAAGTGACAATTTTAATTTTTTATTTATTTATTATTAACAATAATGTGTTCACAATATAAAGGACAACACTACATAAACTAATTCTAGTTTTTCCGAGTGATATTCCTATTCATTACATATCAAGCCTGTTCTCGTTGTTTCTTTTTATAAGAATACAAATTGTGCTGATTAAGTGTTCGTTTTAAATAACGGTGATCCTCGTTTCAGTACAAATCTTATATTTATTTAATTTACATAGTCTCAAACCTCGTCGGTTATGTCGCATTGTTTAATATAATGGATTTCTGAAACGACTCTGCCTCCATTTTGTTATTAGTAAACATACATATTACATATAGAGAGTGTAACGGTTTTGCTAACGTTTCATAGCTGTAAGTGTTTACAAATACACTTGCTTTAACAACCGAATTATATGAAGACTTTTCGTCAAGACATTTCAAAAACTCATCACCAGACAATTGATAACTTATGGATAAAATTTAAAAAGAACGTCATCAATGTATTAATCACGTGATTGTTATATGTTTGTGCTATTAATTAGTAATTTAATGGCTTACATTTCGGTCTGTTTGTCACCTTAGTTAGCAATCTCAGTACTACAGTCCGAGCATGAACCTCGCGGTAAACGAAATTTGACAGCTAAGTTCGACATACTCGACAAAAAGCGGTAAATTTGACAGATATTTTTACTTAGTGACAAGGATGGATGCAGATGCTAAAGCTTGCCCGTTCCCTCATAAAATTAAACAGAGTCAAAATCCAGAAAGTTATAGGTGACTTAACCAGACATTGTTCCCTAAATAGACAATCTATTCACAATACGTGTGACGGACAGCCCCCTATGCAGACGACGCATGAAGGCAGAGGAAACGCCACAACACGTTTTCATGGAGTGCAGAAGCGTGGTTGAACAATGGGCAAAACTTCTCCACTCCCCAGTGTCTCTACTGGAAGCATGCAGAAGTCCTAAGACGCTTCTGGATTTTTAGGAAGACCTAGGATAGTTGGAGTAAGAGAGAAGTCGAGATGCACAATGACCCAATCATGAGGATAAGTGCGGGTAAAAGCCCAGCTAACCTAAGTCCATGCTCGCAGCGAGTCTAGTTATATTCTGTTCATGTTGTACTAAGAATATTATATATCAATTTTCTTGAATAGATCACAATCGTATTTCTCGGATACAATATACACAATTCTCAATCTTATATTCACGCCTATAGCTACCATAATTGAAGAGTTACCAACGCTTTAGGTAGTCTTATT
This sequence comes from Scirpophaga incertulas, assembly GCA_036419045.1. Taxonomy (NCBI): domain Eukaryota; kingdom Metazoa; phylum Arthropoda; class Insecta; order Lepidoptera; family Crambidae; genus Scirpophaga; species Scirpophaga incertulas. The sequence continues at coordinate 34,018,451 of CM071630.1, forward strand.
CTTTGAAATTCAATCATCCTTAACAATTGCTGAGTCCTCGACGCTATCATCAATTGAAACCGTTTGGCGTACTGACATGAATTAATCGTTCGACTTTTGTACTGCTTAAACTGAATAAATATTATTTTATCATTGGACCGACCGTGAATATTTGCATTGTGTAGGAAAGCTTATCTCGCAAACGATTTGCCGAAAAACGGTAGTGGACGTCGTGTATAAAAGAAAGTTGGCAAAAGAATTGATGCTCCGTTCTAATCATATCGTGATAACGCCTGGGTTTGTGTGACAATAAAACGCAAGATAAATATGATTGTCTCCGCGACACAATGGCGTTAGAAAGTTTGGGAAGGCAGCCGTCTAGGCTGCGGATTGTTTCAAGCCACGGAGGCCGTTAGTTCCAAGTTGCCAACTAAGAGATATTTCTAAGGCAATCTGCAAGTTTTTTGGGACACTTCAGTTTTTAATTAAGTGTTTCAAATCGAAACTGTGAACTCATTTCTCGTCTTAAAAATATATGGCCTGTAAATATTAACTAAAAATAAATCGCTTAGTTCAATTTGTACAATATACGCTTGATCTATTTTGGTACTTCAGACTTTCTAAGATAATAGTAGTAGTATTTTTGATAAATTTATTAATGTTTTCTTTATCTTAGGCTTTATATTGCCACCTACTAAAAGGCAATAAGAAAACATATTAACTAAACTTACAAATAGCCGGTTACTTCATTCAATTTTTCTTCCAATCGTACATAGTGGATAATCAAATTTTAAATAATGGTTTATAATTAGATTGCGCTCCTTATGTATTTGGAAATGGTGTTTCCGCTTTGTATGTTACTTAGTTATTTATTAACGTTATCACAAGATTACTAGTATACGAGACAGATCATACAGAGAGTGCTGGAAGGAAAGAGATAACATCTTCACTCACTCCCTGTTGCTATGTGAGTAAATTAAATTACACCAATTGACCGAATTTGAACGCCTTAGTTTCGACATACCAATTTTTATATAATATTTACTACAACTTCTTAAGTTCAAGGCTCACAATAGTTAAGAGAATAATCATAAAATAAAGGATTACTATCTATAAAAAATGTGCGTTACGAAATGGTTGCGTTTAGTATACGTTTATGCGCGCGTCCAAATACGGCATCGATTTTGGTTTCATTACGCAAGCGGCATTTTGTAACTTGCACACTGTTTATGGGCGCGCGATCGCATCCGGTGAAATTTCGCCTTTCGCGACTGATAGCAGCTCGGCCTATTGTATCGGAATCCGTAATAAGATACGCGGTCCCACTTTTTTTGTTTTCGCTTCTAATTAACTCGCGTATACTGGTGCACAATGAGAGAAACCCGCTGTACTTGATTCACGTGTTGGCGGACGACCCAATTCGGTTGCAGGGCTTCGAAGCCGATGTAATGTAGGCACCAGTGATTTGAGCGCGGCGTTTGACTCTGTTTCACAATGATATCAATATAAATATCGAATACCTGTCGCGGTAATAAATATGTTGAGTGTGCGCGAGAATCCTTATAATAAGAGTTCTTCTAAAAGACACAAATAAATATTTCACTATGTTTGTCTATCCATGTTTTGGTTCCTGACACCTTTTTAAATCTTATTCCTTTTTTGACTTGAATAGGATAATATACAAAGTAATCAACTATATGAAAAATCGCGGGCAATATAGAATACATTTTTTTTTATATTTCATCTTTGAATATACCGTTCTATTAGATAAACATGCCGTAATAAACAAAAAAAATATGTATTTTTTTTTGTTTATTACGCGCCTACAATATTTAATATCTAATAACTTTTGTATTTTTTGGATTGTAATTACACGCTCCTTGGCGATTTATTGAGGTTATTATTAAGTCACTAGCTTTTGAACTGCGTTGTCCGCGTTATATCAGATTTTCCCGTTGATTAGATACATTTTGCCAAGGTGAAAATTATCTTAGGTAACAAACTATCTTAAAATTAATTCAATTATATTTTAACATTTCAACCCCATCAGGGGATGATGTTATTTTACATCTGTCTATGGATATTAAGAAAGTTGTTATATTTGTAAATAGCGACCCGAAAAACCATTAGAACGAAAGGTTGGAGGATGTTACTTGCCAAGTTTCGATCTTAGATACATTCACAAAATTACTTGACCATAACAGTAAATTTAAATCGATCTTATGAACTGAAATAATTGATTTTTGGATATGTTGTTCTCCTTGACGAGCTGATACAGAATATATATATCCCTCTTAGGGGGCTATGAAGTTTCGGTAAAAAAGTCTGATTTCCTAGTTTTTCAGAGCTCCCCAGCGGGAAAATTTGTTGTCAACTTTTTCTAAAAGTTATATATTCTGAATCTTCTCGTCGAAGAGAACAACATATCCAAAAATCTTCAGATTCTGCCGAAAACCACGATTTTCTAATTCAACAACATATCCAAAATTTAGACCTGGGTCCCGAAAACCACTTGGCCATCCAAACAGTATCATCTACAAAGAAAAGAATCTACAAATCATTTAAAAATACATCAAGATTTTCTGTCGTAATAGATTTTTAATCAGATCAAATTAAGTCTGATTTTCTGTCGAAAGAAGGAATAAGAGTGGAAACATATAATTATTATATTAAGAATCTAAACAAAGAAGTATTAGTTTTAATTAGGAATTAAAGACAATCAATAGATGGTAATGACGTGGTCTTGCGCAACCAATGAATATGAATACAGCCCACCATACAGCCCGTATGATTAACCTTTGCCCTTAGAATAATTCAAATTAAAGTTGTGTTTCATGTCTGTTAAGTTCACAGTGGAACAGATGTTCAAAATACTGTGATATATAGTCCATTTTCCATCATGCATATTGAAAACTCATCTTCTATTTAATTCATTAAAATCATATTTTCAACCAATTGTTTTAAGGATCATTCTTTAATGCATATTTCTTTTTGAAAAATATTCGGTAATATTTTAATTTTCCGGGTAGCGTTATAGATTATATTTGTCGATAAGTCAATATTTTGCGATTGAATAAAATTCTTTACATATAATTGATTTTGCTTGAGATATGGATTATTATATTTCATTTACTGTTTCGTTTTATTCGCAATATGAAATATATGCATTTTATACAGTGATAAAAAATATTTAAATAAAATTCATTAGACAAAGTGACCTATGTTCCTCAATACAGTAGACATTATTACATAAGATTGGTAATAAAAAAGCAAAATTTAATGATTAAAAGTGACCAAACCCTCTTTACACTATATAATTTAAAATATAGTATTTAGTGAAATCATTTAGAAGGAGAACAAGGAACACCCGAAATGCTCAATATACTTTTATATTTAAAAATCATTGAGATACGATCTTTCTTTTAAAAGTACTGACCGTGGGCTGTTAATTATTAAAAACTAGCGGACCCGACAGACGTCGTCCTGTCAAATTTGAATTTGAAAAAGAATTGTAAAATGGCAGTATACCGCATAGCCAACCAAATTCCAAAAAAAGGTTCACATGAACTATTACATTTTATGACTATTCAATTTTGGAACGTGACATTTAATCCTCCAACCATGTATTCTGTGCTCCAACGCACACACGCACACTGTTTTGATAGATATGATTGAATTTCAATTTTATATAGCGTTAATAAAGCACAAATTGACTCAGATGTTAGGAACACACCTATATTTGCGTAGACAACAGTGAGTGCTTGCAATAAAAACTTTAAACAATAACATTAAAGCTCAAATTGACTGTCCGTCTTAGTTAGAAAACGTTGTATGGGGAAAAGGGGGCTGTTTTTAGGATTTTTCCGATAATTATTCGAATTTTTCTCGAAAAACTATCCTTGAACTTCAACGTACATTTTAAAAAAGAATTGACTGAAATTGGTCCAGAGGTTGTTGAGTTATGCGCTTACCAACACGTTTTGCGATTCATTTTTATATATAAAGATATGTTGTTTAATTAAAGTTAGTAATAAATAGTACTAATAAATAATTTCCAAATTAATACGAAGGGCTTCAAAACTTAATAATTGAAAATATAACAGCACCGCACTTAAATTATTATGATGCATTTATGAGTTTATCATTTATTTGCTAATTACATCATCATAATTATAATAAAATGAATTTTCTCTTTCTATCCCATTTTTTCACCAGTTTGTATTTCATCATTTGACTATAACTTTATGAAAAAATTAATTCCTTCAAAATTATGTTTATCACTTTAATGTTTATTGTCTATTGACGTGTTTGTTAAAATTTCATAAAGTCAGCTCTCTTGGTTATTAAATAAATAAGGGAATAGCGAAATAGGTACTTTAACTTACAATACATATGTATTGTATTCATATTATAGGTAAGGTACGGTATCCCGAAATGTAGTTATCAATTTAAAGTACAGAAGTCAGTACTAATTGAAATTGTAATTTTTTTTTCAAAGGTTATTGGTATATTGAAAGTGTACTATATTTATTGAAAGTTTGTATATACCAGAGGTTCCCAAACTTTTTTGTATCGTAGACCCTTTGCCATATTTTTCGGTTTTGGGTAGAACCTTTCTTTTTTTTTATTCCCCTTTGGGTAGACGTAGTAAGTAGGGGACTTACCTAATATTGAATGCCTACATCTTACAACTTAAAAAAAAAATATATGTACATTATTAATACATTTATTACTTCATAAGTACTTTATAAATAATTTTATGTCTTTATATTAGAAGGTAGTATAATGTAAGTAAATAGGTGCTATCAGTGTTGAGATCCATTAGACCCCCGTTTTCATTTCATGGACCCCTACATTTTAATTTCGCCGACGTAGACCACTAGGGGTTGATATATCAGTGATATATACTATATTTATTGAAAGGTTTGTCGCAATGAGTCTGATTTTGACAAAATCCTCAGTTTTTTTTGCTATAAAAGAGCCAATGCGACTGACGCCCTTCGCCGCCTCAGCTACACTGTGTACGCCGCAAGGCTGGCTGGGTGAAAGTGTCGTGTCGGCGAAAGTGAAGCCGGAACTGCACGCTGCCTGCGCGGTGGCGTCACCGCGATTCGCATATGATTCAACCTCCTCGGAAACAGTTGCGAAATGTTATCTCGCTCACGAGAAGAGCATAGGTTATGTATAGAGATCGGATAATCGGATGCATATTTACCTAAAGTTAATTCCTGGCTCACAAATTATGGAAGCGGCTTTTTAAAATACATTTTGTTAAATAAAAATCCCGGGAAAATATGGGACTGCAAATTTAACGTGGTGATATTGTTTGAAAATTACTAAATTTGCACGTGGTATTTATTTTCAAAAGACCGAGACTCCGGGTTCATTTATACAACTATGCATACATATTTACATGAAGTTTAGTTTCAGTTCCCCGTGCGATTTATGAATGTACGATTTATTACATGAAGAGTGTTATACGAAAGTAGTGAGCTAGTTTGATTAAAACAATAATCAATTAAATAATTGAATAAAAAAACAGAAATGGTGAAAAATTTTATTTAACAAAACAACAAAAAGCCGTTTCCATACTTTGTCTTAAACTAACTTTAGGTAAATATGCATCCGATTATCCGATCTCTAGTTATGTATCTACCTAGGGTTGAGGTCTTGTTGTTGTATGGTACATACATACAACCTTCAGATTTAGATGTTTGTATGAACTCTGTTGTGTCGAGTTACGAAGTTTGCCTTGGAGCCTTTAACAGGGTACACGAGTACAATTGAATACGGGCGTTTTTATATTATAATTATCTAATTTGAATTTAATATATCTCATGAAAAGTATGTCAATATAGAAATTTCAGTTGTTTAATATTTACATCGTTTTTACATGTCAAAAAATGTGCAATTATTTTTACGTAATTCTAATGAAACGAAGATATTTTAAGCATTCTTTCATTAAATTAAACTTTTTTTTAAAATAGAAAGTATGCCTATAAACGTACAAATAACAAAGTTATTTTGTTTATACGCTCATACAAATTAGGCGAGTTTACTTAATTATGACGTTACAATTGCAGTGCTTTTAGCATAGAGCGGTTTCGAGCGATTGATGTATCTTCAAAAGGCGTTGTCGATACCCAACAAAAATCTGTTTTGGTTCTGACCATTATTATCTTCAAGTAGGGTTGCTAACCTTAATGTTGACCAATTAGGACAGGAAGCTAAAGAACTTCGAATTGTGAAGCATATAAAAAGAAACTGGCGATGGCGGTAGAAGTCACGGCAACAGATAACTTAAAAATTAAAACCTTGAAGCTTTCCGGACATCTAAACTAGGACAAATTGAGGAACTCCCGAATGACAGCAACCTTACATGTAAGATGGGTGTTTGATGTCAGGAAATAGATTTTAAAAGTTACTCTCAATGTTTTTGTAGTGTCTGTATAAAATACGTTAACGATTTCGTTAGCATTCTATTAATAGGCTATTTGACAGGTTTTTAAAATCCATTTTATATGAACCCAGTAAAAGTTGTTATTTTTAATTCTGGTATATATTAGCTGAAAAACATCGAATTAAAAATTCAATATTTAAATAGTGTGCCAAAACGCTACTTTGACAATATGGCGCTGCAATGAGGTCGGTGACGTCACTTGCCTGTATTCTGATCTGTGACAACTGGTAATTATACTTACTTTGCTGTTTTTACATTTCTTAGCTCGAAGAATAAAAGTCAGAATTATTTTTGAAAAATAATCCGACCATGATTGCGTCGACTTGCGGCTGTTTCTGCTGTCTGCTTTTTAAAATCGTTGTCCATGGTTGATAGTACTTGTAAAATAGTGCAAATAAACAAAAAAAAAACAATGCATTTTAAAGAAAATCTTAATATAACGGAGATAATCTACCACAATTAGGCGCAACACAAGTAGGCAAACGAAGTTTACAAGCAAGTGACGTCATGATAAATTCGACCAATCAGGAGCGTTTTGTGTCACGTGACAAACGTTAAAAAAATGCAATTGTTATTTACGGATTTTAAAATAAATTAATCATTATTTTCAACTTACGTTAATAAATAATCATTTTTTAACTCTTAATTTATACTGTTAACAGTAATTGACACTTTATTTTTCGCATTGTCAAATAGCCTATTGTAATTCAAAGACATCGCTGAAATAACCAGTAATGAAAATTTATCATAGCTACGACCTACAGAGTATATTTGGCCGTGACCGCCCAAACAGGCTAAAAATCCCCCGTGCACCTTCCCTTGACGCGGAGTGCGGACCGAAGGGCGGACGTAGGTGCAAGGGCGAGCTGTCCTTGTCTCGACGGACGAAGTCTAGAGGTCGCCAATGTATCTCTATTTTTACAGCTGTTATGGATGTGATGTCAATGAGGGATTCATTTATATTCGCTTTGTAAAGTGTAAAAATTATTCTCTCCGTGAGATCCGGGGTCTATATCTTGTTGTGTACCAATGTGTTTGTGCGATATTCAGCTACCGTTCACAAGTATTTTGGCCACTTGCATTTTGTATAAGTTATAAACAATACATAAAAAAAAACATTAATAAAGCTTCATTGTGATGAGTACAAAATTTAAAAAATGTATTATTGTTATGTCAAAACAATGCTAATAAACAGTTAAAATATTTATGAAGTAGTTTCATTTAATCACACTTTTACAAATATATTTTACTAGGTGGCCAAATACTTTTAGCGGTAGTGTACATACATTTATCTAACACTCCTACTACGAAAGAAAACATCGTGAAGCAACCTACATACACCTGAGGAGAACGTGTATATTGAAGTAAAACGATGACCACTGTGCCAGTGTGGTCTATTAAGGTCTTATACCCCTGACTTTAAAGTAAGCTCGTATCATAAAATAGACACGTACATATGTTAGAGCTATGATGATGAAATATTACAGTATGATAACTTTGGTACTGAAAATATCTTAATATGAAAGATGACTGAAAACTGCCCGTAAATTTGTGTCTAAAATTTACATTACATAGCAAAGTGTTAGTCTTACTGCAGCGGACATAAGAGTTAGTTTTGAAATGTCAAATAAATAAATTATAAGTAGTTTTCATTAATTTCTCTATCCATCGGTCGGTACAAAAGTATAATAAATAACAAAGCTAAATAATCGATCTGAATATATACATAACGTTTAATTAAATCATTTGATGATTTACGGCCGTTATTGATTTAATAATCGGTTCAGATTCGATATTACCACGTCTGATTCATTTGGATCTCAGTTTGAGTCTAATTAACTTTTATAGTTAAACTAGCTGTTCGCCGGCATTATATCGGATTATCCCGGAGATATTTTCCTGTGGTAAATGTAACCTCATGCCCTTTCCCCGTATCTGAAACTATCCTGCTTTTTAAAGGCGTATATTTGTTTAAAAGACGTGTAATTATTTCTGCAGGTCATACATAAATATTTTTCCCGTACGGGAATCGAATCCGCTAGCCGTTGCACAGTAGCTGCCCACTTGACTAATGCGCCAACCGTGTGGTTGAAGATATGTTTTATTGAATTTTACACGTTCTTAGTTCGTTCAATAGTCCAGTTTTGTAGTATACAAAGGTTGTTAGAATGTCTACTACCAGAGGCGGCGTAAGGCGTGGGCGGTGTGGGCCACCGCCCACGGCTTCGCGGTGCAAAAGACCTCGCGCCTCACAGCCGAAAATATATTTGAAAATGTATGGAAAATCTTATTTTATATTCCCTTCTTGCACCAACAGAGGGCCTCGCAAAATGTACCATGCCCACATTAAGTTTAGGTCTTGCACCGCCACTGTCTACCACTATTGAAAGGTCACAAGTAACAAACAAACTGTGTTATTTTGACATTTATTATAGAAGGGATTTATAATGGTTTAATTTGGAAAGGGGTTTAGACTTTGTAGCCAGCTTTTTGTTACGAAATTAATACATTAAACTGGTGAAATAGGGACAACTAAGTTTGCGATAATACCTATGAGTATACTTTTTTTGTTAGGGATGAACTGGAAAGCAAGTGGAAAGACGTAATCTCTGCCTACCCTCATGGGAAAAAGGCGTGAGTGTATGTATGTATGTATGAACTGTATGTACAGTCTGCAATACGTTTTGCTTTACATACGCCGCCTCTATTCCGAAGGTCGTAAGAGCTATTTCGAGGTCTTCGTGTAGTCTGAAACGTTGTCGGGTGCTAGTTGCAAAACATTACTCAATATAATTAATAAAACAATTTACGTCCGCTTTCCAGATATACCAGTAATATGAATATTAATAAAGTGACAAACAACAAATAATTATTTATCGGCAAAGTCTTGATAAGTTTCCCCAAGGGCGGATCGAGGAGTGCAAGGGCAAGCTGCCCTTGCCGCTCGACTCGTCTGAAGGTCGCGGCTTATCTGCCCAGTCATTTCCACGCTCCCTGCCGCTACATTCTTTTTATACGGTCACAAATTCATAATGTCAGCGAAGAAGGGAGATTCCCTGTTTTCGTAGAATTACTTCGGTGATAAACATTTTTGTTTCGTCCAAGAATGTGGCGTGAAATGCTTTCATGCGGACTTGTATTTGTCTAAATTGCCTTTGAATAATAATAACATTAAGTTTTAATATGCTATATGCTTTCACGTTATTTCTTTTTATTGCTGTTTGAGCAAGTGGCACTGCTCATGATAAGTTTTTGCGTTTCGTTTGTATTAACGTAATGCGTTTTTACACACACATTAATAGATATTAAACTAAATCTTATATATAAAAATGAATCGCAAAATGTGTTGGTAAGCTCATAACTCAACAACGCCTGGACCAATTAGGCCAATTCTTTTTTGTTAATGTTCGTTGTAATTCAAGGAGGGTTTTTACAATGAGGAAAATTCGGATAATTATCGGAAATACCCTAAAAACAGCCCTTTTATTTTCCCATGCAAACGTTTTCTAACTAAAACGTACAGTCGAATTGAGCTTTATTGTTATTGTATAAAGTTCATATTGCAAGCACTCACTGTTGTCTAAGCAATGAAGGTGACAGTTTTTTGTGTTCCTAACATCAAAGAGTCAATTTGCGCTATATTAACGCTACATATAGTTGAAATTCAATCATATCTATCTAAAAAGTGTGCGTGCGTGCGTTGGAGCACAGAATACATCGTTGGAGGATTTAATGTCACGTTCCAAAATTGAATAGCCACAAAATATATAGGTCATTTAGACTTTTTTTGCGATTTTTTTGGCTATGCGACATTATCTATAAAATAATTAAGAACAAAAAACTGCCACTGTACAAATCTTTTTGACAGGACGAAGTCTGTCGGGTCCGCTAGTAGTACTATAATTTTAAAGACAAGAAAGTTAGTTATCGCATAGTTATAGTCTATACAGTACAAAATTCTGACAAATTGTAAACACGAGCGTAAAGAACGGCAATTACGTAGTTAAAGACTATATATGTATATATATAATGAAAATTGCTTTGGCATACGTTGCAAAGTTCGATTGGATTTATCATTATTATGATCATCATCATAAAACAGATCGAGTCATCTTTCTTTTCATTCGAATCTAGAGTTTGTAGGTTACTACAAACACCAATCTTAAGTCATATAGCCAATGACGGCTGATAAAATGCCCCTACGCCCCAATCCACTTTCTACTTTAAAGCCCACCTGCTGAAATCGAAAATCTGGTCGCCAGGAGAAGAGGAAGTCTTATCCTAGTTTCTGTTTGTTGTCAAATTTTTTGACATTTATTGTCTACCTTCAGTGACGTCACTCACGCAGAGAAGCACAATATATCGTTGTTTATTTGCGGTCTTACGTGATACGCATGGCAGGCCAGGCAAAACGCCTTGTCCTACATCTAAATGGGCATTAACTAAAATTATGAGCTGACCTATCCTAATTCAGAAGCGGATTCAGTAAAACGACAAAATATGTGCACTTTCGCATAGGATTTAGTATGAAATCGCATACAAATGAGCGTGAGCAGAGTAGATAGCTCTTAATGTAGTCAAGGCATAGGAGCTCGACACACTATAGTTTATTGGCTCGTAAAGTAAGCTCGCGCCGCGAAAACCCATAACTTAGTATTAAGTTACAATTTCTTTCGAGATGGGAGATTGTATTTATGGGATTACACTCGGTGGTTGCTGTAACGCAACACGTCTCACATACATCTTCGATTACGTATTTGATGTCGGTGATTTTGCATATGTGGGATAGTTGGAATGGCGATCAAGGTTATGTTTCAGAGTGGAGTGTTATGTTGGTAGCCGTGGTTGCTTGGTAATTGGTAGTCTTCGCTACTAATATATCGATTAAGCTGATATGTTGCCAGTGCCCACATTTATGTTATAAGCCGGTGAGCGGTGGTTCGAATTAGACGATGTGACTCTTTCACCTACTGACTCTACCCGTCACACACATAAAATTTACATCCATATCTTTTATTTATATAGATTATATATATTTTCGTATTATAATGAAAGTGAACGTAAGTAAGACCAAGTATTGGTGTTAGAAAGAGACGTAAATATGACATTGTGTGACATTATGATAGAAGGAGAAAAAGTAGAACAAGTAGAAGAGTTTGTTTATTTGGGATGTATGTTTACAAGGGATGGAAGGTGTGATAACGATATAGAGAAGCGAGTGAAAGCTGGTAACATGGTGAATGGGGCCATGCATACGTTTCTGAGTAGTCAGAAAATATCAGAAAAGGCGCGACTAGCAGTGAATGAGGGCATGCTGGTCCCAACATTAATGTACGGAAGTGAAAGTTGGGTATGGGAGAAACGACTTGAAAGCAGAATAAATGCAGTAGAAATGAGAGCTTTGCGGAGTATGGCAGGAGTAAAACTGAGTGACAGATTGTATAATGAAGTGATTAGAAAGAAATGTGGTTTGAAAGAGGATATCGTGACAAGAATAGAGAAAGGGATGCTTGGGTGGTTTGGGCATGTGGAACGGATGGATGAAAGTAGACTGACCAAAATGATTTATGAAGCTGGAGTGAATGGAGATACGGGACGAGGAAGACCTAGGCGAACATATTTCGAACAAATCGAAAGCGTCCTCAAAAAGGCCAGGTCAAAAGCACCCGCAATGGTCGAGCATGTATGAGGAATGTTATGAAAGTAGATGAAGCGAAAGAGATATGTAAAGACCGTAGCAAGTGGGAAGACGTAATCTCTGCCTACCCCCATGGGAAAAAGGCGTGAGTGTATGTATGTATGTATGTATTATATTACCTGTCAAATGAGTAGTGTACTCTATGAGAACTACACAACACGTACTCCGCATATGGGCGTTTATCTAATCTGCTTTGATTACTATTGGAATGTTTACTGTATAGATGTGAGAATATATTGTCATTTTGAACAACGACAAATCGGACGATCAACCTATATAAATGACACTCCGCGGTGAAATCAATGAGTGCGTCTTGGTTTCTTACAAACCTGCGGAACAAGAGATCAGCCTTGTCGATGGCCACGCGTGACGGCCAAACCATAACAGCGCGCATAACGCGGCCGGCGCCAGTGAAAGTGTAGGCTCGGCCGATCAAAACTGCGTCGGCCCACGAACCAGGCCGCGCGTGCATCACCGATAGCGTAGTTTTTGTCTAGTTTTTTCCCCGATCGACACTTTGCATAAGCATTTTTTCTCCTTCATCGACCTTACGTCATCGCCGCCGTCACCCCATTCTGCGAGTGTTCTCACGCTACAATTTCATCGGCGCCAATTAAGCTTTTTGCTCGGCACTAACATTTAGTGCTATTACGGTTGACGGTTTTTGTATCTGTGCAGGTGTGTTTGCTTCAATTCTGTTGTTAATCTGACAAGACTAAAGTTGATACTTTTTTACTTCTCGAGCAATTTGGTGTGATTTGGGTTGATTTTTCATTTTGTTCAATTCATCTTATAAGCCATTATTTATGTTATATATACATAATGTTTGACTCGTGCGTGTTGCCAGTGCTTACATAATTGGGAGACCGTAATCTGATCATTTACAATGGGCGTAATAAAGAGGTACGAGGTCACCAAAGGGGTAGTGGAGGAAGCTGTACTCGGAAATCTGCAAAAGAACCAGTGCCAGCGACATAGGAAGTGGGCATCGCACATAGTTTAGGGGAGTTCTACTAGTATGTTCAGCAGTGGACGTCTCTTTTACGCTGATTTGATAATAAATATTATGAGCAGAAAATAGAAAAATTCATAATCAAAATTAACTCTTGGAATATGTAATTGACAAATTGCGATCTTAGGCTCACACAGATAATCTGCATTTTAACTACACCCGACTTAACCAACTATAGTAGCACCGACCGTCGACAATGTACGCACTCGGAGCACTAGGCAGGTGTGGCGTACCCTAAATAGTGATTAAATAGTTTAAATACTTATGTTATTAATTAATTTTATGCTCTCTAATATAACCTCACTTATATTTTGAACTTTAATTAAGGGTTAAAAGCAAAATAAATCTAGTGTAATATACAACAATGAAATTAACGAAATTAAATAATTGTTTAGACTTATTGCTTAAGGCATGTGGTAATCACTTTTGCCATAAATATCACCAAATCAATATACAATATGTCTCTTATAATAGGCGAATTATTATACTATTTCTGAACTAGTAAAAAAGAAATTTTTCTTCAGGTATTATGCAGTTACCATTATGTCAGACGAAAATGTGTTTTTCGTCTGTGATAATTTACGGATTGACTGAACGATGCCAATAGACTCTCCGTTACCTTCACTCGAGCGCATAGAGCCGACTAATAATTCACAATATATTTGAACGTTTTATCAGTACGTAGGATAAATCAGTACGCACGTCGTGTTAAATTAGATTACGATCTCGAGTCGAGTTAACAGTTTCATTGCAGTGGTAATAAAGCAGCAATTTTCATTGTGTTTGTATCGAGTCTTACTGAATGGAGAATTACTGTATTGAGTCTTACTGAATATGTACCTACTGCGTTTGAAAACAATTATCGAGTTAACGGCCCCCTCCGCGAGACTCGAGCGCATGCGCAGGCGCCGCCTGCACTGAACGGAAGTATTATTATGTGCACATTCACCGGAACTCGCTCGCGATTAGGGTTGTCAGTTACCACATACGGTAATGAGTTTGTTTGAAAAAAGTATATGTAATTATTTGAATCATTATGTTGCGCGTGTTTGATTGATATTCTTTCGATTTTATCATTTTTTCGTTAAAGAAATCTATACTTATATGTTATCCTAGATGACTGAAGTTCTGGAATATATCTCCAAACATGTCCTGCAAACCGGCAACCCTGCACACGGGTCGCAGCAGGGCCACGCCGCGGACGGCTCTATGCAAATTACGTTATTTTTATTCAAATTTCTACATTGGAAACTATCTGTTCGACTTTGCGAAATGGACGAGTATTGTGTACATCAAGTTTTCTTGGCCCACTGGCCAAATATCCTCGACCTTCCGAAGTGTGTCAACGTTACATACAATAACTTGTTTACATTCGCGCGACTGTAGTTACAGCTATTTTTCAAGTACCAAACACGTGTTTTCATTTTTGTGCAGATCATGGGAATGCTCAAACTGGAATGAGTTCGCTGGTTAGGTTGTATCACTACACTTGGTTTGAAAGAAAGAAATAAATTTATTGATGGACTACACAACGATACGAACAACAAATCAAAACAATACAACAATCATATGTACCGCTGCATATGATACCATCACTGTGGCAAGCTCAGTATAAGCAGCAGGTATGGCCTGCTGCACTGGTATTCTGCTTGCCACAGTAGTGACATCAGGCACGAAAACAACACAACAAAAAAATTACAAGGACAATATGGACCGTATTACAAAGAAGATTGGCAGGAAACTATACATTGTTGGTACCATAGTTAGACTAAGTGTACGGCGATAAAAATACCATGTATTTCTTCGTTTTTGATAATATAACAAAAAAGGTAATCGCACCATATGTCTGCAACTGCTAAATAAAAAGATAAACTCATTTAAAAAATAGAGCATAGAGGTAACGAAACGTTATAAATCACTTATGTTTTGACTTTTGCGACGCTTTGTCGATAACTATGTGTTATCAAAACGTTGTAAATGTCAAAATATGTGTGTGATTAATTTAATATTGACATAATCTATGCACGACACGACCATAAATGATATTGCATGTGACCACAGACGAAGTAGTAGAAGCTACGTACGTTAACATAATATACTAATCTGTGACGTTAACTTGACTTTGCCAGTTGACATAATAGTGACAGATTTTTCATTTATATCTAAAAATACAGGACTCAGCTAGGAATAGTAATATTACATTCATAAATTCTAGTGATATTATCGGTATTCTAACTGTCATTAATCAATAATCAGAATATGTATTAATCTATAATCGATATATCCGTAACGAATGAAATAGTTATTTTTCTTATGCATATTGCGTTTTAATATTGCTTGGCGCATAAATACGTTTTGTTATCAATATTCCCTGAAATTGTAACTTCAATTTTTCTTTATTTACAAAAGTTATAGATTTTTCTCAGTGAAAGAAAAATAGGTAACCAGTTACCGTTTACAAAATATTAAAAAATCAGAATCGTACATTTAACAATGTAATGGGTACCAGGCCTGCCAATCTTCTTTCACAGTAAAATATTAAAAAAAAAAGAATAATAAAAAGACAAAGATGAAATGTAAAAATAACAAGGAATACAAAATAACAAACACAGTATTAAAAAGACAAGTAAGTACATATTATCATTTATTTATTTATTTCAACAAATCATGTTTTATTATCATTGTTTTTTAATAATCATTTATTCGTGACATGGATACAAGTCCTTTAGTCGATTTTATTATCATGTTTGCATGTGTTACCATTATCTGCGGTAACTGCATATTATAACAGTTCATAGACGAGTACATCCCTACCGTATTTCCTACTTCTGTGTCAATTACCAAGGAGATTCGGTCCACTCCACATACTTTGCCTTTCAGTTAATTTGCAGGGATGCATAGGTTGTCTCACGAAGTTTTCCCTTGTTGTTGGAACCTTAGATAAATGTACATATGAATTTAGAGAAATAAAAAACATTGCTGCATGTCTCAAAGGTGGCAAGACTGAACTTGCCGATTTGAAGTCTAGTCTTGAGACAACAGCGCCATCTTTGATTACGTCTCGACATTTCATAATACCGTAGAAGTGTTTGAAACTCCTTATCTTCTTCGATTTAAATTAAAAGGCCTATACAATTTGTCTAAAATAAATATTTATCATGTCAGGCGAACCGAGGTAAAAGCGAGTTTCGCAATGTGATAAATAATTCGCAAATAAATCGTTTGTCAACTTTCGAACTTTAATGGTTGTGTGATTCTGGCACCTTCACGCAAGGAACTGGTTTCGCCAAAACAAAACTGTCATCGGGGTCGTGACGAGCCACTTGTTCATTTCAATTCCTATTAAGCTAACTTCATTTACCAATACGCAATATTTATTATGTACTAGCTCTCCATCGTAAAGATATATTTTCACTTAGTTAAAAATATCGATGTAGCCTCTGTTCTTGCGCGAGTCATTATTGTACATAATTTCACAATTATGTCAAATAATAACAATAATTTTTGTTCAAACATCGTTGCAAATTTTCGTATTTATAATATTAGTAGGATTTGTGGTATGATACATTTTGTAGGTTTTTCAGTAATTGTAAACTGACTCGAGAATTATGCTAATCTGCTGGAACTATATTTTTCGTCGAGTGCCAGAAGCAAAGAAACTGTGCGTTAAGTATCACGTGTTTTTGTCGCATTTCAAATAAAAAAATGTTGCTTAATTTCTTTCTAAACGTAAACTGTCTTTTCCTATACATATTATCTATTATTAAAAAAATTTCATTGTGATAACATTTAAATTTGAAGCTTTGTATGCGAGTTAATTTAATGAACAATGACATATAATTGCCGCTTATATTTCGTGATAAAATAATGGGTAGACCCATTAAATGTCATATACTGATAAGATTAGCTCACGTAGTTGATCTATTTAATGTATATATATGTCACTATATATGTCACCTATTCTCCTAGAAACTTTACGCTGTGTAAACAAACGCCTATATTTCTTTATTTAGTAGTATTATAGGAGCGAACCATTTGTTTCCGGAGTACTTCCCAGGTGGAAAATACCTTAGCAAGCTGCTAAGACATAGATTTGACAAACTGGACACGTCTATTCTTAATCTGTCGCCGCCATGATAAATACTATATTATTTTCATACATAGTCGATAAACAATTGAACTACGAAAACAGCTCTTATTGCGTAGGAAACAACGGCGTATTGTCTGATTAGCATTGGTCCGTATATTTCCATAACACGAGCAGTTATTTTTTTATTGTACCTATTACAATCACTCGTCTTTTGTCTGACCTGATGATACGGGTCAAGATTAAATCGAGGTATGCCTGGATTCCTCTAAATCTCTTGGTATTTATCATAAATATTATAGTGGCTGTTAAACGGAAGGTTCAAGTATCGATTTTCTGTCGGTACAGATGTTTTTATGTAGTTTGGTTGGTGGTGTCCAATGGCTTCTTAGATCGGTAGCTGTCAACCTTGCTTAAGTTTGTAGCCGTAATAACTGTGTTTATTACAGTTAGTCCGTTCCTCCTAATTCGTGGATCACAATAAGTAAAAACATAATATGTAATAAACAGAGCATAAACGTACACTTGCATAAGTCGAATAGATTTTACTACACATTACACAAGCACTCTTTGTTTTAATCTGACATGATGGTAAGTGATGATAAGACCGAAGATTGAGATCCGATTCCTTAACCCGTCTATAAATATTAGGACTATACGTTTTCGTGATTTAACGTTTGGTTGGTGGTATATTGGAGCTTCTTCGCATGTTAGATGTGACTTTGATTAGTCGCCTTAATAATTATATTTGTTACCGCTAGTCCCCAAGAATATTTCGTATATGTACTTATCAATGTCGAATATCGCGAATGTAGATACTTATCAAGTGAAAACTTTGATGCTCAAAATTTAGATGTTAATTTTCCTATTAAAAAACAAATTAAATTGGACGTTTTATGTTTCCGCAACATGAGCAACGAAACAAGATGTGATAAATCGTTTATCGTGCTATATAACTGCCATCTTAAAATTTATCAATTGTATTTTAACAGTTCAAAGTGGTAAACCGCTCTATCTTTGTCGTCTCCGTAGTCGTGCTACGGGGGCTAAATATAAAGCTTGGTTGTAGTTTCAATTTTATTTTTCCCAGCTTTCCTCTTTGCTTGCTTGTCTAGTCGCATAATCCAAATTCATCCCAAAAATCGTCTTGGGAATGTTAAACGCAAGTATCAAATTATTGGCAATGTGAACTAAAGAAGAGTGATTAGAATAACTACTGAATATTTATCTAGACATGCCTCGGTGAAATAGAAACAATTACAATAGTAATGATGAGAGAACTATCCCAGGTGCTAGAGTATATAATATTGTATTTGGATTCATAACACTCATATATCGTGTATTCATGGTATTCGAAATGTAATTTAACTTTTTAACTTATTGGGTACAATCGGTTCATTTACTCGTATATGTGATTTACGGGTAATACATAAAATTAAATATACAGAATTTTATATTTATATATATATATATATATATATATATATATATATATATTATATATATATTTCCTACACTTACATGTGTTATAGGATCTAGGGTTACGTATAGACATACATATATTATACATATATAAATATTTTTTTGATTGAAGTATATAATAACAACCATGGCTAAAATATAAATACTCGCATTCATAATACAAAAATGTGCCCCCACCGGGACTCGAACCCGGGACCTCGGAGACTTTGACACCTTGAAACCGTCGTCATTCACTATTTATGTTAAAAAGTAAAATGTTTACTAATTTTGTAAATATTTCATATTAAATAATCGTCAAAGTTCCATTCAAAAAATAATGGAGTCTAGTATCTTTATTAGACTTGATATAAGAATTCGAATAGATCCTACTACTATTATAAAGTCGAAAGTTTGTAAGTATGGATGTATGGATGTTTGTTACTCTTTCACGTAAAAACTACTGAATGGATTTGAATGAAACTTTACCACAATATAGCTTATACATCAGAATAACACATAGGCTACAATTTTTGAGGTTTCTAATGTGAGGTCGTAAAAAAAAACACATTTTTTGCACTTACATTGCAAACGCTGACTGAATCCTACAAGATAGATCAAAACAATTTACATAATGGCTTATTTACGAAGCGATTTTAAGCAATACAGTATTAATCCTTATCCAATTAAGTATGTGCTTAGTTACCGTATTTTTTACTTATTACTAGACTAGACGGAACGAACCTGAAGTCCACGCGAACGAAGTCGTGGGCAAAAGCTAGTACTTACATATTCGAATTCTTGTGCCAGTACTCGAATACCTGAACAAAGTCTTCGAGTGCTGGTTTGTTTCTTGTTTTAACGAATATTAAAAATACCTGACTCGGCGCATCATTAGTTATGGTCTTGTATTTTCTGTTGAGGTACCGACCGACGCTAAACTAGCCGGGCCTAGTTCACATTAATAACTTTCCATATTTCGAAACTGTAATGAGCCGCGGTGTCGTAATATCAGCCACAACTCGTAACAGCCCGAGACTGGTAACGCATCTATTCGAGAGCGAGAGTGGATGGAAAATTGATTTTGTCTTAGCACGCGACCGAGCGGGCGGGGTCAACGGATCGCTTGATCACTTTCTCCAGTGTTGACGGGCCCACTTATGTTGTGGTCGTGGTTAGTGCGTCTGACAAATTGCACGTTATCTCACCACGCCAGTCGCCACCTACCACTGCTTGCTGATGGTCACAAGATGAAACGCTGTTTTTTATATATATACGAGGGGAGGTCAAAAAGTTCGCGGAATGACTGCGAAAAAAGATGAAATGATACATTATGTTATTTTTCCTTTTCAATATATTCCCCCTTAACACGAATACATTTTTCGGATCTGGCATATAACTTATTAATACCGTCGAAAAAATTGGTTTTGTCTTGGGCGTCAAAATACGCCGAAATCGCCGACTTGACTTCATCATCGTCTCTAAATTTTTTTCCACGCAGCTCTTTCTTCATCTTTGGGAATAAATAAAAATCGCTAGGGCCAGGTCTGGACTGTAGGGTGGATGGCGTAGTTGTTCAAAACCGCATCGATGAATGGCAGCCGTCGCAACATGACTCGTGTGAACGGGCGCATTGTCGTGCAAAAGGAGTACACCTTTTGTCAGTTTTCCTCTTCTTTTTTCTTTAATAGCTTCTTTTAATCGGTCCAATAGGGAAGCGTAGTACTCTCCCGTTATAGAAACACCACGTTCTTTATAATCGATCAAAAGAATACCTTCAGTATCCCAAAAAATAGTCGCCATGATCTTTCCGGCCGATTGCGACACTTTAAATTTTTTAGGGGGTGGTGTGCCTTTTTTGTGCCACTGCATCGACTCCTGCTTTGACTCAGGCTCATAGTGGTGAACCCAAGTTTCATCACCGGTTACAATTCGGGCCATAATTTCTTCCCTATCTTCTCCACAGCGGTCCAAAAACTCGCGGGAACAGTTGACGCGCTCACGTTTTTGCAGCGGCGTGAGCATTTTCGGGTGGGTCCCGAGAATGCTTTACTCACTTGAACACACTTTACTCATGCCAAGATGTTGATGAAGAATATTTAAAATTGTGGTTTCTGATACTCCAACTGATGCTGCAAGTTGTTTCTTCTCCAACCTTCCGTCTTCCAATACAAGTTTTTCAACTTTTTCAATGATTTCCGGCGTAGTGGCCTCAATGGGCCGTCCAGGTCGAGGATCATCTTCAATTGACTCCCTTCCTTGCTTGAAAAGGCCGTGCCATTTGTAAATCATGGTTTTACCAGGAGCACAGTCTCCGTATACAGCTAACATCTCTTGCAAAATAGTTTGAGGCGTTTTTCCTTGTTTGGTGAGGAACTTTACGACGGCGCGATGTTCAATTTTCTCCATAGTGGCTAGTTTGTTCCCGATTTACTTGTTTACTCGTTTGTAACTCGAAAGCTAATGACCCAATTAGGCTAGAAATTGGCATATATAGTAATTATGAGTTACTCAAGTAGCGGCTACCTGGAGGAGCGACCTCACCCCCGCCAACCCCGCCATTCCGCGAACTTTTTGACCGCCCCTCATATATGTATACAGGTGTCCAAAAAGTCATGGATTACCTTTTACCTACAGATGGGCCACATTGGGAACTACCAATAAAAATGACCACAGTAAAAGTCTTATGGTTTCCGAGTTTTTTGATGTTTTAATGAAATTTTGGAAAATCTTTTTATCCATGCCATTTCTTTTCGAGTGCAGTTTTTTTTTATTTTAATCTCGAATCATTCTACTAACGATTGAATTCTTGTAAACTCTCTTTATAACAATTTTAATCCAAAACACAAATATTTTTTTGCAAATGTATGAAATAAAGTTGTAATAGCAAAACGTGTTTATTTTGTAGGTGTGTTTATATTTATTGTTTTCAACTACAGCTGGTGTTCAAAATGGCGTTCAGTAGGTAAAAGGTAATCCATGACATTTTGGACCGCCTATATATAAGGTTTGTCTGATTTTCTGCGGACTCTTTGGCCCGCACTCTTTTTTGTTTGTGTTAGTGTTTTTAATTTCCTTATTTATTACTTACTAGCTTTCTGCCCGCGGCTTCGCCCGCGTGGATTTCGGGATTGGGTGTATAGAGGGTTAAGGGTCATAGCTTTTGCCCACGGCTACATATACGCGGAAGTCGGTTTATGGTGCGAAGATTTTATCGCGCTTCCCGTGGGACTATCCGTTTTTCCGAGATAAAAAATGCCGCAAAACTCCTCAAGAATCACTCTATCTATTGATGAAAACCGCATAAAAATCTGTGCAGTAGTTTTTGAGCGAAGCCTTTATTGCGCATCCCGTGGGATCTGTCGATTTTTCCGGGATAAAAAGTAGCCTATGTTACTCGGGGAGAATGTAGCTTTCCAAAGGTGAAAGAATTTTTGAAATCGGTCCAGTAGTTTAAGCGTGAATCAATTCTCGGTTGGGAGAAGGTGTCTTTTCTCCGTTTTGTGGGAACAGATGGTCCCGTCCCCCACAGTCATAGCTCCATCTACCTATATATATATTCTACTATGGGTTCACAGTTTACGAGAGATGACAAGTGTGATGGTGATATTGAATGAAGAGTTTTGAAAGGGAATCAAGTAAATGGAGCACTTCATAACTTCATGAATAGCCAGAACGTATCACAAAGAGCACGACTGACTGCATGGAGGCGTGTTGATCCCCACATTGATGTATGGTAGTGAATGTTGGGTGTGGCAGAAGAAACATGGAAGTAGGATTAATGCTGTGGAGATGAGAAGCTTGAGAAGTATAATTAGAGTGAATCTGAAGGACAAAGTCAGGAACAATGTGATAAGGGAGCGATGCGGCGTAGTTGAAGATGTAGTGACAAAGACAGAGAAAGGGATGCTTAGATGGTTCGGCCATGTTGAAAGAATGAACGAAGGAAGATTAACGAAAGAGATACACAAGGTAAGAATGATAAGACGAATCGCTGCAGGTCGACCTAGGCGGACATATCTCGATCAAATCGAAGATGTCCTCAAGAGTACTCGCAACCGACGAGCATGCATGAAGACGCTCATGAGAGTTGAGGAAGCAAGAGAAGTGTGCCAGGATCGTAGCAAGTGGAGAGAGGTGGTCTCTGCCTACACCATTGGGAACAAGGCGTGACATATATGTATGTATGTATGTACTATTACATCTATGACACGCTGTTTATAACTAACGTAAACAAATCTTGGAAGTCGAATTACCTTATCACCGTGCTCCTATCGATCTCCCAATATTCGCATGCATACGTAAGTCTGGTGCCAATGCATTGCGTTGTCGCTGATGACCACCAGAACCGAGGTAGACGCCGTACAGGTCTAGCTTATGCTGGAAAGAGGCTGCATTAACAAATATTATTCAAGAAACCTGATCAATTTGTGAAGTCAGCAATTTCCAAGTAGATGTCTGTTGCTAGAAATATTGTAGTGTTTTCTTAGCTGACACCGAATCCAAAAATAACAATAATTGTAGGTACCTACATTATAGTATCATAATAATTTATTTTTTATGTCGGATTTTAGATTTTTATTTTTAGTAAATCTGAAGCACACTTAGTCAATATATATTTCGTTATTTGTCCATTTGTTGTATGCATACTTAATGCAAATTTAAAACTTATTTTGGTGTTATTGTGGATGCCATTGTTAGTTTTCAAATTGAAAAGATATCAGCTAAATCGGTTCACTCAGTTCTGAGGTAACAAACTAAAAAAAATACTGCCGAAATGGGAAGCTACTCCTTTTTTAAAATCGGTTGAAATCGAAAAAAATAATTCATTGTGGCACCTTGTATCTTGAATATTAATGAATCGATATAACAACATAACAAAGGGGTCTTTGATAATATTTTTAATTTTAAAACCTTGTATATATATATATATATATATATATCAATATACTAATTAACTGATTACACAGAAATATGATAATGTCAGCAGCATGTTGTGTTTGTTCCATTATTCCGATTTAAATTTGAATAATATAATCGGTCAATGATGTTAAATAATTTATTTGCAAGTTTAAATTGTGCAAATCTAGATTTTCTTGTTATCCTGACCTGTGCACATTGATTTATTCATTTCAATTGCAAATATTTTCTGAGCTGTATACATTACATTAACTTTAGATACGAATGAAAGGAAAACTAACAAGATTTATTTTGTATTAACACCAGAATTACATATTGCAAACCGAAGTTAATGTTAATGTACAAAGACGGGAATTCTTTTTATCCGCTATAACTAATGTTAAATTTGCGTAACCACTTATTTTTTAATTATATAAGGATACTGACAAAGACGATATATATATCGAATCTAATAGCGAATCTAAATCCACTTGAACAAATACAAATATTTTCATTAAAATCTTACACACAATATATGTAGAAAGATATCAAAAATACATTTATCATGCTTTTATAAACAAACCATTATGCCAAAGAGTAGAACAAAAAAAAGTTCTAAATACAAAAAAAAAAACCATTACACATTTCCCTCAAACTTTAACATAACGAATACCACACATTAATAATCGTGAAGAAGATGCTAGATGATCAATAACAACAATATGTGAAGATGATGACTTACCTTTAATGTCAGCCAAAGTGTTTTCAGTGGTTACTATACAACTTGTAGGATTAGCTGTTATATCTCTAGGGCTGTGTACGAAATGTATCTGATAAAAGTCGCTAGCGTGTGTTTATATGCAGTACAATAATGCAATGCAATTTATTGAATTGGTACAATGTTCAAATTATATAAATGTGACCCAAACGCAGAATTTAGTTATCTTGTAAATATTCTAATTCTTTACATTTTTTTTTGTTTTACACGCTTCTTCGCTCGTTTAGAAATAATAAACATCTCTCGATTTAACTTTCAAATTAAATCGAGAGATGTTAATATAATGAATACGATTTGAATACAATTTCAGGATAGCTCTCCTTACCTTCAGATAGGTATTTATCTATTTTAATTCATTTGCTTTAGATTTTATAACTATTTGTTTTATTGTAGTTGTGACTAAGTACTTTTCTTTCCCATCAGTTATAGTGCAAATACCCTCTAGTTTTTTGGTTCTGCTGACAACGTCCGAAGAACGGTCATATCATTAATTTCAGTTGCAATAAAGGTGGTAAAATGGTATGGTCTATGCTACTTATACATAACGCGAGTCCTTAAAATATGAGTGTGATTATATTATTAACTAATTTGATTTGTTCCAATCCTCATATCAATCATACGAGTGTTATAGAATGCCCAATACTGTACGGTTGCATATCGTCGCTTAATATCTAATACCGCGTAACTCACAATGTCCTGACTTTTCAGAAAACATAAAAAAAACAAGTACTTTTCATTTGAATATTTTATTTGAATTAATACTTAAAATTTCTCCATTTGTAAGTATTTGTGGCAAGAAACATATATTCCTAGCGTGTTACGAAACCTGACAGTTATTTATGTCTGCTGAAAAATTAACATTTATGAGTTATAAAGTGTTAGAACTAAAGCTACTACATTATTACTTTAAAGTGGGTTCGCATTACTGTAGTGGCAATGATACGATTCTCTGTGAAGAGTTTTATAACAATAGACAAACAGGCTAATACGGACATATTCAAATAATACTCGCAGACAAAATATAAATCTTGCGTGCGATGGCTAAATAGTAGATATCATAATTTTGTTCCATTTACATTGTGTTGTCTTGGAAAGTGAAGTAAAAGAAATTGATTAAGAACGTAAGGTTACTACTATTACACGCACTCGCAGAATAAGTTGTTAATATTAAGTTAACTGCTTTATTATTACTGTACAATTCTGAAAGCATTTGAGGAGACTGAAATTTTAATTAACATTCGTAAAACCTTTTCTTATTAAAATAGTACGTACGTAGCTAGGAATAATACGTGCAATCACCTCTTAGTCAAGTCTGAGCCAAATGCGATTCAATAGCTCATAACGAGTTGAGATGAGACAAATAACAATTGAACGATTAGTTATTTATAAGCGCTGACGCTCGATGATCAATTGCATCTATTCACAATGTTACGTATGCCGTGTTGTGTATTAACACGCGATTTAACTTCACAAAGGCTTCGATTACCGAGAGAGCGGCCCGTGAGTCATCGACTTCACTTTCACTCGCCCCCGCAGGAAATTTGACGCGAAATCGTAACCACCAACCGGACAACGAGGGGTTTAAATGGTAACACGAAATCTGTTTAATGCACATACTGTATCCTGTCTGACTTGGACTTGTATTTGCCGTTTCGAAACTACTGACACTAAACAGTTTAGTGTAATCTTGTCAGCTAATAGTTTCTCTTGCCTTTATGATCGCACCCTTGTATGTTTATATGATCATTCTCGATTTAACTCGATACATGAAAGTAAGACGTGTTAAATCTGCTCAATGGATATAATTAATCGTGTATTTATTGATACTTCAATATTCAACTATTCAAATATTAGAAAATGCAGGGAAAAGAAATTATGAAGAAAACTAGTTAGGCATTCAATGTAATATTAATTTTGAAATTCCGCCATCTTCCGCATTTGTCAACTCGTGTATAATCATTGACTTTTAAGCGGTTCGAAGTTAAGTTTTGAGTATAACTTTGTGTATGCTTATCATAAGCATAATACAACGTATAGATGCCAATATATCAGCTACCACAATGTGTTTTCTTTTTCTATTTTATATTAAACAATGCGTACGATTAAGTGCGTTCTTCCTCAGTTGACAACTCATATTAGTCTAATTTAACATAGGTATTTACACTTATTATCGTCAAATACCCAGCTGATCCTATAAGTTCTTTGACTGTTAGGTAGCCCGACGTTCGCTGGGACAGACGCTGTGTTGAAATTAAATGGCAGACGTGCTAACATAACCTCGGTGCAACTATTTGCTAAACGCACACATTACTAGTACTATCAAGTTTTGACATTAGCTTTCCTTTATTGATGTTCTGTGTAATTAATTATACGAACGTTCTAATATGCCCGTTCGGTACATGATCACAGAGTGGATTTAGCTTGACGTATTTTATGATGTTATGCCCTTTTTATAATTTTTATACATATGTTTTAGTTAACGTAAGAATAAAACTTTTCATTAAAAATATTGGCGTAGATTATACGTTTTTTGGGAAATTAATCCTACGATATACTAATATGAAGCGATCAATCAACTTGTCAGCTCCATTTGTGCCCTGTGTATTTCATTTATGTGTATATGGTATATTTATGTAAAGTTATGAATTCATCACTTTTGTCTTTAGCTAGAAAACGCGTCTGTAGACTAAATAATAGTGATGATACTATTTAGTCTACAGACGCGTTTTCTTTTTATATGATTTTTTGTCGTTAGAACGAAATACACGTGAATGATTCCGTAATATGGAATCATTTTCACGCATTGTCATTAGATATTGAAACGATTTGAACGAGAACGATATTTTGGTTAGGGGTCCAGGTTTTAATTGGGCGTGAGCAGCGTTAATCGTGGATACTCTTGGAAACATAAATACATATACTCAGCCTTTTCCCCTTAGGGGAGGCTGAGATTACAGTTTTCCACTTGCTACGATCCAAACATACTTTCCTAGCTTTCTCGACTTTCATTCACACCCGTCGGTTATATTATTTCGCAAGTTTAGTGTTTGCAAAACTCTTACTATTCTATTATTAAGTGACTCAGTACTCATTAACTGCGGTCGTAAAAGCTTCACTGACCTATCCCAAATCTAGTTTCACCGAACCAATATTATTGTAGGCCAAGTAAAATGATTGGACAAACACACCTTTGTATTACTACTTATAAAAAAATATACAACTTAATTTTCAGGCAGAAAACAATAAGCAAAGAAACACATAATCAAGAATGATCATATCTTTCTTTGCTATGCTAGTTGTATAGACTAATATGCACCTCTGCGCATTGAAACAATCATAGTCGTTTTATTTATTATTGAAGCTAACAAAACTAAAAAAAGAATTATTTAATCGTAAATTGAGAGGTAAGTTTCTTGTTATCAGGATAACGAGTGTCCCATTGTAATGTACACAGTCACACGTCAAGCGTGTATTGAACTGTGTATTTTTGATTGACTGTATATATTTCCAATTTATATACAGTTAACTATAATTTTTATAAACACTTCTTAGGAACAGGAGCGGCGACACGTGTATTCTAACGTACTTATTGGATAATCCGTAACCGCATATAAATTGAAACTTATGTATGAACATTAATGGCCGTGGGTATTTTCAGAAAATTTTCTGTGAACCCCGATTAAGGCGGCCAACGAAAATTCTCACTGGCGGCGTCTTCGCAGATGTTTGTGTCATATGACTTCTGAATTTCTTCAGAAGTTGTTATATAAATAAGTATATTAACCAACCAAACCATGCATGTTTGGAAACCGATTTACGGCACAGTAAAAGTTTTATTAACGCTGCTTGTAGGAATTGCATCATAATTTATAAGGAGGACGTTTAAGGCCCTTTTACGTTTCCGTACTGCGTTTGATTCACGATATTTGACTTTAATGAACCACCATTTTATTGTTTCAGGTAAGTTCTAACTACTATTTAACGCCCCTGGAATGATCCCGGTAAGTAAATTATATTTTTAATAGGACATCTAACGACATATGCTGATAATGCGTGTAAATTACCAATAAATATTTACGTACATGCGAATGCGTAATGAACTAAACAAATATAAAGGAAATGTATATTTTATGTAACTACCTGAATGGTTTGGATTATGTAAGTAAACGACGACCCACAATGAAAAACGAAACAAAAAGTTGTCAGTTTGTTAATTATAAGTGGAACGCCTTAATGTTTTCATAAATTAAACCACTAGGAAAGTAAACAACGACCGGTTTAATTGTAAAGCAATTAGGGCTGTAGCTTTCCGGTGCATCGAAGCCGCACGGCGGCGCGGCGCGATAGCGATTGTCGCGTGGAGGCGCTCCCACTCGCGACGGCGTTCGCGGCCGCAGCCGGCTCACGCTCGTTCTACTCCAGTCCTCAGCCGGCTGTCTCGCCGACCGCTCGTGCGCTTCCTGTGGCGACTCCGATGTTAGTGTACGATTACGACATCGCGAAGCAATCGAAACTTTTACCGTGACAGTGTTATCAATTTTATCGAATATGGGTTAAACGTCCATCCCGACGTTATGAGTCCGGGCGAGCGTGCCGCCTTCGGGCGCCGCGAACCCGCTCGCCCCCAGTTCGCCACCACCGCACAAGGATACCCACCGCCGTTCTATCAACCTTATGGAGTACATCACCCGAATGCATGGCTGGGCGCACCACTTATATCCATGACAGGACGTGCGCCGCAGACTTCCAGAAATCCTCCCGTTTCAAAACTAGCCATGCATGCCCAAGGTGCACCTCTTATTATACAAAATCGTCACGATAGACGAAAATATAATATTGCGCCTGAGCAGCGTAACCAACGTCAAGCTGGCAACAACGATCACGCATCCAAGGAAAAGTGTGAACAACCCTCTGAGGGAAACAAACCACGTAGCCAACAGCAATTGTCGCTTTCGATGCGAGGCGGACGCAACAACAACACGGATGCGGTTAGTGTGGCAAGCGACGAGAGTTCCGGCTCCACAAACTCCGACACCATGTTGCCCAGGATAATAAAGCCACGAAAAAGACGCAAAAAAGACAGAAAGCCTAACAATATTGCTCATGATTTATCGGCCGCTACTTTGGATCTCGGTGAAGTAGATCATTGTGCGGTCAATGGTGTTACATCGGCGTCGCATAATATTTATGACGATTCGTACGGGCGCGAAATATCTTTGCCGTTCCGATTGGATGTCAATGTTTTAGAATATCCTGACCCAGTTCCAGAGACATATCGTGTGGCCGCGTTGGGAGAAGCGTTAGAAGCTACACGATTCGGAGTGGCCGAGGCTGTATCTCCCTCTGAGTCGGCTGTTAGCTCGTGCCAGTGTCGTTACTGCGATCCAGTGGGACAAATTTGGGACGCCGATTCGATTTCTGATCTATTGGACGAGAATTCGAGTGGTGATTTCGCAACATCTAAATTGGAGGATTCCATGAAAGTGGTCGGACCATTAGGCAGACGAGGTATCGACTCGACCTTGCGACGAAGCTGGAGTGATCCCTCTTCCCGGGTGCCTGAACGACGAGAATCCCATAACACTGAAGCGTACTCTGCTCCAAATCTCTATTCTTTGTTTCCACCCGCACGAAGGGCTAGCTCTCCTGAGCCGCGATCGCCGCTCTCCTTAGAGATATCCTCAGAAATTGTAACATCGATGAACGGGCATCGTGACTTGGAAATCAAATTATTTTCGACCTCGCCGTCGGCTATGAACACCGAACATCGTTCATTCTTTGCGGATAAAAGTGAAAGTGCCGTGAACAGATGTATAACCTCGGGCTATGATAATAAAGTGGACAGTGCGGTGAAAAGTGACAAAGTTGATGCAGTGGCTAAGATGAGTGGGCAAAAAAGTGATAATCTGTCTGATCCGGGATGTTCATCGAAGTATGTAACCAGCAAGCCGTCACGCAACATTTGTGATTTAGCCTTAGTTACTGCCTGATAATTTTTACGATTGTGTCGCGTGATATTGGAAAGCAGTCATCAATTATACTGTTAGGGTTACAGCGCTCGCCATTTGAGCTGGACTCAAATTGTCTCAGCGAGGCATCGGAGCGCCCCAAAACTTTTCTTTAAATTCATAAAAAAGATCTCCGAATCGGTTTCCTGTAGATGCTATACAATTTAATTTATTTTTAACAATAGTATAGGAAACTGGCGCTGAGCTTTATCTGGAAGCATTCAATTTGTTGTTTGTCAAAATAATAATACACCGCAAGCTTTAGTTATTCATCTGTCGATGTCGGTTGAAAATAATGATTGCTTGTTTTCTTTTTGTGTCGTTTCGCGTATCTAGCACAAGCATTATCTTGTGTGGATGTGCTGTTGAAGCCGCGTGGGCAATTAGCGTTTCACACTACTGACACGATTCTCGTGGTTGCAGTGCAGCTATTGCGGTTTCCCGCGGTTTTCACCGCGCGCGCTCCGTTCCGGGTGGCGCTTCTTGTGCCGTTAATTTTTTACGAAACATATTTTTGCATTATTCTAACGCGAAAAGAATTATTTTCCGTTTTTATCTGTTTAAATTTGATAGACTTGCTATTTATAACATTCCATTCATAACACACCTTTGAAATCGGAATTGAATTAAAATATCGGCTGTATCAAAGCATTAAAAATAAATTGGTTATGCTCTTAGAGTGATTAAATTAAAATTCGTCGGGTTTTTACTAAAGCTATTATTGAGATGGCAAAGCATATGCAATGCATTCTATATCTTTGCTAGTCACCACGATTGCTAACCTAATCTATTCCAAAATTACTATATAATTCACAGACTAATTGAGAGGCGAATTATACTTTTGAGAGGTAAAAGTATTCATTTAAACACCATAATCAATACGTACTCATATCTGTAAGTTAGAAATGAAGAATAGCAAGCTCCTGTAAATGATATGCAGCTAATTCCGCTGATTTTGCATGTATTTTTCATTTACGATCAATTAGTTTAAACGTCGTCTTATTTTTAAGCGAGGGTCCAACGGCTTAAATGATACCAGATAAAGTTCCACTATGTAGATAATGTGAATATAACTAAGTTATTCATGGACTGTACGAGCGTACGGTCCCTATCGTTGGGTTTTACACACTACGGGCTGATTCGTTTTCCTTTCTTATTTTTGTGTGTTGCTTATACTGTTTGGTGCGTGCGTGGGATGACATGATAAATTGTTACTTGCTTTGACTTTTTCTATACGCGCAGGCTCAGCGCAGACGGGGGGCTGTGTATGTAAGCTTAATCTACTTTATATTCCAATTTGAACGTGTAATGAATTAGGGTTCTGTCGTGTTGGATGATTTTTAACGTCCTTCGTCTGATTGCATGCTCCTATGAATGTGTCTGTACCTCCAGGGGTGCATAATATTCCAGGACCCCAATTTTTTCTCAGATTATAAATTGTAAACCACTAAATTTCTCTGTCGTGAGAGAGAGTGAATGAGAAAAATGTTTTCATTAAAACGTGACCTTCTCATAATTTACCGACTTAATTACGAAATCGAGACTATATAATTTATTCAAATATTAAAGATACCATACTTTTTATTTCGCAAGTGTCTTAAGTTTCCCCAGACTCTTGAAGTTTTTCGAACATTATAACGGAGTTCAGAAAATTCCTGCACCCCTGTGTCCTACAAGTTAGAAATACTTGTAATAGAAAAGGAGACAGCTAATCTTAAGAGAAAAGTTCCAAAAATATTGAGACTAAACTTATCATTGACTGAGTTTTGACATGTTGGTATATTGATATGATAACGCTGGGCCTGTGATCGTACTGGGATATGGAGCGACGTGGTGGCAGACGTTATTGTAAAACTCAATGATACTTCTCACTATAATGTAAACAAATAGGCTACGTCTAACATACTGAGTGAATGCATTTTATACATAAAAACTGTAGGTTTAATAATTTGTTTGTGAATGTCGTGAGGCATGAGTTACACGCTCGCACACTATTTTTGTACAATAAAATAATAATAATACCATGTCCTGATAATGCTGTTGTTTTATTTATAACATCTTTGGAAACGTAGCTATACGGCAAAGTTCCGTAATATTGTCATATTTCCATATTTTTATGTTGCCATCGCTTTTTGTATCTACTACAACAAAATGTACTGGAACTACGTAGAGATCGATGTAATTTCTAGTTTCAGTGGAATACAAAACATGATAATTTGTTTTTTCTGTCGGTGACGACAAATTGCTCAACTAATAGGTAGTAAGTGGCGACCGTTGCAATGCCAGGGGCACGATTCTCATGCAATCGAATTTTTTCCATATTAAAATTCGTATACGAATATCTCCGCTCTACTGAAAAGTTCGAATGTTTCGTTAATCTCGTATTCTGAGCACCCATAGAACAATTACTATTCGAAATAGTACGTCGGGTATAGATAGATTAAATAATAAATTACGTTATTATTAAGCGTTTATAAAAACGCTGTTACTGCATCATCTACTAATAGATTTTATACGTAAATATTACTTTTAAAAATATATTATTTTATTAATATGACACTTTAATTTTAAAACTCTTAAGTTTTTTAGTAAACAACTTAAAAACGAGAAATTAAAAATTATTTATTTCCGATATTTTCTACACACATATATATATATGTAGAATATATATATATATATATATATATATATATATATATATATATAATATATATATATATATATTATATATATATATATATATATAATATATATATATATATATTTTTTTTTTTTTTCTTTTTTTTTATTCTGCCTACCTTTGTTTTTAATAAGTCAATGCGTGATCGCTGTTGAATCACTGGCTGAAACATTTGGATGAGTTCTAATGTAAGGTTCTTATTTAATCGAAAATGTTAATAAACTCTGCATTGCTCAAATCAAATGGACCTACATTTGCTGAAACACTTCGTCGCGGCGGTTCTGCATTCGCTGCCTCTAACTCTTGAACTAAATTATAATTAAAATCTACAATAAATTCGTCCATTTCCTATGTAAAGTCAAATCAACACAAACAAAAAGTATATCCAATCAAACTTTGATTTAAATTCGTATTCGAATGTCCACTTCTACTGGTACGTACCACTCGTTTTGTTCGAATGACGTTCATGCGAACTAGTTCGATTGTGAGCTTCTGAGAATAGACTAACTGTGTTACATTCGAAAAAAATTCGAACTTCGAACTTTTTTACGAATGTGAACTTTTTTCTATTGCATGAGAATCGTGCCCCAGGGGCACAGCTTGAGTACTACATTTTTTTTTCGAGGGGAAATGCTCCTTATGCACCGTGTCACCACGCTGGCTAGGCTTTTTGAGCCTGGTTTTTTTTTGTAGTAGGATATAAAGGCTCAGGAAATATCGCAGCTCTTAGTTCATTCCAAAGTTTGCACTTACGTGAAAGAAACAAACGGTGAAACCGTATTAGGCCAGATCGGTTTTGTCGGTTGACCGGTTGCGATACCGAGAAACTCTATTATGATGGCGGTTAATGTGATGTTATTTAGACGATGAAAGTAGCACTGTAAACAGTTCCTCAGAGCGCTCGGTTAAAAAGTCTAGAAAGGACCCACAAAGAACAAAAATCACTCTGCTCCTCCAAGGTCTCTGTTGAGGCCGTGATATTGAGATCACCAATAATGCGCAAAGCACGCCTAAGCAAGGAATCCGAGCTGATACTAAAGAGATCTGCCTCAGAAGTATGAGCAGATCTTTAAGTTTTATAGTATCATTCGTTAAGCGGTGAAGTACCACTTGACTCTTTTTAGTATGCCCCGATTTATGTTCGCCACTTTGACTTTATGTTCCTTCTAATGTGCTTATGTGAAAGTTCAACTCTGGAATACTATTAGAATCGGACGTAAGCAAATTTACTGCTTGAAACTGAGACATTCCATATATTTTTGGGTGTAAGTTTGATTTCTGTTTGATTTCATTTTATGATTATATATTTGAAATGTAAATGGTTAATTGTCACAGTTTCATGATTTACTTAATTATCAAAATACAATACATTCTCAAAGTACCGTCATTTATTTCTATACACTTTATCCAAGACAACTATGAGGTGTGACATCATAACGGCCTTATCAAATGTCTCGACGCCCTCAATAAATATAATAAATTTGGACAAACAATCACGCAGAAAAGTAAACACTAAAGAATAACAAAAGTCGTTTAGAGGTTATATATAATGTATTTGACAGTTCATTATCACTTAGCTAAAAATATAACGAGTAATGGAAGAGCTATGACACGATTTTATAAAATCTTATTATTCTTTGTTATTCTGGTACGGATGTTGGTCCTCGGATAAGTCTTATGCGACTATCGAAAAATCGGGCAATCCGCCCTGATTCCACGAGTTTATTTCGTGACGTAACATTTGAAAATTCAAATATTTTGTATACACGGCAAAACTTCTTACGTAACCGTTAAATGCCACTTTCTATTGTGGTCAAACAGCTGTTCGTTGGTTACGCACATACCATTGTGCTCTTGTTTACCGCGGCATTGTATAGGTGCCACACTACGGATGGTCGGCGGTTTCAAAAGTAAGAATAGTTCCTCTTTCGCGAATTGAATTTTGTCAGTATTGCATTAGAGTAGTTCCATTTTTCTGATCAACAGTTTTCAAAAAAACAATTACGTCTTTTGTAACTTAATCAAACATTCAAACCAAGACTTTGTGACAATATGTTTTCGTTTTGAACAAGGCTTCTGACCATGCGAGCCGATTTTTTTTTCTATTCTTTGTCATGCAAATTTCCGTTTGAAAGCATTTGGATTTTATATGCGCCTTCGTTGAAGCTGTCTGTCTATAGCTACTGTATTTCTATGAGTGCTTTAGCACTGACAAGGCCTTGGACAATGTCATGACGAATCTGTCAACGAACACATTACTTGTTTACGATTATTTACTCTACATAGTATTTAGTACCGAACCGTAAATAATCCGTGTAAATCTACGACGTTGAGATACTCGAGATGAGCAGTGCAGCAATGGGCGTCTTTTGGCTGAAATAACGATGCCCTATGTTGAAAACTTCACTTTCTACTGCAGTAGTTAGGTTCCATTTTCAATTACATATGAACAAGCTTGTGGTCAATAGTTGAATATTGAACTTGAACAGTAGTATGAATACATCCCAACTATATAATATTATAAATGTGAAAGTGTGTTTGTTTGTTTGTTTGTTTGTTTGTTTATTTGTTTGTTTGTTTGTTTGTTTGTTACCTCTTCACGCTTAAACTACTGGACCGATTTCAAAAATTCTTTCACCTTTGGAAAGCTACATTCTCCCCGAGTAACATAGGCTACTTTTTATCCCGGAAAAATCGACAGATCCCACGGGATGCGCAATAAAGGCTTCGCTCAAAAACTACTGCACAGATTTTTATGCGGTTTTCATCAATAGATAGAGTGATTCTTGAGGAGTTTTGCGGCATTTTTTATCTCGGAAAAACGGATAGTCCCACGGGAAGCGCGATAAAATCTTCGCAC
Source organism: Scirpophaga incertulas (assembly GCA_036419045.1). Taxonomy (NCBI): domain Eukaryota; kingdom Metazoa; phylum Arthropoda; class Insecta; order Lepidoptera; family Crambidae; genus Scirpophaga; species Scirpophaga incertulas. The sequence goes on from CM071630.1 coordinate 34,054,370, forward strand.
CATAAACCGACTTCCGCGTATATGTAGCCGTGGGCAAAAGCTATGACCCTTAACCCTCTATACACCCAATCCCGAAATCCACGCGGGCGAAGCCGCGGGCAGAAAGCTAGTATTTTATATATGTATATACAGACGTAACAATCTCTTTGGGCATGACAACAATTATGGGTATTTGCTCAATGTAGAGCAGGTCACTTTTTTATTTATTAATTAGGTTAACAAAATTAAATTAAACCAAATCAAGTGAATATAATTATACTAATGATAACGACCAGGCCAGCCAACATTTAAAATTGATTCTCGGGCGAATTGTATTTATTTATTAGCGAAATGCTCGCTCCAGTTATAACTTTCTGGAACAAGGTTTGGCTAGTTTCTGTATTGTTTGTTAATCTGTATTATTTCTTGGTTTCTTAGCCGGCGGCGCGGTGTGATGTAGGCACGTGGCCGCGCGCGACCTTGGACTCGACCGCGCTATAGAAATCCAACTTGCCTGCGTAAACATATAAAAGCATAGTACAGCAAACAATATAGTGTCTAAACAACTTGAATGAACCGTTCAATAATATTTCTTTATTGGAATTGAACGATCATTCTCGTATAAAACCTTAAATGTATGTTACACGAGCGTGGCATGACAAAATTAAACCAATTACTCGACCAACCCGCTGTTCTCTTGCTACCGCCATTGACACTCATCTGGTCGATTATTGTTATATAATCATCTGGTTTCACTCCATGTGTGTTTATTACACCTTCTAATCACGAGGTCCAGTGTTCGAAACTGCACCAATGTGTTTTTCATTTTCTACTTGGCCAGCGTGGTTGACTAAAGCTCATTCACCCTGACTTAATAATGTCGACTCAAATAGTAACCGATGGGGTTGTGTATGAGCTGCGATCATTTATCATTTTCCGTTTATTGGGTAGGTACTTAAACAGGTTACAATCGACATCCAGGAGACCTATTTTTCAATTACGAATGCGACTTAGACATCACCGATGTGACTAATAATCACCGATTTTCAATAATTCTTATTTTTGAATATTACTGATGTGACTACTTAGTCACAGGTGTGATTTCATTACGAGTGCCCTCACCCACTCGTAATCAAGTCATACTTGTGGAAATGTTAGCTGTGTTTTGTTTGATTTTTCAGTCTATATATATAACCGGCAGCGGTACATTCTGCGTGGAACCGAACTCTTTGATTTATGTGTGTACTTTATCTATGTTGGCAGCTCTGCGATCGACTTTCAAAAATTAGATTTTTAGGAATCTGTGATCTCAAAGTCACCGCTGACTATTTAGTCAGCGGTGATTTCGAAGTCGCATTCGTAATTCAAAAATAAGTCTCCTGGTCGAGAGCATTAGCCCAAAACGTATGTGCTTATCGGGTCTAAAGAAACATTTACATTTACAATCACACAATACTATACACGCAAACATTAACTATATATTGATCGATATTGCCAATTATTGTGTAAATTGGCAATATCGATCAATAATAAGAATTATACGGGCAATAAATATACAAAAACTAACACAAACAATTCAGCGAACAGTATGTATATCATGATATATAATCACTACCGGTCGATCCACTTCGTAGATTATATATAATTTAACGTGACAAAATCAAAAATATTTCTTAAAAAGTTTACGATTTTTATAATACATATAAAAGAAAATATATATATCCATACCAGTCCCCAGCTTACGTAACTTTATTGCTATCAAATTTTATTGTAACTACCAGATCTGTCTTTGTAAAACGTGATTTTCAAAAATATGTTTTCATGCGTTATTATTTAGATAGATACAATCTTAATTATAACTAATTGGTCAATCGATTGTATTATCACGGTCTTAAGTCAGTTTTCAATATCCTAGCTGAATTAGATAACGTAAAATGGATTTATTGTCAATTGAAAGAATTTACCACACAACAGAGACAATTAATATAAGCCCTTTAACCAAGTAACCTAAAATCTACTACACGTCTAATAAGTTACACAAGATGGCCCCTGATTGATGGCCTCTCGCCGGGGCAGACGCGATGACCCGTCCGGTCTGACACACCGGCTACTGTAACATTTGAAAGCTGCACGCCTCGCTTTCATTCGTCAATTACGCAATTTAAAAATGGAGCTTCTTTCTTTTTAAATGTTACATGTTGCTCCAATTTCAGAATAACTACTGTCATATTCTTTTTTATATGTGCTTTGTTGACAAAGAAGCAGTGTGCCGGTCTGATGATAAGTCGTTACAGTCGCCATTAGTACATATGGTACCTAAAATGTACTAACTCGGCACCCCAAAACACAATACGTACACATTTTCTGGCAGAAATTGTTAAGACGGAAGTACCCTGTTATAGTCTCCCTCTGGTAGAAAGAGGTATTTTGATTTGGGATTTATATCGTAAAGTCGATATCGCTACTATATGTTTGCCTTAATATTAACATATATGGATTTGAAAAATATTTACAAATTAGCTAACTTCTACAGGTCCGATATTTTTCAACAACCAACACTTAATATCCTTAACATGTGCTCCATACTGTCCCTTAGTTACACAGTAATAAGGTAATAATTGACATGTCATATTGACTTAGTCGCAACTCTGCCAGTCCGAATATGTCGATTGCATTGCCATTTTTTCAACAAATATAACTTGACGTATCACAAGTCGTCGAAGTTTCTTGGTTATTAATAATTAATTTAGTCATTTATAATTAATTATACATAAATCAGTTGAGGCACAAACAAAACGCTAAGCTGAATTCTATAAGATAGTTTAAAGGAATAAAAGGAAGGCATGGCCAATATTACTATAAATTATAAATTCTACACTTCTCATTCGACTACTCGGGACAGTTTAAGTGGCACTATAGTGTGCTATTAGTTGGGCAGTAAGCAATAACCGAGAGAAAATTTGAACTTGAAACATAAAACAGTATATATGTACATTATATGTAACATATATACATACAGTTTAAAAAAGCCTTTCAAATTTTCGATATAAAAATTTACGCTGTGGATATGGACTGACAACAAATGTACTATTCGATTTAATCGAATGATTTAAACTGCTTGATGTGAATGTGTAAACCCAGCAATCTAACTGATACGATCAAACGGTAGTTCTGTTAACTTATTTTAGCCGTGATTACATTCGAGTGAAACAGCAGTGTGGCTGTATAGAATGGGTGTGCTGAGCTTGAGTACCCCCGCCTGATGTTTGCCGCGAATTTTGCATAGCTGTCTTCAAGTGTGGAGAATAAGATAGGCAGTGAAGTTACTGGCTAACTTTAAATCTTAAGTCATATTTTGGCTACATACACTATAGTTTTTGTGAGGATTACAGATTATAACCACATAACATCAGATGGATAGTATTTTCGTCATAATATTGCAACAAAAAGAAAATTAACAGTTCAGATGGAAGATGTTATAAATAGATGTTCTATTTGACATTTTAATGACACACAATAAGGTTTTATTTACAGTAAAGTTGTCATCGTGAAGTGAGATCGTGTTACAACGCAAGCCGAGCCCGTCAGGTGCAGAGCTCTGCGGGCGCGTTACGTAACGTTCGGCAGTCATTGTCCACGATTACTGGCGCGGATAATTCCACTCGGCTGAAATGTTCGCCGTATCGACGAGTCTCTGTCACTGAAAGCGGTTGTATAACTTCATGAGACCAAACAGGTTGAATTGTACAAACTCAGGGGATGAGTTCGTTGTTTCAAATATTTCATTGAGAATGTTGAAAAAGTGGACGAAAAAATAGTTATGAAAGAAATGTAATGTTAAGCAATTGGTCGTGTTGTTAAGAGGCGAGTTAGGTTAATAAACGTGGTCCAGATATTGTTTGAAGAAAGCCTACATTTAGTACCAGTTTATTGAATAATTTATAAAAGTAGTAAAACATGGTAACATTGATTTTGGATGGCTTATCTACATATTTACATTAAAAAGTAAATTACTAATTTCTGAGGTTCTCGTATGTCATCAGCGTCACATACTAATGTACTTAAAGAGTTACTATTGTGGTGCCCGATTGAGTACTGTCTATTTATATTCAACGCATTAGTAACTAGTAGTAAAAGCAGGGTTAGCTTAGCTAACTTCGAAGATTGACTTACGCAGGCGCGGTGCTCCTTTGTGCTAGTATTTCTTGAATCGCGTAAAGCGATCTGCTTTCAACGCACTATTAGACAGTAGTATTTCTAAAAGGAGTCAGGGTTTATTTGGTATACTTCCAGACTTAAACTTCGAATATGGACTTGGAGGGTATACATACTTTCTTGACCAAACTATCTACAAGTAATCTTTGAATTGAACAAAAACGTTGCTTTCAATGCATTAGTATTTGTAGCCGTAAGTAGTATTTCAAAAAGCAACCAGAGTTCGTTTCGAATGCGACTTGGAGAATAGCCGTGCTCTCCTGATCTACTAGAAATCCTCAAAGCGCGCAAATAGTTGCTTTAACCTGTAGTATTTTTAAAAGGAGCCAGCGTTTGTTTAGCTAACATCTTGAACAAACTTAGTATACCTTTTTTTTTTTTTTTTTTTTTTTTTGTTACGCTGAGGAAAATGCATTAAATTGCATACCCCGGCTGTGGCGAGCCGGCGGTTATGTGGGGCTCTACTCCCCAGAAGGGGGAGGCCTACCCACTAAAAACCTCAGGGATGGCCTACTAACAAACTTAGTATACCTAAAAGGAGCCAGCGTTAGTTTAGCTAACAGCTTGAACAAACGTAGTATGTATTTCTAATAGGCACCAGTGTTAGTTTTGCTAACATCTTGAATAAATCTAGATACCTAGTTTAGCTAACAACATGAACAAATCTAGTGTTTCTAAAAGTAGCCAGCGTTCATTTAGCCAACATCTCGAATGAACCTAGTATTCCCAATACGAGCCAGCGTTAGTTTAGCTAACATCTTGAACAAACTTAGTATGTATTCCTAAAAAGAGTCGGCGTTAGTTTAGCTAACATCTTGAACGAACCTAGTTTTCTAAAACGAGCCATCGTTAGTTTAGTTAATATGTTGAAAAAATCTTGATAACTGACTTAGAGAGTAGAGTGCTCTCTTGAGTACTATCTAGTAATTCTCGAATCTAGGAAAGCATGCTGTTCTCAACGTATTAGTAGAGAACAGTATTTCTTAAAGCAGCCAGGGTTAGATTTCTTGCGACGCCGGGCAGCGGCGGGGTAGAAAGCAGGCTGGTTTCCGTTCGGAAGTTTCACCGTGCTTTCACTAGAGATCGCACGCGTCCAATATAGTATGGCGACTATGATTAAGTGCGCTTATGTGCGTTTGTATCAGAAACCGATAGCCTGTTTGATGATGGAATTCGGGTGGGTGATGTCATGTATTACGGGGTCGATTCCAAATTTCAAAACTTTCATGTTCTACGTAAAAAATCGCGATTTGTCATCTTATCGTTTAATGACGATAATTCAACTTTACGATATTTAGGCATCTTTGATAAATGTAATAAATACAGTGTATTAATTATGGTGTCTATTGATCTTTGATATTTTGTTGGTGAAACGTAATGTTTAGGTAGTAACAAGCACACTTGATCACATTATCGTTATAAAATTCGTGTAAAATAGCCCAAAAAACACTACACGTATTTTTGGAGGTGGTGCGATCGAATTAAAATAGAGAACGGTAGGAATTATTATCAATGATCATGATGACAGTGATATAACTGCCATCTTGAAAATTTTATATTGATAGTTTTGCATTCGATCAATACCAAGGATAGTTATTTTGCCTTGTAGTGAGTAAGAGTACTGTGATATTATCGTACCAACTAGATGATTATCATTTTTATTTTAACAACCTAACGTTTTCAACCGCTGGCTGTAAAACGAGAGCCGAAATTTTAAAAATAAATTAGTATTATTTATTGAATGCTAAGATGTGGTTCTACGAAAAACATTGTTACGCGCGTCTCTTCCAAAATAAAAGGTACCGGGTGATTTGTCACGCTGAAAGGTATATTTTTGTTCGCCTGAAGACAAATGGCGGTCACTTAAGAATTCTAATTTAAAACAGCTTATCCTCTGAATGCAGTTGGGTCGTTGCACGGCAGACGATCAACACGCATAACTATGTATATGTAAGAACATATAGTGTTTAAAATTTCATCGTTTTCGTAGATCGCGCACGGGACGGTGAATCGCGTGTCGTGCGTCGATTACTTTGTTATCTGGCGATTTATATGCGTCGGGCTCGCGAGGATTCTGCTATTGCAGATAATTACATTAACTAATTTTTAAACGTAAGTAAATAAAGTCATTTCTTTGTAATATAATTCTAATAAAATTTACTTTCTCGCGTATTATTATATCTATACTAATATTATAAAGAAGTAAAGTTTGTGTGTTTGTATATTTGTTAAATTGTGAGGGTTAGTCTCGGTATCGGTACTGAACCGATTTTTAAAATTCCAACCAATAGACACATTATTGCTGAGTGTCATAGGTTATATAAAAAACCGAAAAACAAAAAGGCTTTTAATGGTAGTCCGTTGTGCGGTCGAATGAAAGCGTTTCTTACAAACGCTGCCTTAACTCTTTAGCCTTATCCCTCCCTCTCCTTTCCTTTATAGAAACACACGTAAGGGTCTTCGGAGCCATCCGTACACTACGTCCCCCATTCCACACCGCAGTATGAAATTCCAAGATTCCTTCTTCTGCCGTACTTCCCGCACTTGGAATTCTCTGCCTGCGCATGTGTTTCCTACATCCTATAACATGGGTTCAAAAGAGGCGTGAAAAGGCATCTTTTGGGCCGACAGGGATAGGGCAGGTAGGAGAGTGGAGTAAAGTCACTATCCTGTCATCTCATTTGGGCCTCTTTTACCGCTTAACATCAGGCGGGAGGAGGTCATCTGCCGCGCCTAGCATATAAAAAAAAATCTATGAAATATATATTTTTGAGTTCTAGAGAAAAGATGTGGAGCTTGAAACTGCCAAAAAAAAGTCAACGACAGCATATGTCTAACTTTTATATTTAAGTTACTAAAAGTAGTTATTTTTGATATTATAGTTAAAAATTAAAACATAACACTCTGTACTATTAAATTATTATTAATATTATGCCCAACGAAGTGGGCACAGGTCAGCTAGTAAATTATAAACATATAAACGCACCAATGATAATATTATCAACAATTTTGTTTACATGCTCATACAAATTGGGTGATTTTAGCAATTATGACGACTGCAGTGCATTTAGTATGGAACGTTTTTGATCTTTTCGCAACAAACATCGCTGCGTCTTTTAAAGTAATAGTCCAGGTGCAATGACTTGTACAATATTTGACGACTTCCTTAGTCGAGTGCTTTGTATACCGATTTCAAGTTATCGCCATCACTTGGGTTCCGGGTTCGAGTTTCTGTGATGAATAATTGCATTTGTATTTTGGTCATGGTTGTTAATATATCTTAATATATATATTTCTTGTGTGCGTGTGTATGTGACTGAACTCCTCCTAAACGACTGGACCAATTTTGATGAAATTTTTTGTGTGTATTCCAGGGGGCTTGAGGATGGTTTAGATTCACAATACGGTCATATAGATATTGTTTTTCAGCTAAATTATTTATTTAAAAACATTTGAGACAACGTGAGACAACGTGACATTTGAGACATTTGACATTTGAGACATTTGACAGGACAACGTCTGTTGGGCCAGCTAGTAGTTTTATAAAAAAGAAAAAATGTATAATATATGTAATATGTGTCTATCCGTTAACCTAGACCTCATAACACATATATAGAATGAGGCTTTGCTTGCGACCTCGTCCGCTGGGGAACGTGACTTTGTGTAGCATTTTTTATTATTTAAACTAATTTGTTTATTAACTTATAAATAAGACGCATACGTATAAACACTTTATATGCTATTTGTAGTGTTTGATATTTCGATACAAACGTTTATCCCCTATTCCCTGTAGTAATTTTACCCCATTTGACATTTTTTATTTATATTAAATTAAAAGCCATAGAAAAAATCTTCATTGTTCTATCATCACAAATATGACGTATTTCCAGAAAAACTTTTATTCCCTATTTTTATGTCTATTTTTCAATTTTGGCTATCTTAATATTTTCTCCTAAGTCCAAAGCTGGTCAACTTGCTTAGTGACAACTTCGTCATTCCTATGTGTTTCTACAATAGCACCCATGAGGTCTGTTCGCCAGCAAAATTGAGAACCCACCAACGTTCTCGTCTTCCCCAAACTAATTTCAAAGCGAATCTGTAAATGACATCTAAATGTCATGTCATGACGGTTAAAAGCAAATTTCCATTATTTTTTTTTAATACCTCCCTGGTAACTTTGGCAAAAGGACACAATATGGCGTCCTTGGGTCAATATGCAATCAGTAAAATTTAAATTTAACGTATCATATGAATAAAGATTGCGCATAAACCAAACCCATGATAGGTCGCATACGTTTTGATTTGAATCTTGCGACTTTGACCTTCGGCAAATTGCTGTTAACCAGTTTCCCATATGTCATTAACATATTGACTACGAAAGGGGCTGTCACTGATTTGCATTTTATACTCATTTTTTTATTAATCTTGTATTTACATACACTCGTCAGCATTTCGAAATGTGCTTGCAACATGTTCAATTCTTATCTTATTTTATTGTTTTACAGTAACTGATTCGTCTGCGGTTGCAATCTCCATATTAAAGGTTAATCTATATCTTCTATACTTATAATAAATCTGTAGAGTGGTCAATTCTGTTCAAGAAATATATTTCTAAAATAACTATCAGGGGGTGATTAGGGATCGATACTGATGCCAAAAATGCAATTAGTAAAATTTTTGTCTGTCTGTATAACCGTTATAGAAACAAAAACTATTCGACGGATTTTAACGAAACTTGGTACAATTATTTCTTATACACCTACGCTGGTTATAGTATACGCTGATGACGCTACAATCAATAAGAGCAGAGCAGTGAAGGCAAATATTAGGAAAACGGGAGAAGTTACTCCATTTTTTTAAGCTTAATGGTTAAAGCTACACAGAAATCATGTATAACGGAAATATTCTCCTTAGAATTATATAAAAAATATATACCATGACAGCATATGTCTATCTTTTATGGTTGACTCACAATTACACGTGTAACTGTAAAACTTTTATGAAATGTGTCTTATTTGAAGAATAATTAAAAATGCTACCTAAAACATTTCTCATTTTTAAACGACTTCTCATACACTGCCATCTTTATTAGGTAAAGTTATTGATGAATCAGAAAGCGCTTTAATGACCGGAGTCAATACAATATAATAATTTAATGAAATGTAGAATTTTTGAAAGTTAGATCCTCTATTACATATGCGAAGTTTGCAGTAAACTTGTTATCTATTTAATGTTGTTGTTACATCAATTAGGTCCTAGTTCTTTAATAACAATTACTTTTGATTTTAAACATGAATTTATTTTTGTTTGAGTGTTATTTTTTCTTCTTTGATTTGTCTTACTAAAGATCATGGTAAAACTTAATTGCAGGAACATTAAATGGCGAATGTTATAATTTAGTATGACAAATCAAACAAACAATTTGGTTGTACAAAAAGGTTTTGGATTTATCAAATACGACATATTAAACTTATAACATTTTCAATAATTGCTGTCAACAGTCTGCACTCACTGATGGACCTTCATAAAAATCATCATGCAGATGATCTGCCACGTCTACGGTAAGTGGCTTCATCAACAAATGCTTATTGAATTCTCTAGTAACACTTTTATTGACATAAACATAGAGCTGAAACTGTCACAACATAATTACATAGTAATATCATATAGCATCATAGTAGTAACTGCAGAAACTTTCAGTATTGTCCACGTACAGTAAAATCAGTGCCGTGATAGTTTTAAATTAGAATAGGAGATGTAGTGTAGTGTAGACTATCGCAATGATCGCAACTTAATAATTTTCACCCAATGATTTTCTACGAACGCTGCGACCTGTTCACTGCTGTCGATAAAGCGACGCGGGTGAAAGCCGACGCGGTGGTGTCGAGTTTCCCGATGCTCCGTCTTATCCGTGCTTATCCGCAAGTCACAAACGGAAGCGGTCAATATTAATTATATGGAAATGGCGGCTACTAGCTCGCCAAGATTTTAATTGAATTCGCCCTCCTTAATACACGTAATTAGACGCTGTCGTCGAAAACAGGAAACCGTGCGTTATATTAATCAACATTGTAGCATAATACTTCCCGTGGTTTAAGTATTGTTACAATTATTTTATTACATTCGATATCCTGTTTAAAGCTTTAAGTAGGTATATTTGCTAGCATACACCACTGTTACTGTTATTCGATAAAAAAATATTGTGTGTTCAGTATGGAGACAAAGATCTTTTGTATTCGTTTCGTTATTTAACGCCATTGTTTATCAATGCACCGTCCCCCGCTTTAGTTTAAAGCTGATAAGGCCCCTAGCCCGACCAAAGGCAAGTAGGTAGTGTTTAAAAATAAAATTAGGATAATCAAAATAAAAAAATCGTTCTTTGACATAGGCCTTTCAGGCATTACAGCCAGTACACAAAGCGCCATGCGTATGAGGAAAAAAGTATATAGTACCTCTACACTTGTTCTATTGGGAGTGTATACTAGTCAAATCACATATCCATAATTACTACACATTACTTAATATAAATAATAGTATGGTAAGTACTTACTAAACTATCGAAATATATGCTTACATATATGCGTTTCATCACGACGTCTTGGAAGGAATCCATTTTTAAATAGCAAACGAAATTCGTAATCAACCCTAAATATTCTAAGTTTTGTACCACAATTCGGGATCTTATTTAATCGCTGGTCTTGACGTTAGTACAGAACAGTGGGAAAGTAAGTTGCTTCGTTGCTCTCTCGGCGCCGTTGGTTGGACATCGGCGATTCACTGGCAACTTCTTATTAAACTAGGTTTGTTAAAAGTCCACTGTTCGGCGAACTGCGCCTTTTCCACCCTAAACTAATCATTGGGGCTAAGAGGTTTGCTCCCCATTTAGCTAACTTCTATTACTAACAAGTTGTAACTTTGCCATTAGAGTGATATATATTGGGTCCTTTGGTGCTTTGAACTTTGCCATTATAATGAAACTAACTTTTGCGGTCAAACAGTAACGAGTTTGTGACGTTTTTTGACATATAGACAAGCATTTTGGTGTCTTGTAATAAATGTTGTTTTTTAATTGGCACCGCGATTTATTTAACGAGAGAGAGGGCGACGTTAGTAACTGCATTAGGCCATCGAGATTCATATTTTTTTGTTTTAATCCACCATATTGCTATCTCAAATACAAGTAGCAGTGGAAATTGGCGAATAGGTTCGTTCAAAAAATTTCAAGTCTTGAACTTGACATTTTTTTGTACCATTCTTGCAATAACTTAAAACTCCAATCTGAATAACATCAGAATTGATGTCACGTCGTTCTATGTATGTGCTTGAATTGCTTAGGCCTGTATCTTGAAGGACAGCGTTCATATCTCTACTTTGGAATTTCCATTAGACCACGAAACGTTCCATGGATTCCTCGTTCTGTCTTCTGCCCGAGGAAGTTGTGGATTCATATAATCTTTCTTTGGCTTAGTGTTCTTTCACAAACAAAATTGTTGGTGTGATTTATGGTCCGCGAGCTCTGAGATCTAGCATTACATTCTTATACGTCAATATTGAAACTGCACAGCTCAGTTCTATATAGGAAGATTGGAAAGAAAATTGACGTCAGGTTATTGCAAAGCACAATTTGTGTTCGTATTAAGCTCCAACCCTACTCTTACATGTCAAGTCACTATCTACCTGAGTTACTTCGTATACACTATATTCTCTTTCAGAGATTTAATGCATACTTTATTTTGTCTATGTACATTCAAAATCGCAACTCCTTTACTAATGCGACTCATCTTTTCTCATCAAATATTTATACCACACTCTAGCTAGGCTATCATTAGTGCTACTTTTTTTAACTTCTTTATAAATATTTTTATAAGCTTTATATCCTTTCTAGTTAAACCACACATGCATCATCAGCAACATTATCATCTCCATCACGCAAACTCTTCTCTAATCCGTCTTCATTTTCAGTGTTCAAATTCATACACGACGACGGGTGTCATAACAGATCAATAGAAATTTTCTTTTAAAGTAAGTTGCATTCGTCAATCACGGACAGTTCTAGAGAATTGTCGCTACTTCATCCAACCTGTTCCTGATTCCGTACATTTCGATCGATTACACCATTATGTTGGATAAGTGAAACGAGATACATAAAGTTCTTAATTAAGGTCGTACTTGTTTGTTATACCGCTATTTATAGCTTACACGAATTATAATTTTGCAGGAATAATGTGAGCGATTAAAAGCTAAGTCAGTTGTAATGTACAATGTTGTAGTTTTGTTTTTTTTTTTTTATTCTTTATGTCCGTACACCTCACAATTAAGTCGGCCGTGACTCATTTTTTGATGATCCCAATTATTTGTTATTTGCGTCTGCCTTGTTGATAAATTTTAATCTGGTTAACCACAAGATAACCTACTTTATAGTATATCAATAGCCGAGGTTATCTGAATTTGGCCTATCAAATTCTGAATGGATACGTGCTATTTATTATTTAAGTTTAATAACATAGTTAAACAATGTTTTGTAAATTATTAATGAGTTTGATTTATGCCAGAACAAATAAAATTATATTACAAATACATTGCTATGATTTTTGCTCTGGGGAAATTGAACATAAAGATACTTCAAAAATTAAGTATTTTGTTTCTACGAATCCATTATATAATAATAAATCTTTATTCTCCAATCTGTTAAGTTAATCGGTCAGCGAAGCTGAAATTGGTGCGAGTTTTGGGATCCTTCAATCTGGCAATCCCAGATATAAACTCGACGGGAGCCTGCGACCACGTGATTATCGGCCGCGTGAGGGATCAGACTAAACTCGACACACGTGACTATTTTTTTGTGGCTGTTTTTATTATTTCTTAAGTATTTATTGCTAGAGACCATGGCGTGAATCTCTTCTAAAACTTTTTGCGTTATAATTATAACGTCATATATGTTTCATCGGCATGGGCTTCATCATGTATGTTGCGTGTAAAATAGATTTTTCGTTCATAGTGTTAGTTTAAGTTTTAATACCCACTTATTTCGAAAGAATTTTAAGAAAAATTTACTGTTAATATGCACGTTTTGATTTCACATGCAAAATGAGGAAAGGTTTCAAATGTAAATATAGTTTAATTTTGGTTAATAATTAAAATTACTTTGTTGCCATAGCATTTAATTTTTCTAAGTATCATTCGCTCGCAATTTTTTTTTTCACTTAGCCGAGTTACTTTGAATGCACTACAGCGCTCAGGTGCGTTACACTCGATTTTTTGGGCTTTCATTGTAAAAATATTAATTCATAAACAATCTTCTATTATATTTCACGTTAAAATATTTTTATTTATTTGAAAAGTAGTCTAACCATATTTATCTGTAAGAATAGTAGCTAGAGAAAAAATCTATTTACATTTGCTACTTATATATAAGTTTGTTTTGATTGATTGATTTATATTAGTGTATCTACTCTAAACAAAATATATGATAATGTCTTAACAAAATATAGTACTTTAATTTCAGTACAATAAATAATTCTTGGTGCCAGTAAATGACGAATTTCGTGTATAACGCCTTTGTATCTTCACGTAACAGTTGTATTTACCTATGAAATAACGCATTGTTAACAATGATCATTATTTACAGTTAGATTAACCCCTAAACCAGCCCTGAAGCTATAAAGAAAGTAAACATACAAACTCCCGACATAACATATTCAACATTAACATCGGGTAAAACGCCAGCGGAGCGTACACAGGAGGTCGTATCGCTTACCCCGTAACACGATATCATATGTGTTATGCAACAGTTCAACGTCTATAGTTAGATAACGGGGACGCAGACCCTAAGTAAATTTAACACAATTTGGACGGGTGCGATTCCGCCATTACGGCTCGCACGATGTATTGCGCGCGCAAATGTCGGGTGGATAATGCGCTTGATGGAACCATCACGCAAATCACGTTGTGTATAAATCGTACCTAGAAAGTTACATAGCGAATAATCTATACTAATATAATAAAGCTGAAGAGTTTGTTTGTTTGTTTGTTTGTTTGAACGCGCTAATCTCCGAAACTACTGGTGCGATTTGAATAATTCTTTTTTTGTTGGATAGTCCATTTATCGAGGAAGGCTATAGGCTAAATAACATTACGCTATGACCAATAGGAGCAAAGACAGAGCGGTAAATGTGTAAAAAACGGGGAAAATTATTCATTTTTGAAGGCTTTCTTTGCGTGCGCTGCGAAAACGGTTCAAGATACACAAAAAATATGTATGAAAGAATTATTCCTCTATACATGATCTAAAAAAAAGTCCGCGACGGCATATGTCTATCTTTTAAGGTTTAGTCACAATGACCGTTTTTATGGTACCAAATTTGGTCGAAATAATTTGTTTAAGTTGTATCAACATAATAATACTAAAAATTCTGCGGAAACTCGACCATTCCGAAAATCCCGCAAGAACGGGAACTATGTGGGAAAAACCAAAAATCTGCCGGAAGTCACTATTCCACGCGGACGAAGTCGCGGGCAAAAGCTAGTGATTCGGATATTGTGTTTACTTCATTGAAGTGCTGTTGGGATAATGTGTATACGGTTCATTAAAAGGCTGTTAATGTTTCAATTAATTCTTCATTTCGCATTGCTATTTCACTCGTTAATAACGGAGTTGTCTCCCACGAGGAGGGCTCCCCTGGAGTATCGCAGGGGAGCGGAGGCTGGGGGTTCTCGGAAGTCGCTTCGCGTTCCCAGGGCATCCAGGGCACCAGTAGCATCAAGCAGGAATGAAACACTTATTGTGCGGTACTGGGCAATTGATGCCGCGTAATTTCCCGAACGCTGACCAACCGAATTGGATCCGTCAATAGACTTCTTTCGGAATTTTGAAAGAAATTTAGAGGGGGCGTTATTCACGGTGAAGGAGGTTATATACCTGTCTAGATTTATTATTTTTACTTTTTATTATTAGTCCTTCCGTGGCCGGGAGGCGTCGTCGGTGGTGGAGATCGGGGAGGTATTGTAGCCTCTCCCGAGGAGGGCTCTGTATCGGTGGGGGAGCTGAGGCTGGGGGTTCCCGGAAGTAGCTTGGTGTTCCCGGGGGCTCCCTACATGTCTGAGGAAAGCCATCCCTGAGGTTTTTAGTGGGTAGGCCTCCCCCTTCTGGGGAGGAGAGCCCCGCATAACCGCTGGCTCGCCGCAGCCGGGGTATGCAATTTAATGCATTTTCCTCAGGGGAACAAAAATAAAGACTTAAACCCGCAAAGGAATCCATGACAGTCGAGTTTTGCCATAGAGTTTTGCACGAAATCTGCAAAATGTATGTTTAGACCGTATACAGGCAGTCCTCGTATTTAGGGCATGTTAGGTTCTCGAAATACGTGACGTAGGGTAAGGGTTGCCATCAATGAACCGACGCTTTGATCGGACCGCTGATGTTTCTCGAAGACGACGGTGCCTAGACGCGAATAAAAGGAAAAAAACATGACTTCTAGCGAGCGGCTACCGATCGGATAGACTGTTTTTTGTGTGCTTTCGTGTTCCTCAAATTTATTACATCGCGTTATTTTACGAGTGAGTATTGTATTTTATTATTTAACGCATAGGTTTTATTATGAGCTGTTTTAGTACTCAAGTACGGTTATTCTTAATAGTGTTTTGAACATCTCGGTGTATCATATAATTTATAAATTGTATTTGAGTGACCAGATTCACAGTTGCTATCATTGGACCCCCTTGGATTTCTTTAATTGGACAGGTCCAATGATGGGATCTCAACACATCGTGAAATTTAAATTTTACTATTTTTGATAGGATGGAAAACGATGAAAATAATTACCCCGTCGAAGTAAGAAAAGAAAATATTATGAATGGAATGAAACTAGTTATTGAGGCTGTGACATCCAAAACTATTGGTATTAATGCTGCTGCTAGATCCTATGGGGTACCAAAGGCCACTCTACATAGAAGAATCCTAGATATCAATCAAAAAGTCAAAAGTATAATACTTTTGACTTTTCAAATAAAACTAATTATTTTCAAGCGAAAGAACGCCAAAGCCGAATTGCAAAACGGTGTTTTATTTTATAATGTTGATTTATTATTACTATTGTTATGGAAGCAAAAAAAATAATTTGTTACATTTTGATTGATTTTATTGTTTTCTTCCTATCAGAATGAGAGACCATGCTGTGTTGCTTTTTTATATAGGATACACTGTTTTTTGTTTTATTTGTGTAATTTTATTGCATATACATACATACACTCACGCCTTTTTCCCACGGGGGTAGGCAGAGATTACGTCCTTCCACTTGCTACGGTCCTTACATATCTCTTTCGCTTCATCTGCTTTCATAACATTTCCATTTCTATTGCATATAGATTATCAATATTTTAATTAGTAAGGACTTTGTGATTTTTTCTCCGTCAGTTGATGTCAATAATTTAAACCCCCTAATACTTGTGATTGAAAATACATATTTTAAAATTAAAAGTTTGTGATTATTTTGCAATAATTTTCTCAAAATTTTGAGTTTCCTGCATTGGACCGGCGCGGCGGTACTTTCGTCCTATGTTCCAATGATAGAGACTTTGGTGTTCCAATCAAGGTGCAAGTAGTCCAATGAAAGAAAATTTTCTTTTTTTGTAAATGTTGATATATTTCGGATTTCTAACAAATAAATATTTTCAAATGTTAAAACTTCTCTCAAAATTAGGATCATTTTCTTCAAAAGTTTTTTTTTCGTGTATTAGTCGGCCTCACGGACATGACTGCGAGACGTGAATTGCCGGAAATCGAAACTTTTTATTTATTCTATTTATCCTTGAGGAATAGTGTCGAAATATTGTTCCACGTAAATCAAATCGACGTAAGCCTGTATATAGATCGCGATCTGTGCCTTTAAAAGAAAAAGGTGTAGCTTGATGAACGTTTTATTTAAGATGTGACTATTTATGGTGTTTCATTTTAAATTCTAAGTTTTATATTGCCATCTGTGGCTTATTTTCCCTTAATTGGAAATATGTGTACTGCACTAGCTCGCTATATTTTATAACAAAAATGTATCAATAATCGATCGAAAAATGTAATTTGTTTTGTGTGTCAAAAATGAAACAAAATTGCGCTGTTGCACTCGAGTTTAACTTATCTCCGTTCTCGACCTCAAGCTTGGAGCTGTGCTTGAGGGCAGTAAAGCAAGGCCATTACATATCCCGGCAGTAATGTAATATTGTAAGCTTTTGCCCTTGTATATCTGTACTTAATATTTCATAGTAATTTTGAATACTTTAATCTCCTGTGATTGATTATAGCTTTTTTTTATTAACGTTAACAAGGTGTTGGCCTTCGTTACTTGATGGCCTGGTGCGTTCAGTGGTTACGTCAAACAGCGTAGCGAATTGTACCTGGATTCTTATCCGCACTGGAACTGGCTAGCTTAACATAATTATGATATTATCAATACGTGTTTTCTATTTCTGTTTTATTTTTTGTTTGTGCAACTGTTTTTGATTGATGAAACAAACAACATAATAAAGAAAAGAAAGCGTTTTGGGAACAGGCGATTTATCGCTAGATGCGAGCTTTTCCGGACCACCTTTGTTTATTTAAATTTTAAACGTATAGCAGTGTATCATTATAACCACCAAATACAGCAAACATATATAATTAAATAATAGATGTGCCTAGAGATTCTCTTAATTTTACGTAGCGTTTTTAATGACTGATGACCGTTTTCACCAACCTGTCTTAGCTTAGGTGACTCCTAAGAGACATGCTGTCTCACTCTTTTCAGTTAATATAAAAAGTGACAGCATGTCACTTAGGAGTCACCTAAGCTAAGACAAGGTTGGTGAAAACGGCCATGAGTGTTATAAACGTAAGGGTAGACAAATATAATCAGAAAGTTTCGAACTGCTAAGCTATCGGGAGTTATACGTGTTATTGTGAGTCGACCATAAAAGATGGACACATGCTGTCGTGGGATATTTTTTATATATTTTTTTGTGATATTTTTGATTATTTATTCATTATAACCGGACATAATTGATTAAAAATGGGCCATAATAAGCGGCATGTCACTCATGTAAGGGAAGTTATTATATCCGACTTTTTATAAAGAATTTGAAATGAAAACCAAACTTCGTAGTGTAATGACGTCATAATAAACGGTTGGTCAATATAGGCGGAGTCATAATAAACGAATTCAACTGTATAGATAAATTGTTTTTTTAAATATAATTACATACTATTGTGTATTAGCAATAGTATTGGAGATAAACATAATATAATTAGACAAGGTAAGAAACGAAGTGTGCCGATTGTTTGAGTCTAGGTTATCTAATAATGAACGAATTTGTCTATAATACTAAAATGTGGTTGCATGCTGTGGCAGAGTAAAAAAAAAGGAGTGGCGTTAAAAAGTAATAGATTTCAAAATGGCCAATAACCAAATACGTTTTAGAAGTTCTGCATAAAACAGACCTCAAATAATGTCAGATCTGATGTTATAGTCGTAATTGCTTTGGCTACCTAGATTCACCTTGTGTTGGCGTTAATGGAATCTAGACAACGCCATTCAGACGGGCATGTAGCCGCTCAATTGTACACTCAACGTGATCGCTCCAATCAGCCGTACGCATGTAACAATTTGTCCGCCGGTGTGCATTACAACAGATAAATCTGGTTATAGCGCGAGGTCAATCTATCCCGAAACGCGACCGGATCCCTCCTGACAATGACCTTCTAGGCAATTGTACGTTTGTAATAAACTCTAATACAACATTGTAGTGTCAGTTTTATTTGAGAATAGTATCGTTAGAATATAAGTGAGTTAAATTAAGAATTACACACGAAACTTAATTTTCTGTCGAGTAACTAATATTCGATAGCTTAATAGTTTGCCGCGGCTATTTTGAACAGCAGCGAGAAATCAAACTTTCTGAAACTTTTCAAAGACAATATTAAATTAATAACTTACGTGGAGAAGAATAATGTGTAATAAGTCGTAGCGAATAAAGTGCAGAATCCTGGACTGAGAAAATGGTATTAAATAAAAAAAAATTGCGTGACATAATCAAAATATTATGCAATATGAAATAACTGACATATATCATTTAATACAAATGTTATTAATTAAGATGTATTAATGAAATAAATGACAAATTCATTGATCTGTCTTATTAAGGTATGGAAGTATTAATAGGGATACAAATTTAATAAACAAACACCACGGTTCATATACATCATGCGACACTACGTAACACTAGAAAGTAGACAGTTATACGTTATTAAAATGTTTGCCTCGTCCATTGATCATTCATTACGTAACCTAAATTCCTTCGTCAACTTTTCTACAACATTTAATTTGTACTATAACCCAACGCTCACGTGGGCTACACGTTATGTTGAACTCGTAGCGTGACTTGACTCAATTCTGTGCGTAGCGTGGGGGCTGCGGTGACATCGCCGCTGTGTCCTGCCACCCTGCTAGAAACGTGGCGCCAACCGCGTGATCTCGTGACAAAGAGATCGGGAAAGTTAAAACGGTTGAACGCACTCGAAGACATGGTACGGCCCATTATTAATTTTATTTTGGAACGAATCAGAAAACTGTTTCAGAATGATTCAGAATACAAAAAGAAATGATTCTGAAAAAGAACTTTGATTGTTGCATTAAGACATTGTAAAATAGTTAAAAGCTCCCAAGTTTTTGAGGAAATAGCTTTCATCTTCGAGTGTTTTCGCACACTAATACAAATAATATTACGAGGACAAGAGCATCCATATTTTATCTAAAAATAACCATATAGAACCCGAATATTACTGTTAAATCATACAACTTATAGACACCGTAACATGTCCATAGAAACATGGATTAGGATTTTGTAACAAGTTGTATAATCGACTATGGTAGTAATTCAATTGAGTAATTTGAGAAATGACTGCTCTAAACTTAGATATGTACGTATATGCTATCTCCGACGACCAGTCACAAAATGAAAATATATTCAAAATTTATTTCAAATAGGCTACTTATCAAATCGATCCGATTAAATCATCAGTTAATTTATAAAATTTGGTAAGTCAATTCAAACAACAGCTATGGTCTGGTAGTTGTTAAAAATGCAAAGGATCAATATTGTCACATTCTTGAGGAAAGGTCGTGTCAATTGTCATCTTACCTTTATCTCTATTTAATAATTATTTTCTTCTTTTTAGCCCATAAAAGCTTGTGGTTTTATTTTTATAAATTTGTGTTTTTTTAATACTATACTGTCAACAAAAGTAAATATGTATGTACAATTACAGAACAACTGATTAAAGAGAAGTAATAAAAATATCTGTTAACTCGAAAGTAACGCCAAGACAACATTACTGTCACCAACTTCAAGAATTTAATCTTCTTTTAGGATAGATGGCGGCGCCCCCATAGGGTTTTGCCAAGTGTTTGGAGTAGAATATTTTTTTAACCGTTAACGAGTCAATTGTTTATTCAGGCCGTGGAAGTACTAGTGGATAAAAAATAATAAATGACATTTTGTAACCACTTCGCTGTCTGAATCAATACTGATCTGTCTGACTTAATCTGAATATACATAAAAGTAACACTTATCATGCAAAGTCAATAACAGAAAAGAAATGATATTAAAATTAAAGATTTTAATCATTGATAGCAATTATGACGTTAATAACAGTTCCAATATTCATACGGAACCCGCCGTTTGTAGGCAACCGTGCAGCGACGCGAGCGAGTGCTGAGCGCACGTTGACCGCCATTCATAATGCTGCCTTTATGACATTCATATTCCGAACACCTCCACCGCGAAGATTTATGGTCTCCACGTGAGAGTTGGGAAGTGTGAACATGTCTTATTCGCTTGTTTGGGACTGACGATTTATGTTTCGATTGCTGTTAACAAAATAGTTTTTGTTGCTGGTATCAAACATATGCATTATGGTCACTCCTGAAAGGAAAGAAGATTTGGACCGTATCTCACGATTCTAACTCATCAGAATGCTTAACACGTTTTCACTATTATCTGCCTTCACACGTTCGTTGCCTGACTTAGTCTATGAAATGTTCGCCATTATCTTGGTCTCTCTCATGTAAATCTTGCCTGGTACTGTCGCTGCCGCTACGCTGTTTCGTACGTATTCTAACCGACTTTTGGTTATGACGTTCGAGTATTCACTTTTTTTTTCGAGTGCAAATGCGTGAAATCCGTATCCGTATCCTTCCGTTGGCTAGACGGCAAGCGTGTGTATCTAATAGCGAGAATGCCAGGCCTAACCCCCCTCCCCCCCTTATGTTCTTCTTGCCTCTTTGGGTACGTGCGGTAGGATTGTGAGTTCACATTGTGAGTTCTCGTTCGTTGTAGGGGAATTTCCGTACAATTTTTATTTATACGACTATATTAGACAAATAGTCAACTGCCGATCGGACAGTAATTGGGTGTAATCAGTTATGACTATAAGATAAAGTACAGTTATTAGGATACATCAATACCAGAAGTGATGTTTTCAGACAGCACGATCCAAACAGATGATAGCCCTGAATCTCTCGATGGTAAAGAATTTTTGAAGAACTGGAGATATTACACATTTTTTGGTTATTCACTGTATATCGTGTCAATCGTTTTACCTATTTTTACCACATGTTATGAATCGTTTTGATAGCTGTTATCCGTATAACTCAGCCTGGGTCAGTAATAGTTGTGGAAGTGAGAGTGAAGGGACGGTATGCGAAGAGTATACAGAGAGCTTTAAATGAGAACAATAAGTGTTTCGATACTCGATGATATGAATGTGACGGCTCAGTCCTTAAGCATACTCCTCAAAGGACAGACAACAGCACTGATCCTTTAATATTACTTTATCCGATTTTCAACTTAATATCGTATGCGTATAGAGTTCAAGATATTTTAGACATTAAATGTCCCATTACTAAAGTGTTTGTACGTTATATTATAGTACTAATTTCTTTTTACTTTCATATTTACTAGCTGTCCTACGAAATTCGCACCACTTTATTCGACGAATAGACGTGAGCTGTTAAATGAGGTAAATTACAAAATAGATTTGCATTAAATATCTGATTTACTTTGTAATTTCTTCTCCCTGCCTTTTATAATGTTCCAATAGCTTTAATGCTATTCTCAACTGAGAGGAATCCAGCGAATAGATGATTATTTAAATCGGTAATTAACACGACGTTAATAAAACATATATTTGTGGATTTATTTTATTTTTTAAGAATACCGTATATACATGTTATAAAATGATAGACACGACCGATGTATAGAGTAACTACATTAACGAAAATAAATACCAGAAAACTATTTTATTTTTAATGTATTTAAAATGAAAAGCGTTCTACGCCGGCGTCGCCGCTGATACAAACAAAATGCGCGCTCGTGTGTCTCAAGCACGGACCGGACCGAACCTTACGTGAACGATCGTAACTTTATTTTATTGTTAAGGCTTCACAGAAATATCGTTAAATTAAGTGATTGAAATGGTTACTAATCACATTTAGAGTGATGTCATGAAGAAATCTAGAGATATTTTGAAGTTCACCAGTTATTAATGCTCTGTTGATTAATTTACGAGGTACAGTTCATTAGTAAGAAAGAATCCTAAGATAGAACGAAAAAAGGCCATATTCCATATGTCTGATAGCGCAGCCAATATTAGATCTTAAACTAAAAGTAATACACGAACAAGACATTAATATAAAAGCAGCAACAACCAGTGCCGTAAATAGGGCGGTGCCAGCGGTGCCCAGGCACAGGGCGCAGGCCCTGGAGGGGCGCAGAAATGACCAGACCGCCCTACTATACTATCTAAATCTATATATCATTTTTAAGCGATCATTTAGTAAGCTTAAATTAATAAAGACGTACCTTCGATCGACAATGGGCCAAGAAAGACTGTCTGGCCTAGCGATTTTGTTGATTGAACGTGACATAGCACGGCTTCTGTCGTATGAAAATGTAATCAAGGACTTCGTAATGAGAAAAGCGTGAAAAGTAAATCTTTAAGTAATCTTAAAGTAAGGACAGCCTTGGGTTTTTACTATCGAGTATTTTGAGTCATTTCTGTATTTGAGCAAATATTTTTATACAAATTTTTAACAATTTTCTTTTTCTTCAAATGTTCAACAAATTATCTTAAAGAAATCTACTAAGTACCTACCTATAACTTGGTAAACAATAAATATATATACTTTTATGCACATTAATCCATTTTATTGTCAGAGCCTGGTTAGGACATATTTCAAGGACGCAGTTTTGAAAGCTCGCACCGGGTGCATAAAAGACTAGTTACGACACTGGCAACAACAGCTTAGTGTATAAATTGCCATGATATTATATATATTGAAGTATGTTTTAAATATTTAATCCCGCAGTGTTTTCGTGCAGATGCCTCGTAAATCATGCGTGCTGAGATGAAAGTGCAACGTGGTGATATTTCGCATCGTTAAAGGAGCGACTGTAAGTCGATATTGTTTCGCCTCTAGCTAGATATAGTAGTATCGAATAAATGCGCTCTTTAATAGCGGCGAAGGCTGTTGCTAGGTTTCTTTAATGATTTCGTTCGCTTATACAATACTATTATGAGTAACTGGTTTTTATTCAGGTGCTTTGTCAAATAACTAAGCTTAATATTTAGATATAATAACACATAATGACAGAAAAACCACATAATCTCGGGTGTAATTCTGCCGTCTTCAACTAAAAGGACGCTAAGCCAAAATGTTCTAGAGAAAACGGCAGAAAATGCGGGGAATGTCATTTTACTTAAAAGGTATGATGGTTAGAGCCGTAGTTCAAGAATAATCATTTAACGTACTTTTAGTGATGAAGAAATGTAGAATATAATTAATACATCAAGCAGTTAAGGTAGTTTAGCGTATTTTTAGCGTAGAAGTGTGGGTTAGTCGCTTTTAAGCTAGGGAATCATTGACATTTTAAAAACTTAACGGTTAAAAAAGTTCCTGTAACACACGAATTATTTAAAATTATTAAATGATTCTTAGACGAAATGAAAGAAAATCTTCTGCTCATTCAAGTTCAATTAAAAAATCAAATTTGACCACTTGAGGCTTTTACCTTTTAGTTAAAGGACGGTAGAATTTAAATAACACGTTAGTTAATGTCAGCATTTCTATATATCTATTCAGATATACTTCCGTAGCGGAGTGTCATAATCCACTCATCATACCATTTAATAGCCCATGATGCCAGCTGGAGTGGGTGCTTGTTGTCGTAGGCCACTCAAATTTTACGGGTATTTGAATTGATCAACTCTGCATTTTAAATTTTTCTTCAGTACTAAAAAGTGTCCTCACATTAGCGATGGTGATTAAGCTAGTTAATAAACTATTAACAAGAATATCGATATAATTTAAACAACGAACAATACAAACTATAAAAGACATTGAATGCGTTTTATTACTCGTAAAAATTCTTGTTTTACTAATGAGCTGTTTCGCAGAGAATTTTTAAGGAAGTGTAAAAATATATTTTTTTATCAGTTGTGTTCATTAAATCCTTTACGACCTATAGTGTATTATTTTATAAAACTTCCTTAAAATAGTATTTGTAAAATATTATTTAAATCCACAGTATTTTTAAAACTTAATCCTCTTAATCGTTTATATATGTATTGTATATTATTATAGTAAGGTTAATGGGACACTTCAAATTTTTAACAAGTAAATCCTTCAAAGTCAATGCAGCATGTAGTGGTTAAATGAGAACCTTTTCTGTCAGAATATTCAAGTCATGACATCGATTAACATTCCACGTCGCGGTCGTCTATTTTGGGTATACAGATGGCTATACCTACTATATGTTGAACATACTCAATGCACACAGACAATACGCATCTGTTGTACATAAATAAATTAATATTTCTTATACTAACTCCAATTAGCGTAGCCCAAAGGAAGCACACCAAGGCTTGTGTTATGAGTAGAGATTGGATAATCGGATGCATATTTACCTAAAGTTAATTTTTGGCTCACAAATTATGGAAGCGGCTTTTTAAAATACATTTTGTTAAATAAAAATCCCGGGAAAATACGGGACCGCAAATTTAACGTAGTGATATTGTTTGAAAATTACTAAATTAGCACGTGGTATTTATTTTCAAAAGACCGAGACTCCGGGTTGATTTATACAACTAAGTATGCATACGTATTTACATGAAGTTTAGTTTCAGTTCCCCGTGCGATTTATGAATGTACGATTTATTACATGAAGAGTGTTATACGAAAGTAGTGAGCCAGTTTGACTAAAACAATAATCAATTAAATAATTGAATAAAAAAACAGAAATGGTGAAAAATTTTATTTAACAAAACAATAAAAAGCCGTTTCCATACTTTGTCTTAAACTAACTTTAGGTAAATATGCATCCGATTATCCGATCTCTAGTTATGAGGTAAAGGATAGACATGGGCTGCTCAAATTCAAAACCTAGTAACACCTACTTTGGAAAAAAAAACGGTTTTTGGCATTTTTCGACTTATTTGGTAGTACCGAAACGATGTGGACCTTGAAACATCCATTTTCATACGTAATTTTTAAGATATAATTTAGCAAGTCTAAGCAATTTGCCATGATTACGAGAATTTCTTTGAAGTAATTCTAAACTTAGTAATGTCGGAATACAAATTTAAAATCCTGGCATCACAAGCGACTTACTAAGTTATGAATTTGAAATACTAACTTGCTATGTGTGATGTTTGTATGAATTTGGCGCAAAGTAAAAATCAATATACATAGTATAAAACAAAGTCGCTTTCGCTGTATGCCCGTATGTATGCTTAGATCTTTAAAACTACGCAACGGATTTTGACGCGGTTTTAATAGATAGAGTGATTCTTAAGGAAGGTTTGTATGTATAATGAATGCATAATATAGTAGAGAAACACTGATAAATTTAAAGGTTTCTAATGTGATGTCGTAAATAAGCACGTTTTTTTGCGCTTATATTGCAAACGCTGGCTGAACCCTACGAGATAGACCAAAATAATGTACTACAGTATTGTACAACTTACAAAAATCCACAAAAAAGTCCGCGATGGTATATGTCTATCTCTTAGGGATAACCCACCATAACCATTTTTTCACTGCACCCGTGCGAAGCCGGGGCGGGTCGCTAGTAACAAATAAATAAATATTCAAATAACCTAGTAAAGCAGACTTACTAAGTTTTGATACTGTTTTTATGAGAAGGAACAGCTGCCCCCGCCGGGAATTGAACCCAGTACCTAACCTTGAAACCGGTGTACTAACCACTCGATTGCAACGGTCATTAACATTCATAATGATTTTAGAGAAGCTGTCATGGAATTGAAATACACGTACAGGTGTCGCAACTTCCCGTATCCATAGACTCCACCGGACGCGTGTAATAAACGTGTTCGCTTAATAATCGCCAAGGGTTATCTTACAATCATTCTACTATCCGGACCGGATCCGTAGGACCCGACGTCCTCTTTGTGCAACCGTCGACGCGTCCTTGATTAGCGGAGAACAACATTAGCGCTTTGTATTTGGCCTTACTGAAGAGTTCTAAAATCCGCTCGCCCAATGTTGGATGGTTGGCTTCAGGTACAATTCGAATAAAGAAATTGCTACATGCCAATATAGAAGACTGTTCTCCTGATTGGTAGACTGGTACGGTCGGCCAAGAAAGTGGTCTACCACCCTAAGGTTGAAAATCATTCGCGCGCTATAAAGTAACAGAGTTGATTTTCCCGTGCAAAAATATTCTGACAAAATTGACAGATTAATAGCTGTCAGATTATTTTAGGTTTAAATGTCATCACTCTATATAATCTTAAAAAGGTAATAAGTACAGGAGTTCAACCTTATCGCTATTTTACTCACATATGAAATTTTGTCAAAACTGGTAGACCACTTTCTTGGCCGACCGTACCAAGATCATGACAGAGTATTTTCCTCGGCGCCGGGCTCAGTAGCACAGCTACGGCGCGAGGAAGTCGCGCCCGAGGAGGACTACGCCCCTAACGTGGCCGACGGGCGTCATCGGTGAAAGAGATCGTGGGAGGTATTGTAGCCTCCCCCGAGGAGGGCTCCCCTGTATCGGCAGGAGAGCGGAGGCTGGGGGTTTCAAGAAGTAGCTTGGCGTTCCCGGGGGCTCCCTACATGCCTAAGGAAGGCCATCCCTGAGGTTTTTAGTGGGTAGGCCTCCCCCTTCTGGGTAGGAGAGCCCCCACATAACTGCCGGCCGGCTCGCCATAGCTGGGGTATGCAATTTCCTCAGGGGAACAAAAAAAAAAGGTATTTTACTACAACAAAAAATATACGTTGTTATTACATAACTAGCTGGTGCCCGCGACATTGTGTGCGCTTTATAATATCTTTATAAATTGTACCCTATGCGTTATTCTGATGTATAAGCTATATTACTGAAGTTTCATTAAACTCCATTTAGTAATTTTTACGTGAAAGATTATCAAACATACTTAGAAACTTCTTAGAAACTTACGCATTTATAAATACATATTAGTAGGGATTGACTAATTAGTGTTCTCATTTCTGCATATATATATATATATATATATATATATATATATATATATATATATATATATATATATATATATATATATATATAATGCAGTGTATTTTAGTATGGACCGGTTTTGAGCGACCCACAACAACGCCGCAAATATGTCGCTTTATGTTGAAAAGTAATACGCGCCGATACACTGTTACTTTTACAATATTTCTTAGCTGATAGTTTATTTTGAATATAAATAAAATAAAATTGTCAAATACCTAATTGGACAGGATACATTTCGTGCGGCCATAAAACTGAAGGGAATCGTTGACCCGCGAAGGCTATCGTCTATCTAGGCTGGGGGCGGCGAGCAGGCGTGGTTCTACCTGCGACACGGAGACGTTGTTATCTCGTGTGTGGCTTGCCGGCAGCACGGCCCTGCTCGATGTCAACAATTTGCCGCAATAACTCGTGACTTTTCAATCACCCGTATGTAGCCTGTGAGCAGGGTTGCCACCTTTACGGAAAAAAAATCGGGACGATCGGGCATCCATCAGAGACGTGCGGAGTATGGTCCAATCAAAATATGACCCATGAGACAGTCTAAGGAAAATAAAACTTTATATTTTGCTTTTAATTGTATTTATTTTATATCATTATTTTTTCCATACATATTTCATGATGTCACGGGCCGCTTTTAATAATTCCACATTATTTTTGTATTTATTTATGTATTCTGAACAAGACATGTGTATGTTCAATGAAATTAGCAATACTGCTTTTATCAAGTCTACCGAGCAACGATTTAATATTGCCGAAAATCTGGACAAAATCCATAGGTCGTTGGGACGCGGAAAAGTCTTCGAAACCGGGACTGCCCCGGCAAAATCGGGACGGGTGGCAACCCTGCTTGTGAGAGAGGGAACATAGTACAATATCGCCAGTTTAACATTGAATCAAGAATTGATTTGGAGGACTGTTATTTAACCTGTCTATATAATTGTTTAAATGCTATGTATTACAATTTTCATAGTGAATTAAGTATAGCAAAAATTCATTTGTGGTCTTTAGCTAGGTTCTTTGTTAGATACTTTCCGAAGAACATGTTATGATATTGTTGTACAAGGTAGAATAAATATATTATAATAAATTCGCAGTCGAAACCAGTTACGAATCACCGGATAAGTGGAATAGTTTCGTGTTAATCTTACTGTTAGACTTTATTGTACAATTAAAAATTACATTAATTTATAAATAAGATTTTTTTGAAAGACATTTGTGATAAAAGCCTCACCAGCTAGAATATTATTCAATAGGTGACACGTTGAAAAGCCAGGTCAAAAGTACTTGTAACCGACAAGCGTGCAAGAAAGTATTATGACAGTCGAGATAGCTGAGGAGTATGTTTGGATCATAGCAAATGGAAAACTATGATGTAATATTCAATAGCAGCAAGCAAAATATTTAAACTGATATAACACGAACTGGGTGTATAGTTTCAAGTTCCTTTGCATACAATACACCAGACGAGGAGAAGAAAGAAAAATTCACATTAATGACAAGGCAGCATGGTCTCAAGGCCTTAGCCTTAAAAAGAAAAAAAAAAAGAAAAATTCACCAAACGTTAGATAACAGGTATTTGTGAGTAGTCTGAGATATTAAACAAAATTAAAAATTACTAATCTAAGCAACAAACATAAATTTAATTAGTTTTGGAGCGTTCCCTCAACACGAAGTGTTTTTTTTTTTTAAATATTTATAAATACTTATACATATAGGTACTTTAGGATAATTTTCTTTATTTTTTACTTTTTAAAGGTAGCTTATGTTTTTTTTTGTCTGGGGTATTTAAAATTGTTAATTTTTTTTTTATTTTATACTTTTTACAGGTAAACATACTTTTAATATCTCTGGTTAAGAAGTAAATAGTTACATAGGTTCTTGTCGATTTCAAACATATAAGTTAAGATTACATTTTAAGGTCAATCTACACAGACACACACACAGACAGACACATCAAACTTATAAAAGTTATTGTTTAGTGATGTACAAGCCATAACCTTTCATTTGATTCCCCACTTGAACATATTTGCAGACATTCGGTTTTTCTGCCCCACTTTAACCCCCCATAACTTTTAAACGGCTCAATCGATTTTCATCAAACATGTCTAAGAATACTCGCCCGTAAAACACCTGTAATAAAAAAAAACTAAATTGAAATCGGTTCATTTGTTCGGGAGCTATGATGCTACAGACAGACACGTCAAACTCATAACACCCCTCTTTTTGCGTGGGGGCTTAAAAATATTAATGAGTGCCAGAAATAATTAATAAGAAACTCTTAAAGCAGCAGTTAAATAAAACTGCAGTTTCAGTTCGATGCTTATCTTCAATGATCGAAATCGCTATGGAAATTACTTACCGACCGTACATAATTATTGAATTATGTTTGAAAGATATACGATACAGTTCCATTTTGTTAACTAGGCTCGAGTTAGATTGCGATATCGTAAATGCTTGCGAGATTTCAAAAGTTGACCGCAAGGGCTAATATTAAAATGAAACGTCTCTGCGCCACCCACCTATCAAGTTTGCTTGATTGATAGCTAATGATTATTGTACAAAGCTTTTTAGGTTAATATACAATTTGTCATCTTTACTTCAACGGACTTTGCACCTTATACTAAACATCTTTAAGGCTTAAAAAGAAATGGTCAATTTTATATTCTCGTATAAGCAGACGTGCCGCTGTCTATACGCGGCTGTTACACAACCCCGCAGGCTAGCCTGACACCGAACATGACGGGTTACATTACATCAATATTTCAGCGTTTCATAGATAAACTGGACCGTCTATTTGCGAACAATAAACGGATGTATACAGCCGCCGGGATACAATGTATCAATGGTGTAGCGTGCCGCGGTATGGTTACAACGAAAATAACCGTAATCATTCATTATACACACGCCGAGTAATTTCGATCCGGCGTCACTTTGCGTTCGCAATGTGTTTTTGATCCATTGCAAACGAGACAATACTGTTTATATGTTGCTTTAGGGTATCCTCTCGTTCTACGTATTGGATGATTCGCGGGCCAGTGGTAGATCTTGGCATGTGCCAAAGTAGTTTTCGTTATCGAATTTCATATGTGAAGGAAAACATTGTGAGGAATCAACCTGCATACACCTAAAAAATTACTTACGAAAATTTAAAACTTCATAAGTAATCAATCCGCATTGGAGAACTAAGGCCTAATCGCTTGGTGCGGACGTTTATGAGCTGTGATGATCCCCTCGTAGTTTCGGTTGTGTCTTAGGATTCCATATATTGATCTAACTGCAAACTCTGTTCGAGCTTCATATAAGTTCAGTAACTATCTTTGATTCATTAATAAACGGAATATTAATAGCATTGGCAAGATAATCAGTCTAGATGTACTAATAATTACGTTGGTGGGGACGATTTAATTACGTTGGGTGTTAGCAGGTTTAACGTTGCCTCGTAATTGTTCTTAAAGTCTATCAGATTGCTTTCCAATTTGTCAATCGAATTGTTAGGCGCTTTTCACGTCGCAGAAGCTTACGACAGCTTTTAAAGCGAAAACGATATTTTTATTTCCCCAACATGCTTGGAAATTGTAATTAATTAATAACCTTCTTACAAATCAAAATTGCTGTATCGGTCAAATATATTCGACGGCAAAAGTCTATTTTGAAAATGGAGCGATTTTTTTTACTCCGCTTCATATCAACCAAGGAGGGAACTAACGATATTATATTTCTGGCTTGCTAAAAGAAATCTGTTTGATAATAAAAATAAATGTACTCTCGTCTCGTCTCGTCATTGGTTTTTAAAAGTTTTTAATTTTCAAACTTCGCGCATTTTTTGACAAAAGTACCTAGTATACAAGTTTTGGCCACAACTAGGCATTGATGAACTACCGTATGTGTGTCGTGGCTTCAATTCGGCCCACATTTACGCGTTCTTTCATCAATGCCTCTTGCTGGCCTCAGCAATAATGTACTATTTTATTAGATAATAAGGTATAGGTAAAAAACCCCATTTCGAATCTTAATGAAAACATGTATTTAACATCTGGTAAACCTTTCTTTTTATATTCTACATGCATCACATTAATATTGATCGGTCACATGGATATTCAGAGCGCGACGTGACATCCGTTGAGCCAACACTATAAACCATGGTACTGAATTGAGCGTGTTTCGAATCAATTCTTAAATTATGAACAATTCTTTCATGATTTTTGAACTCTGCTCAAATGTCATGCAGTAAATTGTCGTGCGGGTATCTCAATTAGGTAGTGTACCGCCTCAATGCACTCAATATTATTATTAGTAATTTTGTGATGTCACTTTCGCATTAACGCTTTCTTGTAATCAATATTGGTTTTGAAGTACTCATATCTGATAGTAAAATTAGCCTCGATAACGATTGACTTGGGACGGTCACAACTCTATGCTATCCGGTAAAAGGAATCCTCTATCTGAATCAGCACGCGGCTGTTTCGACGAACAGTGCAATGCGACCAAGTTAAAAACACACAACATTGTGTTACCGGAGCCGGTACATTGCAACTGACCGATCGCACCAGCGCCCGCGCACGGCGACCGTTGATTACGATCGCAGCTGCATCGCTGTGTTCCCATTATGGCCTTTTACGTGGCGATTGTACCGATTGTGACGTCTATTAACGAAACCGCGCCGAGGTCAGATCTAACAAAAAAGTCTCGAACCCATTCATGTGTTAAAAGGGAATTCAGTTTTTTGTTGGTCGTAAACGCTCGATCGTAACTATAGATACTCGACGGATATGGTTTAAATGGTGCACTCCGATTCGATTATCATCTGAAGGTGATCACAGAAATATCAAACAACACGATAGGGTCAAACCTGTGGGCCGGGGGCGTCGCACTGCTTGATTTATGGGCGTCCGTGCGGAAGAAGTACGGGTCTCAACCCGTACTTCTTCCGCACTGGCTGCTGACGGCTTCTTGCTTGATCTCCGAGGGCCGTTTATCAATTAACTCGCCAATAGCACTATTTACACGACGAGTTTTATATTGTAACACAAATATGTTTGTTTTCCAAATTTATTTGGAAGAGTTACGATCACGTTATTGAAACAAAATATGCTTCAAAACTCGTTTACGCTCGGAACGTCCATTAATTTTATCTTTCCGATACGGCGTTGGCGGCGGGTTGGGCGCTTAGAAAATAACAGAGAGAGAGAAATTAGAGCAAAGTTAAATGACTGATACGAGTGCCGAACGTGTACTTAACCACTACAAGGCGTTGCGGTTTCCTTCGGATCGGTAACACAAGTAGCCCAGGACTGAATTAATTATCATCGGGCTGAGTGCGAGTGTACAACGGTTTCTTGTGTAAATCGACACGAGACCCACGATGGGAAGAAGGTTAAGTGCGCATAAAATAAGGTAGATGTGTGCGCGCGCGCACTGTTCAGTGGAATTGTCGAGAGTGGTGCGCTTCGAAAAAATGTAATTGCATATTTTACATAAATACAGCTATTAGTTAATGCGTATGATGAAAAATACAGGCGCCTTGAATCTGTTGTTGCTAAAGAGTTAGAGTTATTTTTTTATGGCAGTATATTGACAAACAAGCATATTATGCACTTAATGCTTACATTTGTTTGCACAGTGTATGTTGCCAACATGTGGCTTAAGATGTAAAGTCACAGTACTCAGTAATTTCTTTGCCTATTCATACTGAAAAGCGAACATCTCTATTTTGTAGTAGAAATAGATAACACAGAAGTACCCATGTAAACGACTCAGGAATAGAGTCTCGCCGAGAAATATATAATGTTATTAAATTAAATTAATTATTTGAACGTATTATTTATTGAATGCATCCGTACTGGTTTTTTCTTTTTCATAATTAGTACACTGGTATTTTTTGATTTATAGTCAGTGTAACGTCAGATATTATAAATTCACTGTCGTCTCGTGGAGAATCAATGATTGCGCGATATTAAGTGAACGCGTTGCCACAAAAGAGTAATGCGACGTCAGTTTGCACAAAAGACTGGTATCTACAATCTGGAGAGGTCTAATGGAATATTTTTCAGGTGATATCTCACGCGGTGTGTTGCATTACGGCCGAGCTGTCCAGCGCAGGGCGTCTAGTAATTGGATACACTTATATCATAGAATGTATTGTAGAGGGCTACATTGTGGGCTCGTGGCGGCCGCGGGCGGCGGCGCTGTCTCCGTCGCCCGTCTACTGGATTTATGGCCGCTTCGAATCTTGCACTTTTCTTCTCTTACTATTATTTGGCTTACATCCAAACATCGCTCCGTCGTGATCGCAAACTAGTGTTCTTTCACCTTAAGAGATAGTTACGTATCTATCTATTATTAGCTGTAAGATCGTTTATAATAAAATTCCTATTGACATTCCAAAATCGCATTTTTATTCCCTTTTAATGTCCACTAAGTAACGTCTGAGCTACCAATAATTCACAAATACAAATTTCAAAGGGTCAACAATCCCATTGGTTAAGAATGAAGCACATTCTTAACCAATGGGGTTGTTGACGCCACCAGTTGACGTACTTTTTATCAAAAGGGAGAAACGCGTAGGGTTTTGTGTGTAAATACAAGATTGTGGCGTCATTTACCGATATCATCAAATTCCCGAATAGTTGTTGGTTTCAGAGTCATGTCAATATTATTTGACACAAACGTCAATGAAATGAAATGCTAAATAAGGTGTGCTTTGGCAATTAATTAAAGTAACATTCCAATTTCCAAGATATTTGTAAAGATTCCTAAGTCGAATGTCGATATGTAGTTATTAACAGTGAATAAATTCTATTTAGGATGAATAAAGTAAAAAATGAACAATGCAGTTGAGGGTCAATACTGTTTAATATTTTTCATAATTATTGCTATACATATTTCGTTTCGCAGTTCTCATGGATTTATTAATAATGTTGTAAATTTTAGTTACTGTTTATTATGGGATCTGGTCCTGGTTTGTCTTTAGCGATTCGTTCAATTCGATTAACCGTGGGGTTTCACCGGCATCTCATTATATGTGGTTTTGTCATATCACGTATTGCAAAACACGATAGCTCCCTGTCTGTAAATGTTATGAAATGGTTCAGCGAGTCTCTCATGTTAGCAAGAGGAATAATGATTGCCATTAAGCTAGACGGTCGCGCCGCGGATTGGAGTTAATGTGTTATGGGGTTAATGTTGTGTTGTAATCTTGTTTGACACACTACGTGACGTAATATACGTGTACGACTTTGTCACTTGTTGCTAGATGTTGGACTACGTAATTCTTACTATTCTTTTTCCCCTCTGGAGAGGAGAGGCTGAGAATGCTCATAGATACCACCGCAACCAAGACTCCTGGCGAATCGAGGCGGTTCGACTCGACAGACCTACCGACAAAAACTCAGCCTAAGCCGTTGGTCCTAATGACCATATGGCTTGTCGTGATTGCACCTCAGGAGAGGCACTGTCATCGCTGCCCTATAATCAAAATCAAAATAATATTTATTCAACATAGACCTTTACAGGCACTTATTGACGTCAACAAACAAAACAAAAAAAAAGCTTAAATAATAAAAAAAAAAAACAAAAACCTTGACCGTACGTACGAATAAGGAAAAAAAAAGAAAAAATATATTGACTCGACACCTATTCGGAAATTGGGAGAGCCTTCTCGAGAAGAACAGGCAAGAAACTCTGAAGGTCTATTTTTTATCTCCTCTTTTCAATGTTAAAATCACAATAATACAATACAAAAATACAATATAGTACAAGATACAATCACACCTAACACGATTACAGTCGTATGTATGTTTACATACACATATAAAATAATACAATATTATAAATAATGTTGTTACCAAACATGGCTCTATGAATAGTGTCCCTATTCCCAAATACTGTGATCATTTAGATAGTCACTTACTTTATAATAACCTTTACTCATGAGTGTATTTTTGATATGGATTTTAAATTTATATAAAGGCAAATCAATGACACTTTGCGGAAGCTTGTTAAACATAGATATACATTTCCCCAAGAACGAACAGCTAGTTTTATGGAGTCTGAACATTGGAACGGCAAGTTTATTTTTGTTTCTAGTATTCACATTATGTAGATCACTGTTTTTATTGAATTTATTATAGTTTCTATATACAAAAACTAAATTATCATATATATATTGACTAGCTAAAGTTAAAATATTAATTTCTTTGAACAATTCTTTTAGGGATTCTGTAGCCCGTAAACAGTAAATAGCACGAATCGCTCTTTTTTGTAAAAGGAAAATACTTTCAATGTTAGCCGCTGATCCCCATAGCAGCAGTCCATAGGACATAACACTATGAAAGTAGCTGAAATAAACAATTCTTGCCGTTTCAAAACAGTACAGAGAGCATATGCGCTAGAAGAGGCACGGTACACCCAAATGGCTCCGGTCGATATTGAAGGAAACTATCGCTAAGGACATGTCGCGGTCTACGAATCTTTTGCCGACTTTGATTGAATAAGTTCGTTGAAGGTGGTGTTGAACTAATCTTACTTTTATCGTTCTGATATATTTATATTGCAAGGAACCCCTAAACATAAACCTGCGTCTATAAGATGAACACGAAACGATATACCCCTATAGCTTGAGGATATACAGGATACTGAGAGTTTTCAGTCTCCCAATATTATAATCAGGGCATCAACGAAATACATGAGAATGATTCGGTATTTTTGAATCATTTTTATACATTAGATATCGAAACGATTTCGTTAGATATCGAAACGATTTCAATAAAGAATCGAACGCGTATCATACTTTATTTAGGGGCCCTGATTAATATTTTCATTAGAACATCTTTAAGGACTACGTATAGAGAAGAATGTTCGAGAAATGTTACATGGAGAAAAGGTAGTATTAGACTCCATGTTAAGTGTCGTTTTATTTCTCACCGAATTCGTCAATGTCATTCCGATAGACGATTGTACTAAATCGACTGCGCGGAGTAACCTTTGTGTGACTTTGCCGCTAAAACTCCTCGTGATAAATGAGACTGCGTCCAATGTGAGGCGATAAATCAGCTTTTTTACTGGGCCACGTCTCAGGGCACCGTGATTCTGGAGCGGCCCGTTTATTGTGCGGCTGGAAATCGACTGCGTTCGCTTACAATTTTGACAGACAATGTACTCCATCACTGTTTTATATAAAAACAGTTTTACCAGAGTACGTATTGACGCCGCAGTGTCTGTTACATTGAAAGGTCGAACAATTGCGTCGTGGCAGAACTTGAAAATAAGCTCCTGGGAGATTTTGTGCATGTCGATCGAGATCATCGATACGAGGTACCCTTTTCTGTCAAGCAATGCGCAAGACAGATGGGTCAGGACAGGATTGTAATAGGAAATAAGGAAACATGGACGTCGCATATATAATATATGGTGGTAATCTTTTAAATAAAAATGCTTTCATTTCACCAATTCGTCGTCACATAAATAAATAATAATTATTTGTTACACTTACACCAATTAGCCTAGCCCAAAGTAAGCTCTGTAAGGCTTGTGTTATGGGATCTAGGGTAACGGATAAACATACATATATTATACATATTTAAATATTTTTGATAGAAATATATATTAACAACCATGACTAAGGTAAAAGTGCTCGCATTCATTAAACATTAACAAACATGGGGGTAGATGTTTGTTGATGTTTGATGGACCTGGACTCGAACCCGGAACCTTAGAGATAGTGACACCTTGAAACCGACTGACTGTGGAGGTCGTCAAATGACAGGGATCAGATGATTTTTTTCTCTCCGAGGAGGATCCTCATACATACCACCAAAAAGGCCTTCGATTCCACATTGATAACACCGGTTCTCGTCCAATGAGATGACATGACGATGCCAATATATTGTAGTCCCCACGGATTCGCAAACATAACTCGCAATTCGATTTACTAAAAAGGAGTTTTTATCGTCATATTTTGTCTATAGCTATTGATGGAGTAAAGCTATAATTTTATATTCTTCGTTTTAATACCGACGTTATTTACAGTATAAAGCTTGGATGCTTTATGTGCAATACGAATAATAGGTTTTTCGTATACTTTATGTTCGTTGAAAATCGGTCATGCTGACTTTCCGGACTATTACCATTTTAATATCACGATTCCATTCATATTATTTGAATACACTTATCAAATGTTGCCAATGCATGTCCGAAGGCACTAACGCGGACCACACGTACAGATCGATTCCTAGAATGCAGCTTTTATTGGGTCAAGAATTCAAATCATTCGCGGAGATTGCGCAATTGGCTCGCTGTTGCGATCGGCGCGAAACTTGCTTCGTTACTTTTATTTAAATTAATTAACTGAAGTGGAATATATTTCTGTGAGGGGTGTACAGAATTACTAGACACACACTGTTTTCATAGAGAAAGCTTTTTTTGGATGGATTATTTTGTAACGACGTACCTATCTCATGGATCCAGTAGAGTTAATACGATACAATACGAAAATGTTCATTATCTGCCATGTGTACTTATTTATTTCAGTATATACATACTGAAAGTGCAAAAAAATAACTTATACCAAATGTTCTGATATGCATCACAATAACAACGTACATAACATTCGCAATAATTTTATTACTATCTACATTTCAAGATAGCAAGTGTTAACACAATTTACCAGCAAAAATCAAATAGCTGTAATATGTATAACTAGCTTTTGCCCGCGACTTCGTCCGCGTGGAATAGTGACTTCCGGCAGATTTTTGTTTTTCCCACATAGTTCCCGTTCTTGCGGGATTTTCGGAATGGTCGAGTTTCCGCAGAATTTTTAGTATTATTATGTTGATACAACTTAAACAAATTATTTCGACCAAATTTGGTACCATAAAAACGGTCATTGTGACTAAACCTTAAAAGATAGACATATGCCGTCGCGGACTTTTTTTTAGATCATGTATAGAGGAATAATTCTTTCATACATATTTTTTGTGTATCTTGAACCGTTTTTCGCAGCGCACGCAAAGAAAGCCTTCAAAAATGAATAATTTTCCCCGTTTTTTACACATTTACCGCTCTGTCTTTGCTCCTATTGGTCATAGCGTAATGTTATTTAGCCTATAGCCTTCCTCGATAAATGGACTATCCAACAAAAAAAGAATTATTCAAATCGCACCAGTAGTTTCGGAGATTAGCGCGTTCAAACAAACAAACAAACAAACAAACTCTCAGCTTTATTATATTAGTATAGATAACAGGCATGTTATATGATATTGGCAAAATATTCATACACTTCAATACAGAACCCCGATATTCCGTAACCAAAGATATCAAGATTGTATTTTTTTGTATGTGATTTTCTTATGTAATTTCAGTGTAAATATTTAATCTTATTCATGTTAAATTGTGTTTCGAACTTTAATGCATTTATTTTCACTTGGCCTAACAGTGTCACTGGGTCGTGCGGAAATCTATACTGGTTCGACAATTTGTGCCCTACGTTAGTGAACACGTGTCGCGTAGCCCTACGAAATCTGTCACGCTGAGCTGCCCAAACTAACCTTGTGTGGTTACTGTGACGTGTCACTTTCAACACAATGTCTAACCTTGTTCTAAGGCTCCCAGGGCAGGTAGACGAAATTGCTTGTTTGAGTATGCTGATGTCCCGGCCTTGCTTTACCTTCGGAAACTATCTTGTGAATCAGAACGATAACTTAAGACTTTGTTTGCATGCGCAGTGTTATCATAAGTGATAAACCGGTTTCTTGAAATTCTGTATTTCATACACATTAATGAATTTTTTATGCCTCTCAATATATACTAACTGCTCTTTGTTCAAATTATAATTCTGACAGTGTGTTAGTGGACCTCCGAAAATCGATTAAGGGTAAACGGGACCTTGAAGAAGGATAAACGCTCATTTTATTACGTAATGCAAACTCGAGAAGGGTGAAAGTTCGTGATTAGAAGTTACTTTAATAAATTAAACCGGGACATCATTGAATTTGGTAGTATTACTATAAAACATTTACTACATGCAATCTCTTCTAGAAGCCTATCTTTAATTGGGATTAAGCTTAGGACCTAAATTGTACAAAATTGTTTATTCGTATTGAAATATACATTATATAAGCTTTGATATTTTTAAATATAAACATGTTCACTTCAAATATTTGTTTCTTTAGACACTTTATTTCACTGGAAATAAATGAACAAATTTTCTACTAATTATAAGTGTTAAATCTATAGACAATGTTTATGTTAATTGTTTCTATTAGGGACCGCAACCAATCGTTGACGCGAAACAAATTGCACTGGATTGTCATAATAATGAACGGGGGTCGATGGCCCAGTTATCATCTGGTGCTGAGCGGGCGATAAGTTAAGTATATAAATTATCTAATAAAAGTGTTGAAAAGACGGAGCAACTAGGAACCACTACTAGGAACTTCTGGAACTTCTTATGGCAGCTATAAATTTAGTGTGTGACTTACGTCTACGGACCCACTAATTGTAGAGCACGCAAATTCTTGAAACGAGGGTGTTTGCGCCAAAAACGGTTCAACAAAGTGAACGGAGAAGTGGATTGATTGACTTGCGAGGTATTAGACTATTCCCAAATGTGCGGTAGTAGACCGTATATCAAGTATGTGTTTCACGAATAGGTAGTAGTGACTTCGAACTGTCATAATTCAAAGTATTAATTAAAAGATGGTTGGTGATCGCATGATTAACGTTTTATCATATCTTGTTTAGCTACGGGTGAAAGAAATTTGAATTGTTTGTTTAGCGTTTCCAAGACAAAATAGTGACTATACCGCTGAGAATTGGTACATTTTCCAATGCTCATCAAAACGTCAGTCTTCGTGTTTTCGATAGATTTAAATTTACTGCTTGCTACAAAAATTTTACGTTTTTAGTATATAGAAATTTTTAAAATTTAGATTTTTATGCATATATCACTAAAATATTTCACAAATAACATAAATGTGAAGGCAAAAAATAAATGATTTCAGAAAGTTTCAGCCAATAACGTACAAAATTCTGACCACGAAAATAGTGGTAACGAGATTTTTTTTTTAAATCAATTAATCAAGACTTATTGTCTTCACATTCAATGAAAAATAAATAGTATCTATAAATTGAAATTTTAAGTAATGACAATTATATAGGTTATTTTGCGACAGAAATAGGTGACACCGACTTCGAAGGGCACGAATTACCCAAGCAGACAACTAATAAAGAGTCTCCCTCTGGTTAGGTTGGTGTGATGGTGCTTGTACAAAGTAACATTTTTTCGACTAAAATATGTAAACGAATTTGAAAGCATATTGTAATTGATTTCATGAGAAGATTAAATGACAAGATGATTAAACAATATAGCAATAACGTATTAAATTGATTCATTTCTAAATTTCAATAACGCAATCCGAGTGTCGGTAATTAAGACGTCATTAAACATATTACCATTTACAAAATGAAATTATCTCGGAACCAGTGCTACGTGTGGCCCGCAGCGAGCGATTATTATGCCAGTAGTCACATTGAAAACATAATTAACAGGGACCGCGAACTACTTCGTTAAAACGTTGAATTGCTTTTTGAACGCCTGCTGTATCGTTTTAATTCTATAATGGAAATGGAGTGGCCGTTTTATAAGTTGCGTTGTATGGTGTAAGAGCTTTTGTGTCAAGATTGCCTTCACGTGCTGTTTGTTTCTCCGCGAGGTCTTCGTTTATGGCTGTATCGCCTTAATGTCAGTTTTATACTTTTGTTATACCTTTTTGCTATTTTATTGTTTATTTTTTTTATAATGCAATAGCGGCATACGAGTTGTGTGTCGCCTGTTTACTATCACCACAGCTTTATGGATGCTTTCAACGTCAGCGGAGTACGTTGCCTATCTTATGCACCCCATGCAGCCGTATCTATCACAATATCGTACTCTGAGATGGGAGTTTAACATTTGGGGTTAATGAATGAAATTACTGTTTTGTATGAAGATTTCAATGAAGTTGGCTTATTCCATTCTAACGTTTTCCTTATATATCTGATAACCAAGGGAGAACTTTACGAAATTTTACACGTACGTCAATAGACATTTAAGTAATATCATAGTTTTAATGGCAAGTAAATTTGTTGTCATAAAGTTCAGTATATAGTGCACATATATCTGATTGGGGACACAACAACCTTGTCAATTTCAACACCGCGAAAACCCAGGCGTGTCTTTTCTCAGCCAAAAGGAACCCGTTCACCTTGGCTCCTACTTTCCGAAATGTACCTGTACTTATTACCAAACAAATCCATCTGCTAGGCGTGGACTTGTCATCTAACCTAAATTTTGGTAATTACATAGAATCCAGGGCTAAGACAGCATCAAAAAAATTGGGAGTCCTTGCCAGGGTCCGCAGGTATTTCACACCCAGCCAATTGCTGAATCTTTATTCAGCCCAGGTACGCTCTTGTATGGAATACTGCTCGCACCTCTGGGATGGATCAGCCCGCTACCAGCTTAAGGCCTTGGAAGCTATTGACAGACGCGCCAAAAGACTAATAAACGACGAGGCATTAACAAACAAAACTCTCCAGAGCCTCGAACATCGTCGTCAAGACGCATGTCTGTGCGTTTTCTACAGGTTACATTTCGGGGAGTGTGCTCAGGAATTGCATGAATTGATTCCGCCTGCACCTTTCCACCATCGGACGACGAGACGCGGTCAGGGACTCCATCCGTATGTGGTCGACATTCCACCTCTCCGTACCTCTCGGTTCACTTCGTCCTTCATTATGCGAACCACCAAGGAATGGAATTCCCTGCCTGCGTCTTTGTTCCCCGATACCTATAATATAGGGATTTTCAAGGCGAGAGAGTAAATAGGCACTATTTGAGTTTGCGTGTTCCACCTTAGGCAACATCATCACTATACATCAGGTGAGATCGTTGTCAAACGTACTCAAATTCTGAATTAAAAAAAAAAACATTATTCTGACGTAAAACAACAGCAGGTAGTTTGAAATTTATTAAGTACTTTCTTATAGATAAATTTTCCTTATGGGTAAATCAGCAATATTGTGGCACTGTGTTTATACATTTTCCTTATGTATGAAAATGTTATGCAAAATTGAAATAATCATTATTCAACATAGAAGGTCTAGTCAAAACGAAAATGGAAAAATAAAAATAAGTAAAAAAATACATTTCCCTTATAGAAAAATCTGTAATTCTACCGTATGAAGTGGTATGGTATATCTAAACTTTGTTATAAAAAATATACATTTCCCTTACAGAGAATGTATATTAAAATAATTATCTGTGCTGTGCCCGAATTGATATTTATCTGTGTATACATACCGATCCACACAACCGTCTAAAGCCACTCGTAGAAACAACATAAAAGTTGTTTAACTACCATCTCTCATAACATATGAGCTTATAAACTTGTAAAAATATCTCTTGGTAAGTGTACTACAACTCTTAGTTCACCATGCTCCACCCGACAATTTTTATTCATTAATGTTCCATTTAATTTTCGCTCTTTACGGCAGTCACTGATAGTCCAGTGCAATTAGTTCAACATACATGCAAATTGCGGTGTTTAGTCACGCGATGCGGTCATTTGCGTTTTATATTAATTTATTGACCGGTTCAATAAGAGTAGTTCGTACGACTCCATTTTGTTCTGTGCAAACCGTGCCGCTAATCTCATTGTCTCAGATGCTCTTGTAGATAGCATGCGACCTGATAAAATGATGGAACCGTTTAATGGTTAATAGCTTTGTTTGCACAATTTGTAATGTGTGTATGCATTGTAAATCGACGATAATTGCCCTGTTTTATAGACGTGTATGAAGATAATGTCAATATTATGTTAAGGTACAATGCACCTGCTTTGTTTGTAAATGTTTGATCAGAAAAGTATATATGTAAAGCCACAACGCGTTCGGATAACATAAATAACAGTAACACATCCTTGTTCGTTTTATTAAATTAAGCATTTACATAGTCATAACGATACATACTTAGTATATCAGAAGTAACATAATAATGTCTACTTTATGCTTATTATTACTAGTGCCGTTTAGATCTTACAACTACTCCATGTTAATATCTAACATTAAACATTATTACGCCGGAATTAATTTCCTGTATATTTATTACATACCAATAGTCATATATATTTATAAATTATATACACATATAATCATGTTTATTCTGTTATCCCACCAATCCCGTTGAGAGGTGTAGTTTTTTCTTATATAAATTCTAACAAATTCCTAACATTTTGTTGAGAACTCTTATACTAATCGATAACGTTTCATGCATCTCATCATTCTCTTTTCACGTTTGTTTAAAGTGTCTTATGTTGACAATTGTTCTGTATTTTCAC
Source organism: Scirpophaga incertulas (assembly GCA_036419045.1). Lineage (NCBI taxonomy): Eukaryota > Metazoa > Arthropoda > Insecta > Lepidoptera > Crambidae > Scirpophaga > Scirpophaga incertulas. Next base: position 34,098,520 of record CM071630.1, read on the forward strand.
ATTATTTTGTTAAGACAAAATAGCCTCCTAACATCCAATTTAGCAATCACAGTGAAGGACCTGGCAAAAATTATAGTTTTGGAAAGAATTTTTGTGGCGCTTACACTCTTTAAGACTAGAATTATACGGACGGTAAGTATATGCTTATACGGTGTTTAATCAGTATGTTGAGGATTTGTAGAAAAGTTATAGAGAAGACAGTTGCTAGAGAAAAGAGATCGTAGTAAGAAGTAATGCACACAATGACCTCGTATTCTTTGTTCATCATAAGTGCCATAATTCAGTGGCATAATTTTTTCGGCAACGTAATACAATATTGCGCGGGACAGCTTATAAAAAAATGATCCAGCGTTTTCGATCGCAGTAAATTCTTCGCGTCACGCACTCTCGACGAGCGGAGCACGCGATATGCATTTTAATTGAGCTGTTAAACAGGAGACGTCATTTGTGCAAATATCCGCCATGGCGAGCGAGATCAATAAGCTAGCCATGGAAGGTCTATGTAGGTCAGGCGTAATAGGCGATGGAGCTCCGTCGGCAGGGTTGTTACCAATCTTGTCCAAGATCGAACTAGTTTTTCTATCAGTCGAGATGAGAGCGAGGTAATCGTTAGCGTTTGACTCGCTGAATCCAAGTCAGACGCGAAAGCGTGACTGACTTACAAGTGGTTGTTGTGTTGTGGCGTTCGCATAAACGATTACCGATCCAATTATATCGTTCGAATCATACTCGCAAAATTGTTTTATGATTACTAGTATTAGTATTCGGAACGTCGTCGGTGGCGCCGTATTCGGGGCACTGGTCATCATGGAGATTAGGGATTTTCGGGGTTGATCCTCCCATATGTGAATGTGTTTTTCCTTTTTCAAATATAATATGTACATTTATCTGAAGCTGCTACGCTGAAGGTAAACGTCGTTAGGTAACTTCTACAAAGGAATTCGAAGGTTGGGTCGTGCCTGCGTTGGGGATCGAAATGAGCTGGGATGATAAAATTTAATATGGTTATCGCATATCCATAATATCAAAGGTTGTTCTCGCTCAGACTATCAATACACTTTATAGAGATATATTTTTTATAATAGAATTTCTTTTTGCTCTACGATTACATTACGTCTACATTACATTTACGTTAATAGTAAAACGGAAGTATGTTTACTTTTGTTGTTATATTTTTTGTCCATGTCTAGTAATTCAAAGATCATTACAATATAATATTATTACATCATTACCGTGTTTTTTAATGTCTACTTATAATTTTGTCATTATGTTTATTTTGTTAATTTATGTCGACGAATGTTGTCAATTTTTTTGTCGATGTCATATCCTAAAAACTATAAAGTCTCGTGGATTGAATGCAAATCACTCCTTTTATTGAGGTAATGAACTTTATAGATTTGGCTTTGAACTAATAGAATATGATTGACGTGAGACCGTTGTCGCTGGTGTAGTTCGTCAAGGTCGCAGCATTCCCCGCTTGTTCCATCAGGTAGTACCTATGTTTGGGTGCCCTCAATTTGCTTAACGAATCGATTCTTACACTCAAATAAAGCGTAGAAAATCGATTTTGAAATGTATGCGTGCTATGAATAAACAGCTGCCACACGATTTTCTCGTAGCTGGCGCAGAGACGAGATTGTCGCCGCCGCTGTAACTTCATTGAGGTTACGAGGTTTACGATTTCCCTCGATACGTCCAAATACCCATACATGTTTGCTGGCTCTCTATTGATTTTGGAAACCGTTTAATGCGCCCGTGTGCGTGCTTCACTGAGAATACCAGTTTACAATAACAATTACAATGCATTGCCAATATCCAACAATCGCGACCAAGTGACGTTCGAGTTACGATATTTAAATATTTATCGCCAGTAAACATAGAATTTCATATATCCAGAGAACATTTTCGTGTATAATTTATCATGCGCTGTATTTAAATGTATTGTTTGGGTTTTATCCTTGTCGAGATATCAAATTGAATGGTAATCAAAAAAATATTCCAGACTGTTGTGAAGATGGGACAGTAGTGCCATAAATTTTATCTGCGGGTTTGTCTTTAGTAGCACGTAAACTATCGTAAAGTGAATAGAGACTCGCAGGTCTATAATAACACCATCGGCATTGATGCCAAACTAGAGAATGGAAGGTTGTCTATTGGCACACCTTACTGTAGATCGCGGTGTAAATGCCACTGCTCCGGCATTCCCGCCCTTAACTGTTGCTACATACGGCAATAATTAGGTTGCCGTCTTAAATGCCAGCTTGCCATACTACCGGCTCGATTATTTTGCATACTGATTACTCGTTAGCTCCTATTGAACATGTAGTTTAGATTCAGAAGTGTTTTGTTAATATTTTTTTATAGGTCGTAGACATTGTTATCATCTACATTCGTTGCTGGTTAATGGTGCCATCGTTTTTTTTTATATTTTATTACATGTAAGCTTTCTTCTAGTCTTTTCGTTTTACAAACATCAACTGAATCAACAAAATTCAGTGAGACTAAAGTTTATTTAGAATGTCAAAGGTCTCCTTATCTATTTTTGTATGTTTTAGGTTCTTCTATAGGTTTTGATAAATGTTATTTATTTTGTCTATATGTCAAAATGAAGATAAACCTCTCAAGACAGTTTTCTTAGATAGTTCTGACGTAGAGGTAATTTTCAGCTCTCGTGATCATCATTTTGACAAAATGTTTATTTATGTCAACGATGAAAAACGCAACTTCATCATCAGCAATTTTTGTCGATGATGGGAAAAAGCACTTAAAATAATTCCCATAAAGCAAATTGTTCCATGTTCTTTTTCTGACGTCAGCGATTAGATGCTCGATTGTGCTTCTCAGTACGTGCTACCTTCGCAAAAAGTTGTCCGTCATTGGAGCTATTCACGCGAACTATTTAGACGTAATGTAAATCTTAAAGGGCAAAGGCGTGGTGTCACAGCCGGCGCACCATGATATCGTAAATATATCCGAACGCGCAGCGGGTGACCTCTTTGCTGTTTTATTCGCAGGCCTTAGAATAGGTACATATCTCCCTCTTCTAACGAAAGTTATTGCACCTTGATCACTATTCTAATGCAAGACGTTGATGGATTGAATGGTATAATTTTATATTTATCCCACTGAAACAATAAAGGTTATATTATTTTCTTTTTGACAGTTTAAGATATTTTGAAATCAGTGATGAACTCGCAAGTTACCGATTCGATTAAAACAGAATATCGATTTTATTTAAGAAGAACTTTTAATCGATTTAATGCAGCGATATTATTTTTATTATAAATATTAAATTCGTTTATCTGGTTTTTTCAAATACATGAAATAAATTGTCATATATTGTCTATGTAACAGAGGACTCAACTGACGAGTCTAGTGTAATTTACGAAGAAGAATCTGATGAATCTATGTAATAAATAATGTAAATAAATTTACTTGTTTAATTTTTATATTATATATTTGGCGAATTACCCAATTGGGGTAATTCGCCAAATATATACAATTTTGCCTAATTTCCTTGGCATGTGTAAAACTTTATTTTTTCGTATATTTCTGATCCATTTAAGAAAGTTTTCCTTTTTCTCTCTTAAATGGATCAGAAATATATGAAAAAATAAAGTTTTACACATGCCAAGTAAATTAGGCAAAATTTTATATTTTTGGCGAATTACCAATTACCTAGCTAGTTTGTTAAAAAAATGGTATGTATGTGATTTTCTAAGTATTCTTGATCATAATTCTTGATTTAAACTTGACGTAGATGTTATTAACTACATATGCGTTTTAATATTAAAATTCACATACCTATAAATAATGTAAGGTAGCTGTCGAGAAGGAAATAAATAAATTTACAAATATTTGATTTGAAGACAATTTATCGATTTATCTGATTTCAAGAACTGCTTATTGTCTGTGGTAGTTTGTTATGCACAGAGCACTTCACTATGTGGGCGTTACCCGTCTAGAAAGTATATTATTACTGTAGTACTATAATTTGAAAATAGAAACAATATTTCATACGCGCGATCTGTCAAAAAGAAAATAACATAATGGACAGAGTATAATAAATATACGTTTGTTCTTTTCGCAGTCTTCGGCAGTGTCGTTTCATATTGTTATTTGATATCCGGATTTATTTTAGATAGAGTAGATCTATTGGACCTTATACAACTCCTGAATAACTCAAAAGATCGCTCATAAAACTTAACTAGGAGAATACCCGTTTTGTTGTCGTTTCAACCAGGATACGCCAAAATAAGATAGATAAAGAGAGACAGCTGATATCGGCCCTACCTTCCTTAAACAGACAGTGAAACCTACTACATATGTACATTCATACAATCACGATTGTTCTCCCCGAATGGTAAGGCAGGGCAATAATAGACAACTTGGCCAATTTTTATAAGTCCCAATATAAAAAAGCGGGATTCGTTGCCAACTTTGCTTACTTAGTAGGTAATTGCGTTATAGTCTTTATTGGACCCGAAACCGCAAATATAAAATGAAACAACACTTTGAAGAATAGTAAAAGGGAAGATTATTTTGCTATTGAATTAAATCGATATTCGCCGCTTTATACAAATGAAGCAAAAACAATATTTGTCTTAAAGTTTAAAATAATCAAGACATCGTGTGCTGTGTACGAAATACGCATGGGAACCAACGGTGGCTGCAGGCGGCTTGGTTGCGCAACAACTAGTGCGAGTGCAGCTATACCTACTCGTAGTTGTACGTACGTATTCAAAACATTGTTGATTACGTTTTCTGTATTCAAAAACTATTGTTTTGGTACTGTAGATGAATTTAGTATTAACCAAGAGTATTGAACCGTTACAGATCCTTTACGTCCACTGGAGAAGACTAATCTAAGTAGGTTAGGGTGCTGGTGATTCTTCGTCGCATACACTGGCCGTGAATGCGATTTGTTCGGCTTCACGTGAACTATTTGATATTTTTTATCTGTGCAAGCAACTTTAAAAAGTTTTTCTTCAAATTAGTCGATTTGTACATATAATTAGTGAATAAATAAATAAATATTTGTTACATTTAAACCAATTAGTTTAGCCCGAAGTAAGCTCTGTAAGGCTTGTATTATGGGATCTTTTTTTTTGTTCCCTTGAGGAAAATGCATTAAATTGCATACCTTATGTGGGGCTTTCCTCCCTAGAAGGGGGAGGCCTACCCACTAAAAACCTCAGGGATGGTCTTCCTCAGGCATGTAGGGAGCCCCGGGAACGCCAAGCGACTTCCGGGAACCCCCAGCCTCCGCTCCCTTGCCGATACAGGGGAGCCCTCCTCGGGGGAGGCTACAGTACCTCCCCCGATCTCGTCCACCGACGACGCCCCCCGGCCACAGAAGGGGCGTGGTCCATCCCGGGTCGCCGTATCCGCGAGCGCGACTTCCTTGCGCCCGCCGCGGGCTAACGGATAGACATACATATCTAAATAAATTTGGTAGAAATATAACAACTATGACTAAGGTACAAATGCTCACATTCAACACGCAAACATCTGCCGCCACCGGGACTCGAACCCGGGGCCTCAGAGATGGCGACACCTTGAAACCGGTATACCAACCACTCGACTGCAGAGGTCGTCCGTAAATAGATATAAAGTAAACAATAATATAAAGCTACGTCGTAGGTACGAAATCTACCCTCTAAAAGACCATAGCTACATTAATAGATTATATAACGAGGCAACAAAATTGTGTTTTAAAGCGAGGGTACCATTTGAATCCTGGGCTAAGTGAGAGACGCAAAGTACGTCGCCCGAGGAAAAATATAATTACGCGACGGCGAGAAACACTTTTAGTCCATATTTAAGAGTCTTAAATAAAAAACGATAATTAAAACTAATTTTTACGGGATCTTGCAGTAAGTTGTTAGTTACGTTAAACGCTTATACTTGAAACTTATTATTTCATATATGTATTTATTATTAGACAAAGAAACAAATATGAAAATTTGCCGTAATTAAGAAAGAAAGATTGAAAAACAAAGAAAGGCACGCAGTCCAACTAGGAGCTTTCTTCAGCGCACCTCTTACAGCCAACTTAATTATTTAAAGAAATATATCGGCGATAAATTTAACAAATTTAGCTATATCATGTTTTATTCCATACAATGATTTTAAACTATTCGAACCAATCTACTTGGTTGACATTTTTAAAGATTATTTGAAATTCCAAACTCAAAACACTTATTCGCTTATTTTTTTTTTTCAATAAATAGGATGATAGTTTTTTATTTCTATCTGTATATGATTTTTAACTGTCTCAAATGTTACCATTGAACTTGTCCAAGACAAGTGTCTGATAATTATCACGCTATATTTTATCTATTCGTGTATCGGTTGATTCTACCAAACAAGATATCAAAATAGAATAAATGTCATCAAAGCAATTTCAACAATTGGCTGCCATTCAAATTTTTACACATCGCTATCAGGGCTTATATAGAAATGCTCGCACAGTGAAATTATGTCCGCGACAAGTTAGTTGAATATTCATGGCCATTCGAAACTCGACTCCATCAGTGTTCTACATTTTATACAAGTATTATCGGAGTAGTTCTCATTAATATTTATTTTGAACCAACTTGTTTCGCAAACCTAAATTATGCTGCAGGTTTTAATCTGTTTCCGCGTTCTGATTTAAATGTGAGTTATTCGGGTATGTTAGAGTGTTGTCTAATATAAGTTTAATTGATAATTTCCGGTACTATTCGATTTTGGTTGAAGTTATCTACGTGGATAGTAGCGTAATTTATATTACCTACGTTACATAATGCGATGTAACGAGGGCGTATTTATTTAAATTGCAGTTATATATAATACTGGGGATGTGAACAAACGCCTCATGTTAGAAATATCTTCAAATATTCCCGAATATTTTACGATATTGGCACCCAAACAACGACCCTAGTATCACAAAATAGTAGTGTTCTGGTGTAAAGGGTAACGGGCAGTGAAATTATTAAATTATTGACAATTGCGACTTTTCATCCTATTTCAAAGGTTTTTGTGGCGGTTGGTGGGAGATGTTCACAGAGATTTCACAAAATGTTACTGCTCTTATTAGAATGTCGTTCCAAAGTACATCTACTCTAGTTCTTAACACTTTGAAAACAAATGAATAATTATATATCATATAAAATTTACATAATAAGATAAGCAGCGAATGTAATCTATATGTACATTATTAGCCATAATTCTTATTCTATATATATATATATATATATATATATATATATATATATATATATATGTACCGAGATCTATTTAACGACGGGGCTGTGATCTCACGGGTATTATTTTCCGCTTACTTAGCGACATTAGATAGTGTTTTCGCATTTGCGCTATTTTCGACGCTGGAATGGATTGTTGCTGATTTATTTTTTAAAATGGTTAAGTTCATTTTCTTAAAAAGTTATCATTTATTTCCGTGATTTATTGTTGATCAAATTGTTTTGTTTATTTTGTGTCCTTATTATTTTATAGTCGACATGTTTTTGTATATAACGGCTGTGTTTTGATTATTTCATTCACAGGCAATGGATCCATGAAACAAACATGCGAATCTGGAAATGTTTGAAATCAGTGATGACATGACCAATACAATATATAAATTCTTTTTACATTGTTTCATTTTTCCTGACGCTAACGATCAGGTAGACTACTTTATTCTCTTTTAATTCTGTCTGGTAACAGGTTCAAGCATTAATACAATTATTTATGTATGTATACAATATATATACAAACACGAGGTATCCGTCATTTCTATGTTTTTTCATAACATATATTTTTCACTATGTTATTTCAAACCCGCTTGAAATTATGTTAAATGTGATAAATAATCGAGTACTCTGTTTACACCAAGCTTATGTTCGAAATGAAAGACATATTTTTGTGGGTGTAGGTGAATGGCCGGCTTATATCCTCTTATCAGTGGACGGTCGGCAGTGGGCTTCCACACCTGTCCGTTTGTACTGTCTACAACACGACAAGCCTTTCACTGGTAGTATGAAAACTTCCGCTATTAAGAGCGAGACAAGAGCAGTTCCAAAAGTAGATGGAAACCTGCGTCTGATGTGTCGTGTGTATACATAAAATTATGCCCACGGCCTTGTTTGTTTTGAAATCGAGTTTGTTTCTTAATGAATAGTTTTCTATTGCGTGTGGACTATTTGATACTCGAGCTGTAATCATTATTAAAATTAAATACAAGAAGTGTTAGACAAATCATATGGAGATTTGGACATTCGTTTTTAGTTCAATAGCAAAATATATTCCTTGTTCTAGACCTAGAGGTTCCCAAACTTTTTTGTGTCGTATACCCTTTGTTATGTTTTTCGGTTTTAGGTAGACCCCCTGATATTGAATGCCTAAATCCTAACTTACACTACTTACAAAATTTTATAAACATATATAATACTAGCTGGCCCAACAGACGTTGTCCTGTCAAATGTCTCAAATGTCAAATGTCTCAAATGTCACGTTGTCTCACGTTGTCTCAAATGTTTTTAAATAAATAATTTAGCTGAAAAACAATATCTATATGACCGTATTGTGAATCTAAACCATCCTCAAGCCCCCTGGAATACACACAAAAAATTTCATCAAAATTGGTCCAGTCGTTTAGGAGGAGTTCAGTCACATACACACGCACACAAGAAATATATATATTAAGATATGTTTAGGTCCTTATACTAGAAGATAGATATAATGTAAGTAAATAGGTACTATCAGTGAATGTTCAAATTCTTTATCGTTGACCCCTATTTTCACTTCATGGCCCCCAAATTTTTTCGCTGACGTAGACCCCTTAGGGGTCGATATTCTGAGTACAAATGTAATGGTGCTTGAATGTGGTGAACGTATTAATTTGACATTCACAGATTATCCGGTTTTGCCATGCAGCATAGAAATAGGACTTGTGCATAAATACGGCATATACATTCAGCAAAATTTTCATCTCAACCCGGTTCGGCCAGATTAAACGCTCAACTTAAATAATGGCCGTTTTGTCATCTCGAAGCCATTAAGTGTAATTGAATCTACGGAGCCGCGGCCGGTGTCGGTCGGTCAGTCGGTTCGATCTCACCTCTCACGAACTCGAGCGCGATGCTGTGCCGCAATGTCGGTGTAATTTCAGTTATGATTTCGCAACAAGCGACTTAGCATCTCGATTTGTTTTTGCGCAACGCGTCCTCTGGTGTTTTGTGGCGGTGATGCCGATGTTGCGTCTTGTTCAGCTTTATATTTCTCGAGGGAAATGTGTTCGCATCGTCCAGTTAGTAGGTTGACTGATGTGTCAATAGACGAACCGCTACCCTCATCTTGGACTGAATGATGTCTGCTACGGACTATAGGGATATTCAGGTTCAGTTAAAATTTAGGAATACCACTAAAAGTTAAAGGAACTCGTGCTGCTTAGTTGCAATTTTGACACACAAGAAAAAAGACTAATGACAAGCAAAAACATGACAAACTTATAAAAAAGTATGAAAACAAAAACTTCCAAAAAGGTCCGAAATATAATACGGTTAGTAACAATGCCTAAGGGCTGGTTTTGGTTTGGTTGGTGGGAGACAATAACAATGATACATTAATGTCTTCCAATAAACAGACCAATTACAAAGAACTCCAGTAGAAGAATGGTTCAATCTTCGAGTAAAAAATATGATATGAAATCGCTGTTTACTGTACTTGTATATGACGTCGCGTCGACACAGCTCGTTTTAGCTTACTCGGTATACAGATTAAAAAATTGTATTTTGATTGTATATTTTCGATAGAATTCTCAAATGTGACATATAGTATAACAAAATACTCCCAACGTAAGCGTTATATGATGTTTCAATACACGAGACATCATCAAAGTCCCTAGGTACTCGAACGATAAGATTAAGTAAGGTGTTTATTTATAGCTAATACATACTGCAATTATATAATGTTATGTCTCTCTTAATGAAGACTACACATTGCTCTATTAACCTTCTCTAATCAAAGTTCACGGATAGAACTAATGTTAGGTGGCGTGACTCGTGACAAGTAGTTTACATGTACAAATTAGTGATGTGCCGGATGTCCGTATCCGTATCCGCGGATATCCGAGGCAGAAGAAAGATTCGTATCCGTTACTTTTTGACGGATCTTTTACGGATTTATTTAGCAGAATAATTCATATTCTTGAGGATGTTTTCTTTGTAAATGATTTTTTAAGGAAGTTGAGCCTTACGAGAATACTTTCCATCACAAGTTTTACACTTTGCACATTCATCATTTATTATCACAAAATAATTTCATATTACACTACTAAACTTCTTTGTATACGTTTTTTTTTTAAATAATGTACCAATACCAAACACAAGCGTTAATGCTGCCCAGTGTCACATTAAAGTAAAACAAAACAAAAAGAAGACCCGCGGCGCAATACAACTCGAGTGTTTCAACTCAAGATCGCGCGCACCGACACCGATTGTGTAAGAAAGTTAAGATCCGTATCCGTATCTGCGGATCTTGACACTAAATATCCGTATTCAGATCTGTATCCGCCAGATCTAGATTTTTGACGATCCGGCACATCACTAGTACGAATCAACTTTTTATGTATTAGGAGTTAAAGTATGACATTAACGTTTTGTATTTAGATTTGAAAAAACTTTCGCTATTCCATACTAACATTTCCCTTGTTTATTTAAATACCGAAAGGAAACAATTAGACATTAATTAATAACATAGTTGTTTTGAACGCAAGAAAATTGGTCATTATAAAACTATAGTCAGTTATGTAGAAAACTGACGAAAACTGTAGTACTTTATACGATATTTTTAGTAATGCAAAAATAAATATATCCTACGGCTCTCAAAAAAAACCTATTATGTATGTATATATATATATATATACACACATTTCATTATTTCATTATAATTTTGTAAATAACGATATTTTGTTTATTTTCAGGTATATATAGGTTTGGTAGTACGTGTGCTTGTAAGTAAATTTTTACACTTTCATGGTCCGGTCGTCGAAATACTATGACTGCCGTGACAGTTTCTTATGCCTAGTATAGTAAAGCTCATTCGAGTAAAGTATCAAAAAATCAAAATCAAAATCAAAATAATATTTATTCAACATAGACCTTTACAGGCACTTATTGACGTCAACAAACAAAACAAAAAAAAAGCTTAAATAATAAAAAAAAAAAACAAAAACCTTGTCCGTACGTACGAATAAGGAAAAAAAAAAAAAGAAAAAATATATTGACTCGACACCTGTTCGGAAATTGGGAGAGCCTTCTCGAGAAGAACAGGCAAGAAACTCTGAAGGTCTATTTTTTATCTCCTCTTTTCAATGTTAATAATTATAATAATATAATATAATATAAAAATACAATATAGTATAAGATACAATCATACCTAATACGATTACAGTCGTATGTATGTTTACATACACATATAAAATAATACAATATTATAAATAATGTTACCAAACATGGCTCTATGAATAGTGTCCCTATTCCCAAATACTGTGATCATTTAGATAGTCACTTACTTTATAATAACCTTTACTCATGAGTGTATTTTTGATGTGGATTTTAAATTTATATAAAGGTAAATCAATGACACAGTATGTAGGGAGATTCAAAAATAAGCCTTATTCCGTGTATGTAAGAAACTTCACCTGTCAGAAACGTATTATCTCTGAGGTCAAAGTGTAATTTTAATATACTGAGGCCTATCATTCTAGTTATTTATTTAACACAGATTACAAAACTATTATGACTAGACATCGGATAATCGGATGCATATTTACCTAAAGTTAGTTTAAGACAAAGTATGGAAACGGCTTTTTATTGTTTTGTTAAATAAAATTTTTCACAATTTCTGTTTTTTTTTCAATTATTTAATTGATTATTGTTTTAGTCAAACTAGCTCACTACTTTCGTATAACACTCTTCATGTAATAAATCGTACATTCATAAATCGCACGGGGAACTGAAACTAAACTTCATGTTAATATGTATGCATAGTTGTATAAATGAACCGGAGTCTCGGTCTTTTGAAAATAAATACCACGTGCTAATTTAGTAATTTTCAAACAATATCACTACGTTAAATTTGCAGTCCCGTATTTTCCCGGGAATTTTATTTAACAAAATGTATTTTAAAAAGCCGCTTCCATAATTTGTGAGCCAAAAATTAACTTTAGGTAAATATGCAAGCGATTATCCGATCTCTAATTATGACTGTATTAAGGTTTTAATGAAAATTGGAAAGCCAAAGTATTTTTAGATTGTAGCAAGTGAAAATCTGGGATCTCTATCTACCACACACGGCATCAGACTTCTTAGTTGGTCGAACAAAGTTATATGTAGCTGAAACCAAGTTGCACCATTCATGGTTGCAGGCGGATTGAAGCGGCGCTGTCAAGTCTCCGTATCAGCGTCGGTTTTCCCAAACCACCGGGATATTTTTTATTTTTCCACGTACCATCATATACTCGCATTGTTTATAGGGATACTGTGAGCTTCCTGTGCCAACTGGTCGAAATATTGTAACGAGACAGACGAAGATTTTGTTGTCCATCATAGTCGAGTGGATAGTACACCGGTTTCAAGGTGTCGCCATCACTGAGGTCCCGGGTTCGAATCCCGGGGGGGGCAGATGTTTGTGTGGTGAATACGAACATTTGTACCTTAGTCACAGATGTTTATATATATTTCTATAAGAAATATTTATAATTCCGTAATCCCATCGCACAAGCCTTACAGAGTTTGGGTTTGAGTTTGAGCTAGGCTGATTGGTGTAAGTGTAACAAATATTTATTTTGAGAATTATTGAAGATGCAACACGAAAGTTTAAAAATTTGTTACTCGGAAATTAAATAATTTTTCATACAAAATTGAATAATCTATGCCTTATTTTATTACGTTCGTTCGACACAACAAACCGGGGCGATTATAGCTTGCTTATATATTTTCTCGTATTATAAAATAATAATAATATAATAATAATAAATTTATTTGCAATATACATTTGTAACAATACATAAGGATTCCGTGACCACCGAGCTAGACTAATTGTCTGTATTTCGGTAGGCAGTGTCCTCCTCTATAAAGACACAGATAAACACAATCATAACAAAGTAATATAAACTAGTGCATGTGTGTGTGTGCATGCGTGTGTGTGTGTGCATGCGTGTATGTGTGTGTGCCTGGGTATTGTTTTGTGATTGAGTGTACACCTAACCAATCAAAAGGCGTTCAGTCTCATCATAGTTAAGCGCTAGTAGGTAGCATTTAAGCTTCGATTTTACTTCATAACGTGATAATGAACATATTTTATTTTATTATTTATTTTATTATAGAGAAAAGAAGAGAGCCATTTCTTTTGATGCCTAGCGAAAGCAGTCCGTACAAGGGGAACCACACAAACATTTCTACTCCTTCTTTTACCCATTACAGTGACGGTGCCGAGTAGAGAACTACCACGACTATTGCTTATTACATTGAGTATATATAGTTGCCTGACAGTCAAAACTTTACACTCTTCGTAAAGACTTCTAGTAGAAATATCTAATTATCTTAAGTTTAAATTGCCACGGCCATCTCCAACCGGTAACGTTGGTAATTGGAGAAAACCGGTTGGGACACTTCGCAGACATTTCACTGCCGTAATTTCTCTTAGTCGAGTTGTACGACATCCCGGGAGGATAGGGATAGATGACACGTATATAGTTGAATCGTCACCACACAATTTGAGAAACGCTCATAATTATTTAGAATCTACTAAATTAATTGTTGGACACCGTCATAAGGAAATAAATAAGATTAGAAGTCTTTTCAACTGATACATCTAAGAGTATTATTAGTTACAAAATTTTAATAAGCGGTGTTGTGTCCTAAGACGCATCGACGAGTAAAATAAAAGCTTTGCTCTCTATTAGGCACTAAAGTAATCTCGAAGTGCCATTGACTTAATGTTCTTTATTTTGGCAATGTTGTTTGTTATTCCTCTTTTAACCTTCATGAATATTTGTACAGCTGACCGGTGCGAATGGGAAATACGCACGTTGAAAAGTATCTTTTATACATCCTACCTTGAAATCGAGCGGAGCGAGCTAGCTGGCTTTATTCGTTCACTTGTTGGCGTGAGACGGAATAATTGTCCACAAAAATTAAAAGTAAAAAAAAAATAATACAAGCTTTTATTAAATGCGCTAAAAAGAACAAAATAAACTGTTACATATAAAAGCTTGTCGCGAGATACTTATGGAATACTTTTAATGTAAGTTTTTAAGTATTTGAGAATGCTAACAAACAAGTCTTATAGGTATTTATGATTATGACAGATATCATCATGATTACTAACTGCTAGCACCGGATCCGGTATATTGTTACCGGATCCGGTAACCATTAAATGGTGCCGGATCCGCCGGATTACCGGATTCGTTTTTCCGTATTGCAATCCCTAATTACAACAACCATGACTAAGGCACAAATGCTCGCATTCATCACGCAAAAACAGCTGCCCCCGTCGGGACTCGAACCCGGGACCTCAGAGAAGGCGACACCTTGAAACCGCTATGCCAACCACTTGACTACGAAGGTCGATATGAACAAAATATTATCAAGATAGAGCGAGCGAGCTGAGAACTACAGCAATGTGTTCAGACAAAGTATTGGGACTTGACGATTCAAATGCGAATTGATCATTGTCTGTATCTCTTGCTAATGTAAAGAAAATATTAACGAATTATAATAACACGAGCTGAGAACTATATAGCAGAGGATATTTCTTACTAAGCTTCCTCTTCGATTTCATTTGTTCTATGTTCTCACGTACACAAATTTTATAGAAGTGAATTCGTGCGACAGCCGTTCAAGTTACGGGAGGGATCAACACATTGCCACCACTGCGCATCCGACCTCGACTCGGCCCAGCACATGCTGGCGGAGTGCCCCGCGTGGGCCTCCGAGCGCCGAGTCTTGGTCGCAGAGATCGGGCGAGATCTGTCTCCGCCGGCATTGATTGCGGCAATGCTGGCAGACGAGGGAGATTGGAGGGCTGTGGCCTCCTTCTGTCAAGCAGTGATGCTCCAGAAGGAGGCCGCCGGGTCCGGTAGCACAGCTGCGGTGCCGCCGCGGGTCACCGGCGGGCGCGAGGAAATCGCGCCCGCGGAAACGACGCCCGGGAGGGACCACGCCCCTTCCGTGGCCGGGGGGCGTCGTCGGTGGTGGAGATCGGGGGTGGTATTGTAGTCTCCCCCGAGAAGGGCTCCCCTGTATCGGCGGGGGAGCGGAGGCTGGGGGTTCCCGGAAGTAGCTTGGCGTTCCCCGGGTCTCCCTACATGCCTGAGGATGGCCATCCCTGATGTTTTAGTTGGTAGGCCTCCCCCTTCTGGGAAGGAGAGCCCCACATAACCGCCGGCTCGCCACAGCCGGGGTATGCTACTTA
Source organism: Scirpophaga incertulas (assembly GCA_036419045.1). Classification (NCBI taxonomy): domain Eukaryota; kingdom Metazoa; phylum Arthropoda; class Insecta; order Lepidoptera; family Crambidae; genus Scirpophaga; species Scirpophaga incertulas. Next base: position 34,113,982 of record CM071630.1, read on the forward strand.
ATGCATTTTCCTCACGGGAACAAAAAAAAAGCCGTTCAAGTTATGAAGTTGAAAAGAGTAGTGTATTTTGAATTACAATTACAGTTTAATAAATATTTGCAGTATATCTACTCGTTAAGATCTGCAGTACTCGCATTCCGCCGGGCCATCCTGTCAATTACGGGATTCTGAGCTAAAAATAATAAAAACAAATAAACATTGAAAGCGGTCGGCTCGTATTATCAATCGTAACAAGCAGAACAACCGGGGTGACCAGTGGCGTCGCGGCCGTAAGTCATAATGCCGCCAGAGTCGAGGGCGTTGAGATGTGCTGTTCTGCGACGTCGTCGTTGTCGTTTTCTAAGGGTGCATTTCTAAGGACACAACTTTGGTCTGATTTGGTTACTTAAACTCCCAAGTCTGTGTACCGTCTATTAAGAGGAAACCGTGCGTCGTATTTTCAATAAAAAGTAGTCCCATTTTCTCCCTAGGAAATCAGACTGGAGTAATTTTTTCCCTTTGTTCAATATTTTTTTATTAAGAAAGCATAAATGTTATAAAAGCGTAAATTTCATGTGGCCATTTAAAAATAACAAAATAAACACAACTAAAATTTGTCTTCATTTATCATTCAGAAAACCGACGGGCGTCTGAATTTTCCATCAAGTGTCATCTATATTATAATAAATGGCTGGCTTCTAGGGTCTAGCGATATATTTTTTTGCTTAGCTTTATAGCTAAACATTTTTGCTATCTTTATTAATGTTCATTATTAATAAAACAGTTTAACTTAATTTTGTTGTCCATTTTTTTACGCATTTGTAATACAATGTCTCAATATACATTCGACTTTATTGTTTCTAGATCCAACACTATCTAACTTCAGCTGCCTCGTTAACGCTTGCTCAACTAGCGGACGACAAAAAGGCGGTGACGCTTGGGAACCAGCGTTGGCGCGATTGTCGATTGTTTTGCCATGTGGCCCGCGAACTCCAATTATCCGTGTCACCGGTGGACGCCTTGTCCCTTTGTGTGTGACTCGTGAAAAAATCGCGGTCGACGTGCACGACACGAGTGGAAGTTGCGTTTTGTTCGTCTATCGTAGGCAAATGGGCAGAAAGATTTTTGTATTATTTTATTAATTCGGAATCGGTATACCTGTTTCTTCTTTGAATGTTTTCTTGTTAACAAAGTAAATAATGATGTGGTCACGAAATTTATAGGCTATTGCAGCCTATGAGGCCACCAAAGTCGTAAACGCGTTGTCGACGACGCTTTTTAATCCAGTGCCTATGAGGCCCGCTGCGGTTATATTAGACTTTTCTTTGAACAATCAAAAAAGGGATGGGGAGGGGGAAGGGGGTTTTGGTTTGTCACTTTCTGCGGCATCCACAGGGAACTCTTTAGAGCCACTGTAGTTGTCGAAGGTGCGTTGCCGACGCTAACGCTGAAAAAGTAACGTTTTCATTGTGTTCGACTTATGGCCGTTTTTTCGGCCGCAGGTGTCCTCTCTTCTTAATGGGGTATCACTTACAGTTTCGGCATTAATGCGAACACTTTCAAGAAAAACGTTCTTGACCTCCTCTGCCTCCTGTGCTATTAAAGTACGAACTCCCGCGTCGTTTGATGTTCACATTCCAGTTCACAAGTAACACGTAATAATTGTCCGTTCTTATCACATTGTTCACCATCCATTGGTCTTCCACGCTGGCGAAACAAATACTAACTTGCGGTACTTAACAGCAATAATATAGATGACACATTCCTGCGTTATGCTGCGTTTTAAGGGGGAGTGTGAGAATCGCGTAAACCACAAATTACCCCAAATGTGACCAACATGATCAATGTTTACTGAAGAATGGATTTTTTTATTGACTCGACCTAAATAGGTATCACAATCTCAAGTGATGTAATTGTTTAATTTAATTACGTTTATAATCTAAATTCATCACCTCACTGATAACATTGTGACTTGTATGCAATAAAATCTAGTTTTAGCAAGTGACATCATGTCGGACAAGTAGGCGTTGATCATCGGATTTGAAGAAGATTTTATGTACACTCTAGTAACACCATCTAGTGTTTCATTCTTAACGGCAGTTACATTATAACAGACGTAGGATGCAAGTTTCGTATCTTGTAACGATTTTCCGTTATGGTAATTAACCAATAGTTTTACCATCGGGGACTATAGCGCGCAAGTCTGGAGCGCAAACAAACTGTATAGAACACCTTTCTTTGGAACCACCTCATGAGATTTCTCACGTTGCCTAACCTCCGCAATTGTATTGTATATTGTAGGCATCTACATATGCGCTAGTTATGTGTTATTACAATATATATATATTAATCGTTTAAATATTATCAATCGATGTAGCTGACCACAGTACTCAACTGTCGATTTATTCCAATTGATTAGAGATCATATTTCAGATAAGAAAGATTTCCTAAGAAATAACCTATTTATTTAATATTGCATATTATGTAGTTTTAAATAAGAATATACATAATATTGTTTTGTAAATTTATATAATGTCATTCACAACTCACTAGACATAAACGTGGGGATTAGTCATTGTTATTGAATAATTTGATCCATAAGACAAAAAATATAACATAATAAAGACACGAACCACGAGTGTGTGGAGAATAAATTTAAATTAATAAAAAAAAAGTAATTGTTTGCAAATAACACACGTCTCTGTTCAAACTCCGATTAAAACTTATACTGAAATTGTTTCATTCGCTTATCAAGTCCACACAGATTTGTCTGACATACAATCAGACACTTTATAACAAATGGACCTCTCGTCTGCGTTCAAGTGTCCGAACAAGTCTTTGACGATATTTCATGATACCGATCACAGTGTTAATGTACACTGTATTTGGTATTTGGAAAATAGTAATCTACGTTGTCTAATTTTTTTAGAAGTTATTGTATATTTCTTAATATTCTATAAAGCTATATAGTATTCAAGTGGTTAGTATACCGGTTTCAAGGTGTCATCTCTGAGCTCCCGGGTTCGAATCCCGGTGGGGGCAGATGTTTGCGTGATAAATGCGTATTTGTACCTTAGTCATGATTATTATACATTATATATATGTAAATTGTAATATATATATATGATGTCCTCCCAGACGTATCCGTCGACGGCGACCTACTGTCAACTAAGACTCCCTGGTCTTTTCTTGCATGAGCGCGAGCGTGACTTGCAAATCCAAACTTGGACTTGAAAGTCCGATTGCAAGAGGCGCAGTAAGATGACGTTTTAAAACATCCCTGTAGCGTAGATACTGTCCTCCAGGTTTGCGTTTACTTGAGGCAAGCTCAGAATAGAATACTTTCTTTGGCAACCTGAAGGACTCCATACGCACAAGGTGTCCACACCAGCGTAGTTGATTTCTTATCAAGAGACTCTCCATACCTGTCATTTTAGCCCGGCGTAAAATCTCTGAGTTTGGCTGAAGAATTGCTCGAAGATATTTCATGTGTAAAGTATCAAGGCGCCTGATGTCAGCCTTGTAAAGGCACCAGGTCTCCAGGTCTCCGAGGCATAGAGCAGTACCGTTACCCTAGATCCCATAACACAAGCCTTACAGTGCTTTGGGCTAGGCTAATTGATGTAAGTATAAGAAAAAAAAATATGTGGTATACATTTCAAGAATATATTAGTTAAGGAAAACCCAAGTGGGAACGCGCTCTGTTTCCTCATTCAACCGTATTACATAACCGCGGTTAATAATCGACCTCACGTCGTGTTCCGCGAAACTCGCAAATCTACATACGTGTGTATCGCTATCGTATTGTTCCAATCGATCAGTGACACATTGGTGATTTGTATGTCCGCTCCACGCCCGTCAGATGTCCCGCTATGGCGACGGCTTGAGCACAGCCCTCGTAGCATGAGCGGCGAATCAAGATATGATAAATGTTTATCGTACTATATAACCGCCATATTGGAATTTATCCTTTGTATTTTGACAGTTTAAAGTGATAAATGATTAATATATCGCTATTTACTAATTTTTAACAGTTATGACTTGCTAATACATATTATAGCGGTTTCTTGTGGTTATATAGTAGAGCACTAACAACCCGCCCCGGCTTCGCACGGGTGCAATGCTGGTACTACTACTAAAAAATGCAATTATTTACGATATCACTTTAGAAACCTCAAAAATAACAGTATTTCTCCACTATTTACATACATACATATTATGTCACGCCTTGTTCCCAATGGGGTAGACAGAGACCACCTCTCTCCACTTGCTACGATCCTGGCACACTTCTCTTGCTTCCTCCACTTCATGGGCGTCTTCATGCATGCTCGTCGGTTACGAGTACTCTTAAGGACATCTTCGATTTGATCGAGATATGTCCGCCTAGGTCGACCTGCACCGATTCGTCCTATCATTCTTATCTTGTGTATCTCTTTCGTTAATCTTCCTTCGTTCATTCTTTCAACATGGCCGAACCATTTTAGCATCCCGTTCTCTATCTTTGTCACGATCTTCAACTACGCCGCATAGCTCCCTTATCACACTGTTTCTGACTTTGTCCTTCAGATTCACTCCAATTATACTTGTCAAGCTTCTCATCTCCACAGCATTAATACTACTTCCATGTTTCTTCTGCCACAGCCAACATTCACTACCATACATCAATGTGGGGATCAATACGTCTCCATGCACAGCAAGTCGTGCTCTTTGTGATACGTTCTGCTATTCATGAAGTTATGAAGTGCCCCATGTACTTGATTCCTTTTCAAAACTCTTCTTTCAATATCACCATCACACTTGCCATCTCTCGTAAACGGTGAATTATTTAATGGATGTTATTATACATATAAACCTTCCTCTTCAATCACTTAAAAAACCGCATCAAAATCCGTTGCGTAGTTTTAAAGATGTAAGCATACATAGGGACAGACAGACGGCGGATAGCGACTTTGTTTTATACTATGTAGTGATGTCACTTGCATTTTTTTAAAGTTATCCTTGATACATTTTTAAGAATACCTAAATAATAATGTCGGTTATTTTCTTTGGAACAGTATATAACAACAGCATAATACTATAATATACACATGTTTACTCCTTAAAACGAATACATATTGCATGTTATCACATGTTGAAATCGCACACCCATATGGCCAATGCACATGTCGCATGCTGAGGGAACAAGGATACCACTCGGTAAATTGACGCGGTTGAAGCTACACTGTTAAACATTGAGCACCTGTGAAAATTACATGCTGTGAAACTGTCGGCCAATCCTTCAGGACAGGAACGAAATGTGACGAGACAAACCAACTCTTAACTCTGTTAATATCGAACACCTGTTTAGTACAATTGGCTATAGAAACAACGCGTGCTGAGGAAACAAGGATATCACTCAGTAAAGGTCACTTAGTTGAGGAGAGACCGGTCAACCTTGGGCTGCGGTTCACTTTCGCACCGGGCTCGGCCGCCAGCCCTTCGTGTGCCCATTTCATGAGTGTTTACTTTGTTCTTCAACTTGTCGGTATTCGGTTTCCTCACAGATCTATATCGAAGTAGATGCCGCATATGGATGTTATTAGGGCTACGTTAGGGGACAACGGATGGAGAAAAACGATCTTGAGTTAATCAATCAAATGCTATTGAACACACACACCATCTGTTGATCGGAATAAAATCGGAAGCAAGTTAAAAGGTTTCAACATATACTGCCATATATGCATTTGCTGCTGTAAGAAGTTCTAATCCAAACCATATAGCCAGGTCGGGAATCTGATGGAAACCAGTGAGGCAATCTGCAATTATTAGCAAGATAGGTCACTTCTTTAAAAAGTTAGTTGTTTTCAACCAATCAAATACCAGGTAGCGATTTCAATAAAAAAAGAAAATAAAGGCTGAGAATTTCAAAATTTCATTTCTTGAATTTTTGAAGCAGCAGTAACTTAACGTAAATTGTAACGATATGTACGTTTATTATCTTGTGATGCATCTTCTGAAAAATTACGTAGTCAAAAGCGACTACGACAAAAGTGATCACTGCGCGTAAGCGCCATTAAAAGCTACCTTTAATTATTAATTATTAACTTTATAATTGGGTAATTATCAACTTAATTACCATGCAATAAAGGAAATGCCCTTTGAAACCTCGTCTTAAAAGGAATCCACTTACTATATCATGTTGGTCAGGTAGACAATTTGATGTATCTAATGTTTTAATAATGGCGAGACATACGAATATTAATTATACATTATTCTTTTAAAGACATACATATTAAGAGTACATTTGCCCTCAATAATTCCCCCCTCTGGGACTCAAATCCGGAACGTCAGAGATAGTGACATCTAATATTGCAAGTGCAAAGGTTTATAATAAATATTATCTATCCATATATAAGTTTATATATGGATGTTTGTAACTTTTTCACGTAAAACTACTGGAAGAATTTAAATGAATGTTTTCAATAATATAGGTTTTACACCAAAATAAAACAGGCTTTTACATCAAAATATAATTTATGAAGTTATATACCACGCTATTATAAGCTACTCGAAATACTAATACTGCGGAGGCGAAGTCGCACACCAACTAGCTGTAAATACTTTTTTTATGAACTTGTATGGTTTTTTTTTTTTTTTGTTCCCCTGAGGAAAATGCATTAAATTGCATACCCCCGGCTGTGGCGAGCCGGGGTTATGTGGGGCTCTCCTCCCCAGAAGGGGGAGGCCCGCCTTCCTCGCGCCCGCCGGCGACCCGCGGCGGCGCCGCAGCTGTGCTACCGAGCCCGGCGCCGCCTCCTTCGAGCGGGATCGGCCATCTCCCGACCCCGCTCGGCGGCCTCCTTCTGGAGCATTACTGCTTCACAGAAGGAGGCCACAGCCCTCCAACCTCCCTCGTCCGCCAGCATTGCCGCAATCAATGCCGCGGAGACAGATCTCGCCCGATCTCTGCGACCAAGACTCGGCGCTCGGAGGCCCACGCGGGGCACTCCGCCAGCGTGTGCTGGGCCGAGTCGAGGTCGGATGCGCAGTGGTGACAATGTGTCGATCCCTCCCGTCCTATTCGACACAGATACTCACCGAAGCAGCCGTGCCCGGTGAGTATCTGAGTCAATCGGTAGGTGACCTCCTCCTTCCCGTGGAGCCAAGCTTCGAGGTGCGGGAGTACGGCAGCGACGGCCCGCTGGCGCGCGCAGATCCGTAATTCGAGCTGCGCACGCCAGGCCGCCAACTTTACACGTCCCTAAGTCCGATGTTGTAAATATGTATGTACAGCGAACAGTAACCCGAGAAGGGATATTGTAATTTTGCTAATATTACTTAACTTTATTATCCCAAGAGTGAAATTACCTAAATAGCTTTTTATTAAGGCTTAAAAAAGTTCTTGTTCCGATGTTGCTCAGGTGATTATAGCCTTTTTTTTGAGGGTATATGCTCCTTATGCACAATGACGCGGCGCTGGCAAGGTGCGACTGGTTTGAGGCGCTCCGGTCTGAGAGGACCGGCCTACCCACTAAAAGCCCCCGGTGTTCTCTGGGCCCATACGGGGCACATGGCAGGATCCGCTTCGCGAGTCCGGCATGCGCGGTAGTCAGCCGCGCACGCATCCTCGCGGTAGGATCATTACGCGAGCACCGCGCTTGCGTGTGCCCGCCTTCTACCAATCCGACTGCGGCGAAGGGGAGCGGCCTCATCGTCCTCCTCCCGCTCCCTTTGCTCGCTTCCCCGCTACCTCCTTCTGCGAGATGACATTCTCGCAGAAGGAAGCGACAGCCCCCCATTCCGCTTCGCCGCCCAGCAGACGTTTGTAAACCCATAGTTTACAGATATTCCAACATGCATCGGCTTCAGTATTAACCTTGACAACTTCATCGATTTTGTATTTGAAATTCAATGGATTTGAAAAAATAATAATTAAATATTTATTAAAAAATAACTTTTATGTCCTATTTATTTTTGATAATACGTGATAACGTTTTCTAATTAGGTGAAAAATGGCTGAGCGTAACCCAATTTAAACACAACTTGCGGATAAGTAAATAAATTCAATTAAATATTTTAACACAATATATTCTATTCTTAATTCGGTATATTCTTCGAGGCGGACGATACTTTTCGTTTCTTTCTTTCGTCAATTACCAACTCGTACGGTAAAAAATAGTGAGTTGGTAATATACAGCCTTTGCTGTGAATGTGAGTTCCAGAGATCCAATTATCTCTGACAGTAATTGATTTAATGTGTATTTATATACACGTATTCGTTTAATTAAAACTATCCCGGGGATAGACTGTCATTTGAAAAAATGTGTATCTTGGATAATCGGAGTAATTATGTTAACTACAACCTTAAGTAAATATACTTGGTTGAAATATTACTTTCCACTTGTTATATTTTGTCTAAAAACCCAAGTCCACCAGGTATGAGTTTATCGAACATGTTATCTACACGTTCTTTATCACAGTTGGTTCTTTCAATTTTTTTTTTGTATTAGCTGTAACTGCGTGAATTGTAAAAATACATTTTTAGCTAGTGATGCATCTTCTGAAAAATTACGTAGCCAAAAGTAAAGCGTTCAATCGATTACCGCGCATAAGCGCCATTTAAAGCTACCTAATTATCATGCAATATACAATAGAGAAACATACGTACATTAATTACACAAAGATACATTATTTTTTAAAAGAAATATATATTAAATGTATATTTGCCTCCAATAATTGCCCCCTCTGGGACTTAATCCGGGAGCTACATAAGCCAGCGTACAAATCTCTCTTCCGCGGTATAAAGTAAATTAATCACAAGTATATGTACATGCGGCTGCAAATTAGACTAATCATGTTGACAATGAGATCACCTTTATTCCCTGCTGAATAAAATTCGTTTTCGTAGTTCTAATGTATATTATGTTCACGTGCTGCTGACTGTATATCACATCTCAGAATAATTCGTGTCAATGAGATTGAGTTTCTTTTATTTACAAGTGACGTCAAGAGAGCTAGTAGGAACGACACTTAATTAAAAATAAAACATACATAAAAATTATTGTAATTTTTTTTAAACGGACTGGTACGTGCGGCTATTTTATAAAATAAGTTTCTAGTTCCAGACCGATTTATTATTTAACATAAAATGTTACTACATACACATGTATTTAATGATTGTCTAATTTGCCAATGTATATGTTCATGCAATACACCTGCAAACGAAATATGATGCGTTTTCAGGACATATACCTGGAGACTTATTCTTGAATTACGTATGCGACTTCGAAATCACCGCTGACTAAATAGTCAGTCACGGATTCCTATACATCCAATTTTTGAAAGTCGATCGCAGAGCTGCCAACATAGATAAAGTACACACATATGTAAGGGTTCGGTTTCGCAGAATGTAGCCGTTGCCGGTTATTGCCGGCTTAACCATTATGGTTAAACCAGTATGGTACATTATATATATATATATATAGCATCGAAGGCAATGGGATTTATCATGAGGTCTTCAGTGGAATTTCGCTCCTTAAAACCAATAAAAGTTCTGTATTGTGCGTACGTTCGTAGCCACTTGGAATATGCATCACAAATATGGAATCCCCAATATGCTGTGTATACTGATCGGATTGAACGCATTCAAAAACGGTTCTTACGTTTTCTTGATTATAAGGCACACCTGAGGAGCGCCAGCTACCAACATCGATGTAAACGTTACCATTTTCTGCCCCTTGAGGCTAGACGTAGTATAAGTGACATTTGCTTTTTAAAGCAGATTGTTACTGGTGTAATCGACAGCCCGGAGTTGCTCTCTAAAATTTCCCTTAATACTAATCTTCTTAGGCTTCGGTCACGCTCGGTATTGAGTGTACCCTCTGCAAGTAGAAACTATAAACAAAATACTTTTGTTATTCGTAGTTGCCGTAATTTCTCGAGATTGTCTATTGATATTGACCTCTTCTTCACTATAGTATTACACTAATTAAACGACAATTAACTGAATCATACTTTGAGATTCTCGAACCTTAATAAAAGGTCAACTCATATGGTTGCACCTTATTTGATGTTGTGGTTTATTGAATTGTTATATACATTAGACTTCTTTCTTAATTGTATACTCATTAGGGCTTTCAATACGGTATTACGGGATCCCGTAATACCGTAATCACGGATTTATTTTGGTCTTTTTCAATACCGGTATTTATTAGTGAATACCGGTATAATACCGTAATTACGGTATTATAAAAAGCATTTGATGCGAGTTGTAAATGTTGTAAACAGATGTATAAGCTGCGCTCAGAAACTTTACCGACAACACTTCTCACGTCTACGCTGCTACCATAATTTTATTAACAACTAGTATATACTAGTTGTATTAATAACTAACTTTTAATAGATGTAAGCTATGTATGGTACATGGAATCCAACTAGCCGTAATAGACGTATTATATAAATACCAGTTTCAAAAGCTACAGTTTTAGAGTTGTGCAAGAAAGATGCAAATTTATCAAAAGCCGATATAGCCTTAAAATTTATGCTGAAAAATTTAGATCTACAGAACAACGAATTAAGCAATAACCTTGCTAGGGCCCTTCGCAAGCGAATTAAAGAACAGCGACTACCAATATCTGGCGTGTTACAATATTTACATGACCCTGAATCTTTTTTTAGTAATAATGATGATGACGATTGTGACATTTTCGCAAAGCCAACGTCAGATGAAATACACCAAACAATTGTAAACTTGCTGAAGCGTTTAAATTATAATAATGAAAAGTCAAATACGCAAGGAGGTAGTATGGCAATTGTCACAGAAGAGCCTTCAACTTCTATGTCTTCAATAAACACAAGCGTTGAAGATGAAGATGATTCGTTTCATAAACAGCTGGATAAAGAAATCTCAAAAGCATCCAAACCGTCCAAAATTGCCACCTCGGCTATAGCCACTGATTTGGAAAGCATAATAAGAGTCGAAATGTGTGTCTTTGAAACTGGTGGTGGAGGTCGAGAAGTATTTCTATCGGCTGCTTATAAGTACCTACAATCTGTGGTACCTACGAGTGTAGAAGCCGAAAGAGCTTTTTCTTCAGCCGGTTACTTGTGTAAATTGAGGAGTTGACTTAGTGATGTCACATTAAACGCTCTCTCCTTTTTGAGATCTTATTACCAGACTGAGAAGTTATAAAAGAATTAATAAGTATTAAGTAAATTCAATTATGTTATACTTTTTTTTTAATTAGCCATAAATTAATTAAGAATTAGTATATACTTAAAAAAGAATAAGAGATTGAGGAAATATTGTGAAGACCGGTAATCAAGTTTTAATGATTATAATATTAATAAATGTGATATTGATTTTATATTTAAAAAGCCATTAGTTCGGTATTTGTTTTATATCATTATATTATATTTTATTGTTTAAGACCTTTTTGTATGTAAGTTTTATATTGCTGATTATTAAAACTAACCTATTAATCGGTGCAAAGTTCCATATTGTCAAAAAGGTATTTAAAGTTTTTATGTTATAACATGTTAGAATCTATGATTTGTTTTTAGGTTTTGTTGTTACATTTGATGAAAAATATATCAATACAGACTAATTTTTTAAATTAAAACCAGCTTTTTAATTATTTTATTTAAAATATTATAGGTCAGTTTCAATTATTATGGTCAATACTGTGGTTAATACCGTAATACCGGTATAATACCGGTATTAACCACACCAATACCGGTATTGATACCGGTATTGAAAATGTCCGGTATTTGAAAGCCCTAATACTCATTTGTGGAGATTTGTAATTAGCATAGACTTTTAGTGTATTGCTGTATATTTAAATTTGTTATTGAATCTGTAAATCTTCCTAAAATAAATAAATAAATATATAGACAGAAAAATCAACACATCAACTTCAGACTTGTCAATATAATTATAATAATAATATAATAATAAATATTTATAATATAAATATTTATTACACTTACACCAATTAGCCTAGCCCAAACTAAGCTCTGTAAGGCTTGTGCTATGCTATGGGATCTAGGGTAACGGATAGACATACATATATGACATATATAAATAATTTTTTTTAATAAAAACATTATATAAATAATATGTTCTCTACACAAAACACAGATAACATTTCCACAAGTATGACTTGATTACGAGTGGGTGAGGGCACTCGTAATGAAATTACATCCGTGACTAAGGTAGTCACATAAGTGATATTCAAAATAAGAATTATTGAAAATCGGTGATTACCTATCAGTCACATCGGTGATTTCGAAGTTAAAATTTAATGTGACCAAAAAACTGGTGAGTCGAAATTAGAGTGAATTATTTTATACAAGTGTATTAAGTTACTACGCTTTCTCCCAGTTTCCAAAGAAAGGATCTCGTTCCAGAGAATGACATGGAGATCTAATCGTATCTGTATAAAAAAAAGGAATTTAAATGAATGCTGCGTGATTCCCTTTTCGTTCATCTGGATTAAAATATATTGACGGTTGTGATTGATTTAAATAATTTTATTTTTATTTTGAAACGCACGTATACAAATATATATATATATTATATATATATAATATATATATATATTATATATATATATATATTATATATATATATATATATATATATAAAACATCAATAGCTCGTCGTATAAAAAGCTTATGTTCGAACACGATTACCTTAAACATATTCTCTGCGTTCATATCTCGACATTTCTGAAATCAGTAATCATTCATCTTAAGTCTACTATTTATAAAACAACTTTCGAGATGAATGATCTCCTTAAAAGTGAATCTCCATCAGTCACGATGACTTTACACATTTTTGAATGAAGAGCAACAGAGTGAATTATTCTAATCGATTAAAAGGGCTGGAAATACAATAACAATAAGTAAAATCCAAATAATTAAACTGCCGTATCTATACTAATATTATAAAGCTGAAGTGTTTGTTTGTTTGAACGCGCTAATCTCTGGAACTCCTGGTTCGAATTGAAAAAATATTTTTTTATTGAACAGCCCATTAATCGAGGAAGGCTTTAGGCTACATAACATCACGCTGCGACTAATAGGAGCGAAGAAATAATGGAAAATGTGGAAAAAACGGTGAAAATCTTTGAGGGCTTTCGTTGCGTGCGCTGCGAAAACGGTTCTAGATACCAAAAAAATATGAATGAAAGAATTATTCCTCTTAAAATGATCTAAAAAAATGTCCGCGACATATAATGTCTATCTTTTAATGTTAACTCACTAGAATCATTTTTATGGTAATCAAATATGGATATGTCGCGTTGTCAATATCGGGTAATAGCTGAGGTGGTTGTTTGCAAAAATAAATATGATGCTCAAAATAACTATTCCACGCGGACGAAGTCGCTGGCACAGCTAGTAATTACAATAAAACGTATGAAAATTAACAGATCTTATGGTAGTTATTTTATGTTCATAAATATGTTATGTTTGATAATATCTTCCAGATTTTGTTTATTTAAATTAAAAAAAAGAACAATTCTTGATAGTAACGCCAATTAATCGTTTCAGGATTTCTATCTTACTGTCTTATGAAAATATTTTTACGGTTACTGTTTTGATTAGTTTAAAGTCTGTTGAGGTGCGTATAAAAGTTGCTGTGGTTTATAAATAATTAATAGTAATTGTTTATAAAAAACAAAAGTTTCCCTTTATACATTAGTATGTATAAAGGGAAACGTCTAAAAATCTCCATACAAATGGACACTTTCAAGGATGACCTATTATAATATCATCAAATATTTATAACGTAGTTTTCTTCTATTTGTGTGTGACGTAACTTATCATTGCACTGTGGAAAGATAACATTGTGAACTAAATATATTATAAATTAAAAATCTCAATAATACACTTCTGGCTAAAAATACTAAAAAAAATAATCACAATGCATACTACGCTGACGGGCGCCTGCGCATCTTCAAACGATTTTTCGAAACTGATATTTTGAATGACAAGCGGCGCGTGAGTCTTTAAGTAGCGTAAACAGAAATACACACTTAAAAAATAGAACGTTTGTGTTCATGTCCGAAATTGAAATAAGTTTATTTCTGTCGAATGACACCGATTTACTACCTGTGACTACCGTACCGACCGAACAGGTCCGTTTAGGTCTTTCAGCATTTTTGTCTTTCTGAGGCGTGATGACTAATGCAAATTAAGAAAATACAAAATAAAACATATGTACTGACTTTTATCGCTATTTCAATAAAAGATCGCAAACTTTTTTGATGTATATGTTTTGCAGTTTGATAATTTGGTAAACATACTCGTACATACGAATATGCTACTTTACTAATATTTATTCTTACTTCAATTACTCGTAAAGCCAACAAACATAGGGCCACTGCTAGAGCCGCCCCATCCCCATGCTAGCTAGCATCCAACTCCTTTCTTCTATCTTCGTCAAATCGTGGAGCCACCTGGTCGCCTTAAGGCTATTTTTTCTTATCTTAAGGCTTCGTTTTCCAGCAACTGGAACTGGAGAGATAGTCCTGCAAACACTATGCCCTGTCTACTATCTCTTAGTTTCCCAAAATTATTTATCAATATCTATGACCTTGGTTTTTCTGTGGATTTTATCTACATCAAGATAGAGTTTGTATGTGGAATACAAGATCTATAGACTCTAATACGTACTATATTTAATTGGCGTGTGTCTCAGTCACAAACTTCGTGATCTGTTTTGCTAATGAGTGTCTTCAGAGATTCATCGCACGCCGTTTATTGCCATCAGCATAAGTATGATATTGCACAAGCAGGCCTTAAAGCTTTGGATCGAGCGTAAGGATAGCTTCTACCACCCGACTGATTATATAAGTCCACATCCATCCACTCCTTCATCACTTTACCAGAATAAATGAATAGACTGAAAGTACAACCGAAAATGCGCGTTAATGTCACGACTCTAAATATTATTTTTCACGCACATAAACACAGTCTTGTACGCTTCATACATACTTCATACATATAAAGCTCTTACGGCTCTAACAATTGAAAATTGAAATAGCCATTGTTTATAACCAGCTTCCATTGCGTCGCCTGCCGGAGCCCCGTGCGATTCTCGAAACACGTTCCTATAAATTTCAATGAAGCTAGAGGGGAGAATCGATTTTAGATCAAGGCCGTGTCCGTGTACTGTCTGTATTTTATTTCAGGACTATTATCTGACGAACGACGAAAATTTATACAGATCATAACAATTTTAGTCCAATTTTATGTTGTGTAAATATAAGGTTCAATCTGACTTATTGTTTTAATCAAAATTTGATAGCTACAGAGTAAATAAATTAGTGTAGAAACCGCTAAGAAAATCAGATGGTCTTTGAGATTAGCGCGTTCGAACAATCAAATACGTCAATTCGCTTTACAATATTAGTTAGTCTAGATAGATAATGATGTCAGATAAATATTTGATGTAATTCAGAATGTTATCCGTTGTGCTTAATAAAGTTAGTTACTTGGAATCTATTTCACAAAAATGTTACAGTAATTTTAAGTTCTTCTGATCTACTGTTTAAATTTGATTTTTATATCCGTTATCACTGATTAAATGTTGAATGTATCGAAGTATATTAGAATACAAGTGAGCTAAATTGAAGATTACGCACAGAACTAATATTGAGCATGAGCCGCATGTGAGTACTTAATTTTCAGTCGAGTAAGTAATTATTAATATTAATAATAGTATTAGTAATAATTGTCAATAGTATTATATAGCTTATAAGTGTTGTACAAATTTTCAACGCTATTTTAAGTACTTATAACAGATTTATTACTTAATAATAGACGTATTTCATAGGACGATTATTGAGAGTACAATTAAAATATGTATTACAATTTCCACGAGTAGTTGTGATATATGATGAAAACTTTATAAAATAAAGTGTTTGTGAACGAAGTTTTAATCGGTTGCGATAAAATCGTGTTTTCTTTACGAAGTTTTTATTATCATACTATGCGTATTTTTGATAAATATTAAAAATGTTTTTTTAGTTGGTTACAATACTAATTGGGAGCCACGGTTTCAAAAATAATATTTTTTTTTATTTTGATAGCCAACAACAATTATAACAAATATAAACAACTATAGTAATTAACTACATGCCAATAACAAGCTATCGCAAATAGCCACAACTTTATCGGTACCTAACTGTCTGTTGCTGATAATACAGTATAATGAAAGAATTACAATAGAAACAATATCGAAACAGAGTATAATGATATATATTAAAATTAAACAAAATCATCAGTAAAATGTTCTCAAGTTGCTTCTCCAGGATAAAAACCAATAGAACATTCCTAATGCTATGGATGCACTCAAAACCATTAAACAAATTATCAGCTCTAGCCCTGAAATTGTTTTGTCTGTAAACGGTGCGACAGATAGAGAACACTGAACGCAATATGATTTTCCTTATGAGGCACACGAATTGTTCAAGTAGCAATAATATAGAGATGAAAATTGATATAAACTTGTTATGCGTTCGCTATTTACATAAATGGAGGGGCATTGAGTTATGCATTCCACGCTGGCATACTATAGATACAATATGCTAATCGCTGTGTAGGGCATGCCACAGCATCGGCAGGTCGGCGCGGCCAAGGATGCCAAGGAGAAGGGACGGACATATTAAGCAATGACTACCTATGCCATTATAATTTTAGTGGGCTTTCGAGACTGCAGCTGGTGTTTACTAAATTGTTATTCAACAGATGTATTGAATTAGAAACGTGTTTTAGTTGTTTTGTTTACTAGTGAAATTAAATGTTCAACGACGTTCATTGATACATCGGTACCTACCGCTTAATAAAGCCATGTGAAGCATCTGCAACTTGTATATATGCTTACTTTTTTGTCGGAATTCAAACCGATCGCGCCGGCTCGACCGGAATAACCTACCGATCAACTCAGCATGAGCCTTGGCTCGGCTTGGATAGAAACTATATGCTCTCTGAATGATCGAACCCACTTAATTATAAAGAGATTTATACCTTAGACTTTACATATCTCCTGAGGTCTCCTTTGCGTAGCCAAATGAAAACAATAGAACCCTTATTAAACTAACACGATTTGAATTCATGTTTATATTCTTAGATCGGTTATCGTGTAAATAATTTGTTATTTACCCGCATGTTTCGGCTAGGTTCCACCAGCCGTGGTCGCGAGAAACTGTAGAGGTAATAACGACAAGTTTTAACATTATCTCGATCTGATATACGAGGATATAGATACTATATACCTAATATTGTTGTAAAAAGGTCAATCAGGTTTTCATATCCCTCGTATAAAAAAAGCAGACCGATCATAGTTTCCATAATGACTCAAGATTTTTGTAAGTAATGCGGTGGAGCCTGTAAGACAAAAGAACGCTTTATGTAGTGTAGTAACAAATCAATAGGGACTGATTTGTTTATTCCGATCACAGACATTTTGCTGAATGTTTGTTATGTAGTTTAATTTACTTCCACTTCATCATGGTACTATTCACATGAGAATGCATACCCTGCCAAAAGAGTGTTATAAATGACTATTTAAACTTTGCACTAAAGTTAAAAGCCGCACTTCATTACTACAGATGTTTAGTATTACTGGTCATGGTTCAATAAAATCAAATAAATGGACGTTATCCCTTTCTCGCAAAACACTAGACATAGTGTCGTTGGCCACTTAAAAATTGTGGCTTTTGCAATGTGTACAATGGATATGAAATTCCGTTACACAGAAAAATTGTACTGTCGCGGCATTTTAGTTCTAATTATCAGCACAATAGAGCACTTTCATAACACATGACTTTTGTCAATAATAATCATACGTAGGGCTGTTAGCAGGACATGTCCAGCTTTTGTTATACTGTACTAGCTGGTGTCCACGAGTTAATCTGCGCAGGATTAGTATTTCGAGTACTTTATATTAGTGTGGCATCTATCTTTATAAATTGTACCCTATGTGTTATACTTATGTATAAGCTATATTATTTTAGTTTCATTGAACTACATTCAGTAGTTTTTACGTGAAAAAATAACAAACATCCATCCCTACATATTTTCGCTTTTATAATATTAGTAGGTATAATGCGTGTCGGACTGTGGCGTGGGTGATGACTTCCCTTCTTCGCGTGTTTTAACTCATTTGAATATTAAAGAAAGTTTTGTCTGTCCTTGTGAGCTAAAGATCCGACTTTTTACAGTGACCTGATCGGGCTTTGTGTTTTTAGAAATGGCAACCCTAATCATACGCAATGTCGCCGAAGGTTTTTTTATTTGATGTTTCTTAACAGAATCGTGTCGAATCTAATATGCGAGTTGGAATATTTTCGGTGCATAGTTAATTAACCACATATTCATATTACCTACGCCGGCCGGATAATGTATCACGGGACGGCACGGTCACGTTCTGAATAACCCACTTGTATTATATTTCATAGTCTTTGTTACGATTCGTGACAGCGCTCCCGCGTGTCCGTATCAACTTGAGCATTGTGCAACCAGATGCGCCGACTGCCGAGCAGGCCGTGTGCTTGTTCACAGGAGATTACCCAACCAGTTTCAGTTCGCGGTCGATTTCCTAAGGCGCCGATGTGCCGCGGGGTTTTTGCTAACGCACCCGGGTTGCTGAATTTATGGCCGCGCAGTGAAAGTGTGACTTGTGGTGGCTTACGAAACGTCGGGCGTCTCGTCTCGTCTCGTTCCCAGAAGTCATGAGAAACGCTCGTTAAGTCACGCGGGATTTCGTTATCGACGATGTCACGTTTAATTTTTTTTTTTGTTTTTGTTTTATTATTATTATAAAAGTATTTAATTAGATAGGTTTAGGTTAAAAATTCGTAGCAAACTTTAAAATACAATAAGTGCGGTCCAAAGTTATCTTCGGACCGCATTTAATGTTGTGATCTGAACACTTATTATCTATTGGGAAAATCCTAGGTTCTTGTGGTCCTAGAGAGAAAAAATATTGTGAAAAAACCTGTATATGTGGGCGAAAAAATTCAAAGTTGAATCACACGGAACCAGCTTGAATCTGGGATTGTCTAAGATTGACTAAAGCCCTAATCTAGTTAGGATAGTTTCGTGCCTGACAGTAGCATCCGGCGAAGTACTATATGAGTTATGATGATGACACCGCTGTTGATTAAATTTTTATAGTGTATATATGAAGAGTGAGTAGTCGTCTGTACAGACATCTCAAAAAAGTTGAGTGTATTTCACTTTCTTCGACAGTGGTGTAACGTCCAAAGCTTCGTGCAAAGACATTCTTGATACACAGCGGTCGTTCTGATGAAAAATGAATCATCTACAGTCTTCGATCATATATTTCTGTAGATACACAGTTACCGTCTAAAAAGTGGCACCGGCGAAACAAGGCACAAACAGTAAATGTGCCTTGTTTCGCTCTCATTCATTCGGTGGCCGCGCGCGATTGATAACGTCAGCGATGCCGAAATGCGTAGTTTATAATTGTAAAAATGACACACGTAAAGTGCAAAAGAAGGATGGAATGTCATACTTCCAGTAAGTATACCTTTATCTTAATTTATTAGCGCATTTTTTATGAGTAAAACACTTTTATTCATATTATGTATCACTAAAATATCAATTTAAAACGCTTGCGTACCATGCCACGATGCGTATCGCATCGCATCTATCTCTTTCTGTCTCGAGTGGCTTACTCATAAGAAAAAATAGCACAGAGCTAATGTTTCAGAAAAAGGTCAGTCATGGAGTCGCCTATACCATTTTTAAGGAAACTATGTGTATTTCAGTTTTAAAACAATTTATTGATTGCAATGTATTTAGAGACGTTAATGTACACTGTCAAGGAATGATCTTTGGTCACAAGGTCAATCTGTTAAAGGCTGTTATTGAAAAATATATTGATATGCGTCTTCATTATGCTAGTAAATTAAAAACCTCTAAAATAAAAAACAAAAAGGCAGTTGTACAATAAATTAAATTTGTTCCAAGGCACTTAAGTCTTAAATGATCAGATTTATTGCGGCTAGTTACAATACATTTAAATATACATTATTTTTTATACAAAAAAAGATATATTATTTAACTGAGAGAAACTTTTTAATTTTATACGTAGTCGGATTTAATATTTTTTAATTAAATTCTTTTTTTAGCGCTTTTATTTTATAATTTACTCAGTATTGTTTGTAAGGCTCGACAAAATAAAGGTTAAGAAACCCTGTCTTAATAAAGTCTGTACTTTCCTTAGCACCTAATTCTACATACTTCTTGGTTTATGTTTAAAATTTAAAAAGTTTCCGTACTGTTAAGTGTAAAAAAAAAACTAAGCATCTCCACTGCTGTCTATGTTCAAGTAGGATGCGATAAGACGCGAGCACAATATTCGGAGTCAAATGGAACGTAGGAGCATTATTATATTAAATGAATTTGTGCTTAATTGCAACAGACTAAGGGCTTATTATCCAATATATTTGTTTTCAAATATGTGTTGTTCATTTCTGATTTCGCGGCATCATTATATCATCGAAACCAGAAGATAATATGTAACGACCTTAACAAGGATTTATTTTCATACTTCATTACGTTACTTAAGATTTAAATTGGCTTAAATTATATGACACTTTAGAACTTTTTTCAAAATTGTTACTATAATATACATCTATTCTTCTATGTATAGACGCGGGGTCGATATTTTGTTTGATTTTCTATGGAATTGTGTATCTACAGAAATATATGATCGAAGTCTACAGTCAATAAGCTTTTTTCTCACGCACTTTCGACGCGTATTTCTGCAAATCCCGTACATTTTTATGTATAAATCTTCTTCAGCAAACGCGAGAGTTCATCTACAGTGCTTCTTTGACGACGTGATCTAATTTTGTTAATAGTTCCCGCCTTTTGTTCTCTACTAAAGCTATTAAGCCAAATTGACTATGTTATGTACGTAGAAAGTATGTAGTTACATAGACATGCTTTTGTTGGATGCGCTTAAAGGGGGACTGCCGCTGTCGGCCGCAGCTATCGGACCGAAGTTCCTGTGACATGGCCCTCGGTTTGTCAGTCTACGTGCATTCATGCTTATGCACTCCCCTCAATTTACATTTGACCTCCATCAATTTAAGCTTAAAACAGATATCACCCGATCTATAATTAGATTTTCCCCGGAATGTTAGTATTTAATTTTATTTAAACTACTATAGTAGTATAAATAAGACGTTCCTTTCAAAACATTTTTACTCCCTTCTTGAAGAACCCCCATACAGACTCGGGAAAATCTTAGCAGAGTGCTCATTCCACTAAACGTACGTGGCAGTTAGTTCATCCGAAACCACACTGTGAGTGACCACTTGGGCTCCAATATGTAAGGATAGGTACTCCGCCGATGGCGAGATGGCGATCAAACATATAGGCTCTTTAACGGAGAGTGCTCTGAGGAATTATTTGCAATGGTGCCTTCGCCACCTTTTTACCATCGCACCACCCGCCACCGCAGTAGAGTTCATCCATATCACCTGGAACCGATCTTGTCTAGTACAGTTCGGTTTCAGCGTTCATTCCTTCCGCGTACATGCAAACTCTGGAATGAGCTCCCAGCTGCGATGTTTCCTGAGCGCTACGATATGTCTAACTTCAAACGAGGCTTAAAAAGAGTATTTCTCTCCAGGTAGGCAGCGGCTCAGCTGTGCCCCTGGCACTGCAGATGTCCATGAGCGATGGTTACCACTTACCATCAGGTGGGCCATTTGCTCGTCTGCCACCGTATGGAAAAAAAAACAGTTGGTTGTCCGAACACAACCCATGTAGGAGCAGTAGAACCCACGTAAAGAGGCACTTAATTAAAACCCCACAATGAGCCCTTTTTTCAAATATTAAATAACAAAATCTAGACTTCAAGTTTCTTTTGAGTATTTCTCAGAAAGAAAAACCATTTGTCATAAAGGCGCGTGTGCTGCTGATTCGTTGCTAAATGAACTTGAAGTAAATCTTTTGCTTAACACAAACAAGCTGCTGATCACGAAGCCATAGAGCGAAGCTGTCGTAGGTTTAGATTAGATTAGATTAACCAAAATTCTGTGAAGTCTGCAATTTAAACTTATTTTAAAATTAATAAGTTATGTTCCATATTGAGACAATTTATCTAATGTCAGATTATTTCCCCAGACGAATACGAGACAAATACAGAATAAATCAGACGACTCATTTTCTCGCTAGGGGGAGATAGCATTTTACCGAAACTTCATAGCCCCCTAGCGGGAAAATGCGTCGTTAACTTTTTCTAAAAATTGTATTCTGAATCAGCTCGTCAAGGAGCTTCAAACATATCCAAAAATCTGCTGATTCTGCCAAAAAATCACGATTTTCTAATTCAGGCTTTTTGCGACCATTACATTTTTTGCTCAGCTCAACCACGAGAACAACATATCCAAAAAGAGAATGCCAAGATCTGCCCCAAGGATTAATTTAAGTTACAGTAATTACACATTTATGAAAAATATTTAATTAAATTATAGATTCTAACAACAAATATAAAAAATCTAAAAAGCTGGGGATAAAAAACTACATTTAATAGTTGTTAATGGAATTCTATGCCTTTTCCTAGTCGGAGAATTTAAAGCTTATTTTTTTAAAGAATTTTATTGGCCACTGGATACAAGTCCTTTTAGCCAACATAAACCTATTGGACCTAAGTCGAATGCTTTTTAGTATAGGTAATAGTTTTTTTCTTTAATTGTTGTTCTGTTAATTTTTTATGTTCAATAGTGTTATTTAATCATTCATTTTAGTAAGAATGAGTTCTCAATAAAAGGCTTTTAGGAATAAACGCATTTTACTTCTGATGCAAAATAAAATAAAAATATTACGTTAGTAATAACATGTATTTACATATATCAAGAAGTGCACTGTAAATAGAAATGTAATATTAGGTCTATAAAGTCATCTTTATTTACGAATCCGTAAATAAAGATGACTTTGATAGATAGCCTCAATCGTGTGTTCTAATAAAGTATGAGCGTTACTTGAACTGGATTTAAAATTGTTTTTTTATAGTTAGAACAATTAGTTGTTGTTATTATTGTTTTTAGGATATAGTAGATGGCTACTAAAAATTACATCTTATAAAAAAGTCTAAGATAAACTTAATATTTGTGAAAAACAATCATATTGTTTATACCATCATAACTACCGATCCTCTGCTTTAATATAATTTATCTTTTATTATTTCAAAAGTGCAGATGTTTAGCTATCATTTCATATATAAATTATGTTTGTAACTGGAAAAAAATTGGTGGGGCATGGCGCCATAGAAATCTTGGCATTGTCTTTTAGACCTGGCTCCCGAAAACCACTTGGCTATTTAAACAGTATCATGTACTTTAAATCAAATTGCATAGGATCGAACTCGCGGGCAAAAAGGTTGTAACACGATAAACAGTAATTGCTCTCCGTCATCTCTCGTCTCGTCCGTCGTCACTCAAATATTTTCGTAATTCAAAAAGTGAATGTATATATTATGACTGACTCGTTCCTTCAACATCTGCGGAAACGCAAAACGTAATTTTTTTTTTTGCTTTGTAACGTGTAGGTAAGATATCCAAATGGCGGAGAGCCAAGAGATAATGGCAGCAAGACCTAATTGCGGCACGCTCGGGTTATTCTTTATTCTCCAAATGAAGAGGTCAAAAACAATATAAATATCTTAAGGGGACTAAATCGCATGAGTTTCAAAAATACTGTGTTTTTAATAAGTTTCTAGAAGAACTCTTTCAAGCAAGAGTTAAATAATGTTACACTATAGCTCATAAACGATCAATTGTAAAAAAAAAATATTATAAAAACAAGTGTGATAACAAAATATTAAAAAATGTTATTTGTTAGGATGCTTTACAATTCTATCTTAAACCGTTAATTAGAAAAACGTTAATTTTGTGAGAAATAAAAGGTTGCAATGTCTTTTACAATTTATATTGTTCGTTTGTTTTTTTATTGCAACGATCTATCTTTTAAACAAAGAAGAAGAATCATCATAAATTAATATTAAGTTAACGCCATCACTAACGTGAGTCACAATTTTTAGTTCAGAGGAAATTCTGAAGTTAATCTAAGGCAGGGTTTCTCAAAGAGGGGTACGCCATTCGAGGGCAAGGGGTACGCGACAACATTTACGTAATGGCGGCTTGATAACTGGAAGTCGCGCACGACCGACACGCATGAAATCGTTCTGCATCTCTCTCAGCTCTCCGACGAACTGAAAAGGTATTTTCCGGATATTGATAATGCTCAAGATGGCTGGATTCGTAACCCGTTTGCGGTCACGAACGAGAGCATAATATCTAGTTTGACTATCAAGCAACAGGAGTCATTAATAGAAATGTCCGCGGATGAAACTCTTCAAGCTGATTTCAAAACGATGTCTTTGATAGATTTTTGGGCAGCTAGACAGTCAGAGTATCCCGAACTCTCACGCAAAGCGGTGAATTTCCTTTTACCCTTTGCTACAACATACTTATGTGAGAGTGGATTTTCACACCTGGTCATGATAAAAACTAAATACAGAAATCGACTTGATGCCGAGTCAGAATTAAGGTTAAAATTGACCAAAATAACACCTAAAATTGAATCCCTTTGCAACAAGAAACAAGCACATCCATCACATTAGTATTAAAAAGACATTTCTTTTGGCACTATGTTTCTTACCTTTTATTTCAAATAAAAACCTTATTTTCTTCAATAGTATTAATTCTATTTTATTATTTCCTTTTTTTGGGGGGGGGGGAGCAATTAATGAGTTAGGGGTACGCTGTCACCTGGAAATTTTAACAGGGGTACGTGGTGCCAAAAGTTTGAGAAACCCTGATCTAAGGTATCAATTAGGTCAATAAGCGATGACCGACCCTTAAATAAATACTGTATCTCTCTTTTTTTTCATTTGTTACCCTTTACAATATGACGTTACAACTGATAAGAATTATTGTTAAATATGAACGTGAATTGATTGTCTTAGTTTGAAAAGATCTCGTTTTATTTGTGAATCAAAATATGCATCTTTTGATCGGAACGCAAATACTTTTAAATCGAAGTTAACTTGCGATCTCTACACCTACTATGGATGCCTATTTTGTTAAGATTTAATTCAATTAACCCGTTCATTTTTGTATCATACTAACTTTCCGTCGGCGACTTCGCCCGCATTATATCGGATTTACCCATTGCATAGACTGTTTTCTTTCGAATTTTCCTGGAAAAACATATATTCGCTAGGTGAAAATATCCCATGCCCTCCCTTGGAGTCATAAACTCTCCCTATATCAAGTAGAATATCATCAATATCGATTCAGTAGTTTCGGAGCTTATTCATCACAAAGGAACAAACAATCAGATCTTCTCTGATTATAATATCAGTATAAACTTACTGAGCCAGCGAACTTTATACCGTCCGTTCTTTGTTATTCGTGATTATTTTCGAAATACTTGAAACACTGGTCTTGTCCTTTTTGAAATCTATTTTCTTTTACGGAATGACAAAGGGTACAAAGTCACACTCGAGTCAAGGTAATTATTCATTTTAAAAAATTCCACTTATTTTTTTTTTACACAAGCTTTTTCTGACAATGCATACAATATTGATGAATTATCGAGGTTGGTGTAGTCGTTCGGAAATTATGCGCGTACATATATTTCAATGATTCATACATACCCTATTCATATATACTCACGCCCCTTTCCCATGGGGTTAGGCAGAGATCACAGTTTCCACTTGCTACGATCCAAATATACTTATCTACCTAGCTGCCTCGAGTTTCATATACGCTCGTCGGTTTTCTCTCTCCATTCAAGCCATAGGGCCCTTATGGCTAAGGCTTAGGGCTGAATTTAGTTGTTAGGTCACGCGATAGGACCGCTCCGGTCGTGTGGATTCCAACATAACCTCTACTCTAGATAACACAAGCCTTACAGATCTTATTTCCATTCTCTCCTGAGGGGCGGTCGCCCTCACGATTTGCCTATATGGTTCTTAGAACAGGCTGAGTTTAGTCGGTAGGTCACGTGGCTGGACCGTTCCGGTCGCGTGGAGTCCGACATAATCTCCGAGACACTTGTCGTTGCGGGGGTATCCTAGGTACGTTTCGTGCTCCTCGGGAGGATTCTCAGCCTCTCTCTCCCGAGGGAAAAAAAAAACGTCGGTTACGGTAGGTAATATTTATTCTCTGAGATCTTGACCCATGGATCACTATGAAGAATGGACACTATGAAAGACTTACACTTACAAATAAATTTATAAGTGTGTGTGAATTCGATCAATTCGCACTGGGCTGAAGTGTTTGTCTAGGGTCCTAACAGTTAAGGGAGGGCATTGCCTTTCGGTGAGGTCAGATATGAGCTGTAAAGATGTTTGTATTATTAGGGAATTCATACAGCGATAAAATATAGATATTAAGAAATAATATATATATATATATATATATATATATATATTATATATATATATATATTAATATATATATATATATATATATATATAAATAAATAAATAAATAAATAAATAAATAAATATTTGTTACACTTACACCAATTAGCCTAGCCCAAACTAAGCTCTATAAGGCTTGTGCAATGGGATCTAGGGTAACGGATAGACATACATATATTATACATATATAAATATTTTTTATTGAAATATATATCAACAACCATGACTAAGGTACAAATGCTCGCATTCATCACACAAACATCTGCCCTCACCGGGATTCGAACCCGGGACCTCAGAGGTGGCGACACCTTGAAACCGGTGTACTATCCACTCGACTATGGAGGTCGTCAATATAAAAATAAATCGTCGAAATATAAAAATAAATAGTCGTCAATATAAAAATAATAAAAATAAAAAATATATATATATATATATATATATATATATACAGCGGTAGTGTGCCAGGATCGTAGCAAGTGGAGAGAGGTGGTCTCTGCCTACCCCATTGGGAAGAAGGCGTGATATATATGTATATGTATGTATGTATGTAAAGCGATAGACGTAAATACAGAACTTGATAGACAACAAAAAAGACAATAATACTCATTGATTATATTGTATAAAAACGAAATATGTGTTTAACTTAATATTATATTTCAAATTCTTTACATAATATTTACTTAATAATAATTCTGTACATTACATTCCCCCATGACTTCGTAAATTGAAAATAAACTAAACTACAAATTTATCAATATTTAATTTCATATATTTCAAATCCTATCTTCGTTCACTGCAATCAACATTTGATCTATATATATATATGTATGCGAATATATTAGATTCTGAAACCCTTCAAATATTTTTAAGAAATGTCATGTCCAACTTTTATGGACGTTTCACAAAGTACTGCCTGCGTCACCCATCATGCGCTTATTAAGTAATCTATAAACGGCAAAGTTCAACAGAACTTTAGATTGATTTCACTGGGAGTCGCGTATATGGAAATTTGTTTGTGAGTTCTGTTATGTTTATAATATACACTGTGGGAGAGCGGTATGTATTATTCTTACCCTCTGTAGACGAGAGGCTGAGAATCGTGGATACCACCGATAACCAGTGCCTCGGTGAATATGTCGGATACCAGACGAATCAAGGCGGCTCGACCAGAATGACCGACTAAACCAGAGGTTCCGAAACTTTTTTGTGTCGTTGACCCTTTGCCACGTTTTACGGTTTTGGAAGACCCCCTACTTACCTGTTATTGAATGCCTACATCCTACAACTTACAAAATTTTATGAACATTTATAATATTTTTTTTACTTTATAGATACTTTTATAAATAATCTTATGTCTTTATATTAGCAGATAGTACAATGTAAATAAATATGTAAGGTACTATGAGTGTATGTTAAGATCCATTATCGTGGAACCCCGTTTTTATTTCATTAACCCCCAAATTTTTGTGTCACTGACGTAGACCCCTTGCAGGTTGTCATAGTCCCCTAGGGGTCGATATGGACCACTGGGAATCACTGGACTAAACTTAACCTAAGCCTTGGTCATAACCTACGCCCCTACGGCTTGTATGGGGATATGAATTATGAGACTTCTCACAAACTTGAAACTAATAAATACACAATTATAATTTGATTGATATGTACCGTTAACCTCTCGAGATATCTGCCTGCGTAACGCTGGTAAGATTAACTGTGTTGTAAATACAAACACGAATGTCTCAACATTACTTATTCACATTAATTAAACCTGTATGCTATGATATGTAGAAATGCTTATACAAGCTGTTTCAGGGTTGACAAAATAATGTTTAAGGGTAAATTAGATATTAGATGGACCCTGGGTGGCTAAGACCTGAAAACGTAATACTTTCTCAGTTAACAAAGCTTATAAATGAAAGCAAAATCATTTAAATGACACTCTGGTCAGGTGTCAACAGTACATCAATACACTAGGTAGTTGAAGACGCAATGACGCTCAATAAATTGCTGAGTAATAATATTCCTCGTATAACTTATCACGATTTCTAGTATTAAGAATAAAAACTTTTTAAAAAACACGCTTTTTACGCAAAGACTAAAAAACGTTTGAAAAAACTTTTGTTTGTTATAAAGACTAAAAAACATTTGATCTAAAAAGTAGTAAATAAAAAAAAATTAAAAAAAACTTTTTAAAAAACACGCTTTTATTAAAAAGACTAAAAACCGATCTAAAAACTTGAAAATAAAAATAAAGTCACGCTTTTAGAAAATTTGGGTACATATCAAGAAAAATTTCTGATGACAAAAAGAAATGTAACTCAAAAATTTGTCTATAAAATTTAGCAAATTAGTCCAAGAACTCAATGACTATAAAAGCGTGGGGTGTTCAAAATTAAACATTACTCATTTAATGGTCTTAACATTTACACCCCACGCTTTTATAGTCATTGAGTTCTTGGACTAATTTGCTAAATTTTATAGACAAATTTTTGAGTTACATTTCTTTTTGTCATCAGAAATTTTTCTTGATATGTACCCAAATTTTCTAAAAGCGTGACTTTATTTTTTTTTCAAGTTTTTAGATCGGTTTTTAGTCTTTTTAATAAAAGCGTGTTTTTTTAAAAAGTTTTTTTTAATTTTTTTTTTTTTACTACTTTTTAGATCAAATGTTTTTTAGTCTTTATAACAAACAAAAGTTTTTTCAAACGTTTTTAGTCTTTGCGTAAAAAGCGTGTTTTTTTAAAAAGTTTTTTTTAATTTTTTTTTTATTTACTACTTTTTAGTCTCGTGATTATTATAACAAACATAAAGAAATGTACATAATTGTTCAGAAAATGTAGTATTAGAATTAAACATATGCATTATATCAAATTCTATCTGTTTGCTTCATTGAACCAATTCTCATATTAAAAAGTTTTTAATTTATTACAACATAATTATGTATTTTTATGATTCGAAAATGATTGAATATTGTATTGTCATCTAGAATACACATGTAAAAAAAATTGAGCTCGATTGGAGCAGTAGAAGTGGTCGAAAAATCGATTACAAGATTTGATCATGACAAACAAACAAACAAACAAACGGACAGAGTAAGTCAATAAAAAGCGCGTAAAAATAATTATTTATTTAATTTGTATGGGAAAAAAGTATCTTCATTAGTGCTAATATTTTTATCTCACACTAGCTGACCCGGCGAACTTCGTACCGCCTTAGCGTAGCTTTGATGCACTACTTTATTTTGTATAGTTGAAACGATGCTCTTTTAATATAGTCTATGGCTGTGAATGACGTTGACATTCGTATAAAAAAAAAATTGACATTCGTAACGCGCGTTTTTTAAAATATGCAAAATTAAATGTATACTTTTCAATATTTCTGAGAGATTTTCTTAATATTTTTTTCCGTAAGAACCATCCTTGGACTTCCACAAACATTTAAAAAAAAGAATTATCGAAATCGGTTCAGCCGTTCACACGTGATGCCGTGACAACGCGAAACGGGTTTCACTTTTATATATATAGATTACACAAAATTTTGATGATATAGTCTTTCAATACAATAATTACGACTTGCTTGCTAAAGTACAAGGCAGTTTTATTGACATAAAATAATGTATTATATATGTTTGACATTTTAAGTACTGATTTTGTTAGAACTTAAAATGATTTACTTTTGTATTTACTCACCATATAATGGTCCACCAAACCACCAAATAAACCTTGTCTTTGTGCACTAACTCAGCTTAAATTCACATTCGCAATCTTCGAGATAGGTTATTTAGTTTATTAGGTCTTCCCGGACAATCGGAATAGTTAGCATAGAATCATTATTATTAGTTGTTAGTTGGCTTCATATTTTTAAATGTTAAGTTTGAGGTTCGCGTAATTAATTTAATTTTAAAAATATGTTAGTTTTGTCGTTAATTTGTTAATTAAATTTCTGTTTGGTAATTACTTTTGCAGTTGCTAATATATTTTTATATTTTTACTGTGTTTATAAAATCTTTAAAATGAATTATGTACGTGAAGATATTTTTTAAGCCAAAACTTGTTGATAATTATTAATTCCAATATATGTTGGCCTTATTTTCTATCGAGCACTATATAATTGGATTTGAAATTAACGCGCTGAGTTTTGGCAGCGCAACTGACACATGACACTATTTGCCGGAAAAAAATTGTATGGAGGAGTCTAGTTTGTTTTACCGCACCTAACCTCATAATTGAGACATATGACGTCTACTTCCGACTTACTCCATCTATCCCAGTTTCTCCCAGAATACCAGCAGCCTTTTTGGGTTGAGCATACCTCTGACAGGGATACTAGCGGGTGAAGATCTTTAGCCTGTTATACTACCACCCTTCTATATTCTACGAAGCACACCTTCGTATAGTGTAGTAGGGTGTCGATTTGCTCGTCCTTTGTGAGCGCTCTACTTTGGGGGCTGTCCGTCATCCCTGTTGCAAAGAGATATTTGTTTCTGGGACACTGCCCGGTTATAGTGGCTATAACTTTTCGGATTTT
This sequence comes from Scirpophaga incertulas, assembly GCA_036419045.1. Taxonomy (NCBI): domain Eukaryota; kingdom Metazoa; phylum Arthropoda; class Insecta; order Lepidoptera; family Crambidae; genus Scirpophaga; species Scirpophaga incertulas. Next base: position 34,144,946 of record CM071630.1, read on the forward strand.
ATCCGTCTTTAGTCTGATATAGGTACGGGCAAGTCCCTTAGATGTTATCTTTGGTTGTTTGCATCCCTCATTTTTATGGAGGAGGCTTACGAAAGTTACAAAGGATCAAAACTCCGCACAGCTTATTGCCTGTTACTATGATTCTGTGGGATTGTATTTCCGCGTGTTGCAGTGCTGTCGGCTATCCTCGGCGGCGCGGCGTACGCCTCGGCCGGGTGCGCACGAAATATCTCTCATGTAATTACAATCTCGACGAGTTCTAATTCGTGAGTCACGGCCGAATGAAATGGCGCGCGGACCACGAGCGCACCGGCCCATTCAATTACCCCGCGCCTTGTCAATGTAAATTGCTGTACACTTCTCGAAAATTTGTCATCTCGCGCACTACCGGGCTTCTGACACTCGCCCAGTAATCAGCCGCTTCCAATAATGCAACTTTCTAGCAAACGCCATCACGACTCGTAATAGCCGCTTCATTATGTTGATGGATTCTTCGACGGGAGATAACATGTTGTATTGTATGCAATGTACGGGCACACAATCATTATATTGTCACTACGCGCCGATGGGTGTGGGCTGTGCTATGCCGGTAACGGTGAGCTAAAACTGGGACGCTTCGGCGTCGTACCGACGTAATCCTATTATGGGCTCGTTAACGTAATCCAAGCTGGACCTAAATTCTGGCTTCTTTGACATGGCGAGATTGATTGATAGTCTGGAGATCCAATCTTCAACTTCAAATGTTAATTGAGTTAAATTATCTTTTGCCTTATTTAGATGATGATTCGGTTTCACTTTGTAATGTAACGTCATTTCTTCAAATCGTCATGCAAGAATGAATAGGATTAAATCGTAATTATTAGGTTACAATTCAGCACTTTTAATAATAATAACATTTTTAATTAAGCAGGAAGTTTATTTATAACTTTAAATTTATTGCGCATCGTTAAAAAGAAGTGTACAAATAGCGAATTTAATCCTAAGGGCATTTTCTGCCTGACAACCTGTAAAGCGTGCGGCAACGTTATTCTAAATAATGAGTAAAAATCATACAATTATAAATAAAGCAGCAACAACTACATTAACTCAAAGGACATTACACGGACGCCATAGATAGGTAAATAGGTACATACACACAAATATACATATGTATGTACTATGATATACTTAGTCTGGCCATAAATACTGTTACACTTAAAAATAAAAAAATATTACATTTGAATTTCGAATCTGTCATTTGTATACGGTTGTTCATTGTGTTTTCTCATTTTGGCGCCAATACATTTTATAATATTTTGCGATATTAAAATGGAGTGGGGTGATAAAGAGAACCGAATCGCTGTGATTGCATTACACAAAGTAGGTATGGAGCCAAATGCAATTTTTAAAACTCTCCATACCCTTGGTATTAGTAAAATGTTTGTGTACCGGGCTATTAATAGGTACAATGAGACTTCCTCTGTTTGTGATAGAAAAAGATCTGGCCGTCCACGTAGTATTCGTACGAAAAAGGTGGTCAAAGCAGTAAGGGAAAGAATTCGAAGAAATTCCGTCCGAAAGCAAAAGATTTTATCTCGGGAAATGAAGATAGCACCTAGAACCATGTCACGTATTTTAAAAGATGACTTAGGACTTGCAGCCTATAAGAGACGCACTGGTCACTTCTTAACTGAAAATTTAAAGAAGAATAGGGTGGTAAAATCGAAACAACTAATGAAACGGTACGCAAAGGGAGGTCACAGCAAAATTTTGTTTACGGATGAGAAAATTTTTACAATAGAGCAACATTTTAACAAACAAAATGACCGTATTTATGCTCAAAGCTCTAAGGAAGCTTCCCAATTAGTCGACAGAGTGCAACGTGGACATTATCCGACTTCAGTGATGGTTTGGTGGGGTGTTAGCTATGAAGGAGTGACTGAGCCATATTTTTGTGAAAAAGGTATCAAAACATCGGCACAAGTATATCAAGATACCATTCTTGAGAAGGTAGTTAAGCCCCTTAACATCACCATGTTCAATAACCAAGTATGGTCCTTCCAGCAAGACTCGGCGCCGGGTCATAAAGCTCGTTCCACGCAGTCTTGGTTAGAAGCGAACGTTTCGGACTTCATCAGAGCTGAAGACTGGCCGTCGTCTAGTCCCGATCTTAATCCACTAGATTATGATTTATGGTCAATTTTAGAGAGTACAGCTTGCTCTAAACGCCATGATAATTTGGAGTCCCTAAAACAGTCTATACGATTGGCAGTGAAGAATTTTCCCATGGAAAGAGTGCGTGCTTCTATTGATAACTGGCCTCAACGTTTAAAGGACTGTATTGCAGCCAATGGAGACCACTTCGAATAAGCTTTATATACTTTTAATTGATTTATATTTATGTACTAAACTAACATAATGTAAAAGTAATAAATGTTTTAAGCAGATAAAAAAAATGTTTTTTCTATATTTCAATATTTATGGCAAGACTAGGTATGTTAATATATTAGTATTAGGTATCCAAGTAACGCACTCGATGTTATTTTTATAAGAATTATTTTATAATCTTGATAAAAGCTAACGTCCCTTTAGTGTACTTACATATAGAATTAAATGTAAACATCTTGCAATACAAACATGTGTCGTGGTGTGATCGATGTGATGAACGAATGTTTGCTCGTGGCGAGCGTACAGTCATCAAAACACAACATTTCTGTGTATTTAGATGCATTCAGTACAAAATACGCCGCTATTTGTGGTCACAAGTTCACCATTTTATTTAGACTTTTTGAATTTGTGTACCTAATACATACATAAAAAGTTGGCGATTATTGTGAAAGATATTTTTTTTTATTATTGCAGCTTATATCACGTGTTTTTATAAAACACGCGTGCGCGGGGATACAGATCCGACGCGTAGAGGCCTTTTAGCGAAATTTAATGAAAGTGCGTGGAGTCTACCAACTGTATCTAAATAAATAAAAATGTATATTATTATAGCATTGTTTAAATGAAAAAATGACACCGATTCACCGACACTGTTCTTCTAGCAGTTCTTTGTATCGAAATAAAGTCACGAAATAATACGTAAACACACAATAAAATTGAAGAAATAAATAACTTTCGGATAAAATATATCATTGCTGTTTTATCAATCGCCTACTTTTTACGTGCGTATTTGCTGGTGAAATATATCAAATAGAAAACATTCATTTTACTGTAGAATTGCGCATTTTCTGATGCGCAACGACACTCCAAATAAGCGGAGAGAATCCGCGAGTACCTAGGTCGCCGCGGCCCGTGAATTAGTAATTATAGTATGAAGTCGGTATAACTAAGAGAGAGAAGGTTATCTCTGCGTAAAAAAAAACTAAATAGGATGAATAATTTTCCAATTAAACGAAAATGCAAATGTGCCAAAATGACTTGAAAAAGAAAATGTGAAGAGGACATGTCAAAGACGAACTTTATGGGTTAAAATGAAATTTAACACAATCAATCTTCATGTAGTATATTGCATCTCAACCTAAAATTAAGTTATACTAATTTTCAAAAATATTACGTCTATATATATGTCCTATAGAATAAAATATATAATTTTTAGATATAATATTGGTTATATGGTTTCCTCAATTTTTTTCAAATTATTACAGATACAAAAGAAAAGTCTCAAAAAATATCACTTAGAAAAAGGTTATACTTACAAAAGTGCTAATGTCAATGAAAGTGGAGAAAAAAAAACAAATCATATCTTGAAAACTATTACGTATTGCGTAACATACATAGGGGTTCAATCGATGGGTATTAGTGCCCTCTGACTACAGACCTGGTACGGGTTACTGGTACAGGTATCATTGGATACCCAGTATACCTATATAATATATGTATGTATTAGATGATAAATGATTTTTACTGTTGCAATATTTTACATTTGATGCCACTATGAACCTTATGTTATCGCAATAACCGTCAGTTGTCTCGCCGCGGCATACTCGCCTTATAACTAATGGTTTCTCTATTGTTTGATTACTCACAAATTATGATAAATTACTTGAAGCGTTACCGCCCTTGACTCCTGCGTGGAATAGCGTCAAGAACCTATTAAACTTATTGCGTCTATAAGGTATCTTTTTTACTTTCATATTTCTCCTTATACCTACAACCTATATTTCTTTTAGCTGCTTGTAAGGGATTATAGTCACGTCGTCGGTAGGAATTGGCAAAATAAAAAAAAATTCGGTAGCTACCTTACCTCCTTCCCCGGGTTACCAACCATTCGCATATCAATTTACGTTTAATGAATTACTATTAAAAATTCTGAATGCCAATAATCTGTGCTGTATTTATCATTCATCATCACAGCCCATAAACGTCCCCATCGAGTGATACTTACAAGTGATTTTAAGGCGATTAGACCTTATTCAACTACGCTGGCCCGTGCGGATTGGTTAACTGCATACATACAGTTTTGAATTTCTTCGCAGACGTATGCAGATTGCTTCACCATGCTTTTCTTCGCCGTAGGAGCGTCAGATAAAAGTCCATATGAATAACGAAAAACATATAGTTACTTGGCAGGATCGACCCTGGGCCTCCCGATTAATCCGATTTGTAAAACCAGTGCCGAAACTACAGCGCCACCGACGCTCATGTTATTATCTTTAATACTGACTTTAACATCATCGGGATTCGAACGACGGAGCTCGATGAAGCCGAATCTTTGACAACGATGTACGAAACACTCTGTTAGGAGGTCGTCTATTTTATCATTGTCATCATATAAGCCAATATACGCCCACTGTTGGACGTAATAGACGCTCAAGGAACTCCATTACAACCAGACCTGTGGTTCTAGCGTCCGTTTTCACTGCGATCTTCACACAATTTTCAGTCCACTGTATGGGCGATCAACTAATGCTGCGGTGTTTGGTTTATATCTGTCACTCAAATACCTTTCCGTCGCAACGCTCGTCATACGTTCAATTTGCCTTGCCGTCTTGGTCTAACGTGGCAGTCTATGCCTGTGCATGCCTACGCCGCATAATGTTGGTGATTTTTAGTCATTCTTTGGGGCTATAGCGGTGACCGGAGTATAATATGAGGATGTTAACAAAACTTAATTACTCGTACATTTTGGAAACACATCAAATACGTGTGTGTATGTCAAATACATACTTACTAATTCATAGTTATTTCTGGGAAAGAATTAAACGTATATCTATGAGATGTCATCAGTATACGTACAAAATGTTAGTAGGTAATCTTCGTAGTAGACCATCATGTCTATAATGCGGTGCTCCGTTTATGGGTCGCATTTCATGCGCTCATTGTTGACAAAGCGATATGATATTGTCGTACGTAGACGTTGTCACGATTACTATGGCGTGTTGCGATAAAAATCTACCAGCCGCCAGCGCCCGCGTACGACGCTCGTAATCCGATGAGTAATAGCAAATAGGTTCTATTGGAGCGTTGGTATTTAGACTTCGACTTGATAAGGTTTAAGTACCTTTCCGAATAAATAAAGAAATATTTCTTACACTCACACCAGTTATCGCCTAGCCCAAAGTAAGCACTGTAAGGCTTATGTTACGAGATTTAAGGTATATAACGCATAGAAGTACTTTTTTTTTATTGTCGTACGTGGCAGACGAGCAGCGGTACATCTGATGCACAAATGTTCGCATTTATTACATAAACATCTACCCTCATCGGGACTCTAATGGCGGAGCTCGACGATGCCGAAACTTTGACAACGATGTATCTATTTTATCATTGTCATCATATAAGCCAATATACGCCCACTGTTGGAATGGGACCTGTGGTTCTAGCGTCCAGCGCTTTCTCTGCGATCTTCACACAATTATCAGTCCACTGTATGGGCGATCAACCAATGCTGCGGTGTTTGGTTTATATCTGTCACTCGAATACCTTTAGTTCCGTCGCAACACTCGTCGTACGTTCAATTTGCCTTGCCGTCATGGTCTAACATGGCAGTCTATGGCTATGCATACCTAAGGTTAGTGATTTTTAGTCATCCTTTGGGGCTATGTCAGTGACCCTGAGGATTTTATCATTTCTATTTCGATCGCGCAATGAAACTCCCCTATAGCTGTCTGTTGTTGACCTATGGGTGACATTGTGCCTCCTTGTGAGGTCCATTATAAATGGCTACATGTCAGTTCCGTATGTCTTCACTGGCATCACGTACAAATCAGACTCCTTTGGTACACTACGGTAGATACGAGAAAATGCTGGTTAACTCTACCCAGTTGAGATGATTCCGTGGATTGATCGAATATTAACAAATACTAGAATTACTAAATTAATTGTATTCGTATAAGTATTAAATATAGGCTACATTTATTACACGGAACGGGCAATGTTATGATTTACGGCATAGAATTAAGATAGGCATAGAGACGATGGATTAAGAATAGAAAGATAGGTTGGAAGAAGTAGGGAAAGAAAACAAGGAATTTCATTAATAATGAGAAGTATTTGAAATAAATATAATGTAGCGAATGTTTTTAATGTAATAATATCATTTTATCTTTATCGAAAAACGTCAATGTTTGGATTTTATTTATAATATTCTGTACGAGGTTCACTAATGTACTAATATATTAATATGTTAAACCGAATGTTCTTCCACGAAAGTCACAATAACAGAAGGTCTACCATTTATTATAAGTTCTTCGTCCTCTTTTATCTGATCGCACTTGACATTTTTTCGCTTCTATTCTCTTGTTTAATTGATCCGACGTCACCAATTGTTTATACAAATGATCTGAAATTCTTTTTAACTGAATCGTTGTCGAAATCAGTACCGAATTTGAATCGCGTAGGTAGTATTCTAGTAGTAATAATAAAAAGCCCTCATTTTAGTAGTCTAATCATACGTAGTACATTTTGAAATGAGCTCGTAATGGTTGTCGTTTTTTGGTCACAACATAACATATACCTGAACTAAATTGAGGTTCCAGAAACCGTAGATCAGGGCGCCAGATTAGGGGACCGCAGTCATGATCATAGATATAATGTTCACGTGCAAGTATCTACTTAACGTGATTTATATTTGAAATTAGCCCGCCTTATTATAATTTTACAGTAAAAATGTGTCTTATTTTCGACCCTAGACACGAATTTTTGAAACAATAGAAAACCAATTCGCATTCGAAATCGTGAGATTCATATATGAATTACCGAATTCACTATTTCTGAACTTTCATTTCGTGCGTTTTTTTATTTCTACTAGTAGAATATCCAACGCTGAAGTGACCTTGACAGTGATTCGTTTTACGTGTGGGTCATCGCCGGATTTTTGTTTTTGTTGTTGTGATTTTTAAATTTTTCTGCGTGAAACGGAATTTTATTAAGAATTTGTTTTTAATTGTGTTAAAGACAACACTGAATTCGAGTGATTCAAAAATCTATAAAATTGTAAGCAGTAGAAAATAATTTCGCGCACGATTTGCATTCGTATTCGAATTTCAAATTCACGTCTAATGATTCAAAAATACGTCCCCTGGTCGGGGGCAAATCGATTTTACCCGACCTGTGGCAAAGCGAAAGCCAAGACGTCCCAATATACGGTCGCAGTGTTGACCCTCGTTTTTCCACGTCCCTTCCTTCTCACTGGCTGGTGAACGGATATCTCTCTATTCATGCAAAAATTCGTCTCATCATGTGCATGCCAAGAGGACAGATGCATGACTAATGCAGAACGCTCGATTTGTCGTTCACATGCGACGAATGCGGTGCCGATGCCCGATCGATAGTAACAATAGACGCACCGACATCGCACCGCTGTTTTATCAATGATGCACTTACTACAGTACTTTGCGTGTAATTTGTATTGCTTAGACATTATAGTGCTGTTGTTTCAACTTGCGGGGTACGCAAGTTGAAAGGGGTACGAGTTGTAGGGTACCAATTAGGACAAAATATCGCTATGTAATTGTTAGTGTGAAAACCCAAACGAAAACTGACTTTCTTATTTTGAGGCGCGAAACGAATTTATAGCTTGAGAGAATTATACCAAATTTATTGCTGAGTGTAAATGCTATAATGACAAATATGTCACGCCGTGCGCTCGACTTGTCGACACGTGACGAGTGTCACGGCGACACCGATGCCTGACCGATAGTGATAGTAGACGTGCCGTCAAGGCACTGTTGTCGACTTATCAATGACGCACCCAGTACTCCACGTGTTTATGATCGTACATTAATGATGTTATTTCAACTTGTGTACGCTTACGAGTGTTCAGCCAGGATTTTGTTAAATTAAAACATTAAAATAAAACTTGATTCATCTACCCCTTGCTATTCCCATAGTCCCAAATTATATATAGACTAGATTTACGCCCGCGTCATATAGAATTTTCCAAAAACACAGACGTTTTCACCCTATAATAATTATCTTATGTTCTACGCCGGGTCTTCAACCATCGCCATACCAAACTGCAGCAAAATTTGGTCAGCTGTTTTTATTAAATTTTCCCGCAGGAATAATATATTTTCCCTTGGCACAAATTTTGCTATGTCCCTTTTCATGTCTCAGACTATCCTTCTATCAACTTTCAAACAAAAACTTTCATTCCTTACTTTTACTTAATATTTCCATAAAGGAGGTTATGGTAATATTTTTACAAACTGAATCCCCGCCCACCGCTATGGAAGGCAGGCGCTTTAGATCAAAGATAAGGTCCCAGGCCTTCAACCCGGCCCGACCAAAGGCTGTAGGTAGTGTTTAGTTGGTAGGCTAGCCTTTTGCCAGAGTCCAACATAACCACCCGCTGTAGGCTGGGCGCGGGTGGTATCTGGTGTAAGGTCGTCCGAGCACCAAGGGGATATAGGTTAGGGTTATGAAAAAAAGTTATTAGTGAAAAAAAAATAGAAAAAAACAAACAAACTGAATGTTGTATTTATTTATATCTAATAAAGAAACTTAAAAAATAAATATCAAACTTCTAGCACTGAAAATTGCATACTTTCCATACAAACTTTCGTCCCAATTTCAATCCCTTACCTCTTTTTTCTCACTATCTGTGTATCTTTGTATGTATACTTTATATGTATTATATGTAAATTTCATTTAAATCGGTTTAGTCGTTGTGGCGTAAAAGCGCGTCAGACAGACAGACATTACTTTCTCATTTATAATATTAAAGCTTGTGCAGTGACACGAACAATCCTCTGGGTTTTTAAATCAAGTACATTGCAATAGTTTTTCCAATTGAAATAATATTAATATTGCTGATATCTTCTTATGAAAAAAGGTTTTAGTGGAAAAAGTCCCAACAGAAGATTAAGCAGTATATCCAATCAGTCAACAGTAGAACAATATGTGATTAATATTACAATAGACAAACCTGCATTGTTTTCAATTAGTCACGGTCTTTGTGTTACAATGACCGAAATAATTGAATCAATCAATAATGCAAAGTATTCTATTCCTTACTACGTATTTGTCGACGGTTATGTGTCATCATCACACCCTCATTATGCGTTTCTTTCATTGTGTAAATGACATTGATGTTTGACTGTTGTGACAATGATCGACGGCCTAATTCTTGGTAAATTATTCAGCGGTTCATGAATCGCTCGACCCGCACCCGTGAGTGAGAGTGCATTAGAGAAATTTGTAAGTAAATCTCTTTGTAAACTGATATTTCAGAATTGATAAAAATGGAATATGATAAAAATTATAAAATTTACACCCGCCTCTGTCTTGCCTTAACCAACCGGACAGAGTGGAGTCGCAAGAGCCAATGCTCGAAGGGTGGAAGTGTAATAATGTCATAACGCCGACGGCGTCTCGATCGCTGTCGCAGACACACCTCTCTACACCCTTAGCCGTTCACACCAATGTTGCACCAATATTGGAATGCTTTTTTGGGGGGCCCATTTAGTGAGCGGCGAGTCACCACCTGCCATATTTTTATAGTCAATCAGGAGGCTTTGAGAAGGCAGGTGACCGGAGACTCTTCCATAGTCCGGTTCTCATTACCACCAAAATCGAAACGCAATAGTCCACAAACTTTTTGACCACAAATGACAATAGTTTCTGTGCATCTAACTGGGTGTAGTCTTTAGCTGCATTTTTCATGATGCAGATAGAGATTGGATCCAGTTGGTACACTCCACGCACACTTTCATTAAATTTTGCTTAAATAGCCTCTACGCGTTGGATCTGTATCCCCGCGTACGCCTTATAAAGGACCGTGTCTTATAATGACGCATGAATTAAGCTATAATAATAATAAATCAATTTATTTGTCTTAACAAACTTACATTATTTTTTATTTTAAGATTGTGATTTTTTCATTCTCGTATAGACAAAACGGTTTACAACTCAGTAGTTGCCGTCTAGCGACAACCTCTGCTATTCTGTCGCAACCTTTCACAATTTATTGTTAAAAAGCAGTGTTAGAAGTACAAAACCAAATATTACCAAAAAAGAAAAATAAAATCTGAGTAAATACTAATAATAAAAAATAAAATAGGCACTCCATCAGTCCATCCATGCTATGTCACCAGGGATTGCCGCATAAGTAACTATTCACGACATTTATTTTGAAAAGACTGTAGCGAAAATGTATCCATTCGAATGGGTGGTGGCAAGTTATTCCATATTTTGGCAGCAGCATACTTAAAGGAACCCCTGGTAGATGACAATTTTATGATGGGAAAGGACAATTGGCGACCTCTATCTCTGAGCATTGATGGACAAGACGTAAATGTCAATTTATTGCGCAAGTATAATGGAGTCCCCATTCGCTGCAATTCGTGCAAGAAACATGCATGCTTTAGTGACACATTATTTGACATATTTAATATTTTTCTGTTCACCAAATGAGGCGTGATTCTGTCCCTTCTACGTATTTGAAAGCAGAGAAACACATGCAAGCGTTTTGAACTCTCTGTATACTTTTATGGTTCTCTTGTATCAGCGTTACAAGTGGAGACGATTCAATGAGTGATCACATCTTTTATTGGCATGTTTGGGTCACTTGCGATCACAAGTATTTTATACGTAAATAAAATAATACCTCGAACATTCGTTACTACTTACTTTTAGGGTGTGCATGTTAAAATCCAAAACTATGAGAAATATCGAAAATTACTCCATGAAGTATCGGGTTCGATTTTGATGAACTGGATCTTTGAAATCTAATCCGTTGTTAAAAAAGAACTGTAAATTTTAAATAAACTAGAGTACTAAACGTTTCTAGAGTTTCTAGATAATTTGCTTTTTTGATTTGAATTCTATCAACAAAATGGAGCAATAATAGCTGAAGTTTTTGATGATATAGGGATTTTTTCTTGTTTGCCATTTGCCATCTTACGACATCCACTAGGAATGACACGTGTATTATCTTCGTATTCGGGCAAAGAAATATATATCTCGATAATAGCATTGTAAATATGTTATTAAACTGTTTTTTTTTTCGTTCCAGGTAACTGAATATTTCGTGACGTGCCATATGCGCAAGTAAGTCACCGTTGAACCATGACCGTCGCGCTGCTGGACAATTGTCTCTAGGTACCGCTTTCATGTCCCGAAACTAAAAACACTACACAATGTACTTTTTGTCCACTTAACATGTACTGTCAGATACAAATATTTACCTCTTCGTTAAATCACAATCGATTATCTGTGGTATTCAAATCTATTTCTTTCATTTATGCTATACAAAGACGCCTCTGTAAGGTATACCATGGACAAAACAGAAATAGTAAGTTTCACGATATTTTTCAATGCAAATTATTTCACAATGAAAAGCTACTTATGTTTAGTCAGTGTATTACACTTAAATACATTATAACGACAGCTAGATCTTAAGAGATCCCAAGGAATCGTCATTTTCATTGCTGTGTTCCGCGTGCGGTGTCGAGACATCCAATAACCATAAATTGGTACTGTGCCTTTTGATGTGTTGCAGCTAGATAGAGCTAGATTATTTTGATAACTGACAAGTATCAATGTGACATATAAACTAGGTTGATGACAGCTGTCTAAATTATCCAAAATTTTACAAACGTCAACCTTACAAGTATCAGGTTCATTTGGTGACTGCAGTCACTTTCCAGTAGTTGCCCAGTTTGCATGGATAAAAATAAATAGGTTCATTCATAATATCCTCACAAACTCGAAATTGTCTAATTAATTATCTGTTTCTAGATGATGTTTTCTTCCTAATGTTGGCCCATGTTACTATGATTAGGATTAATATTATATAGTCTTATTGTGGGTCCTTTAACAGCTCAAGTGACATTGTAGAAATCATTGTGGTTTGTGGCCATATTACGCTTTCTAACTCTGGCGCAGCGACTGCCAATATTTAACTTTCTAACAGTTATCCGTTTCAATGAAAATAATCGCTCATTTCTTAGCAGACGATATTGTTTTTGCATTTTATTTTAGTTTGCAACTGTAATTATCGTGTAATAATGATTGATTGATTTTAAACGCAAGTAACTTAAAAATGTTATTACACAATTATCTTAACTAATCACAATGTTTACAGAAATAATTTGTGCTTTTAATATTCCGGGGCGTAAGCTTTTGTATTTTAATTTAGATGAGTGTTCAAAACGATATCTTTTAATTTTACGTTTGCGTTTCTCCTATACTTGGCTCAGTATCTTTGAACCATTTCGTTTGAAGCAACAGTCCATGAACGAACGACCATTTGTATCATTATCCGACTTTTTCAAGTATTACCTTTACGGTGATGATCCCGCGTTGTACAATTACACCTTAATTAAGGGGTCAAAGGAACGAAAAACGAGCTCACCAGAGCTTTCTCTTGTAGGAGAAAGCAGGTTTGTCCTTGAGCAACGCCACGGTAAATATATCCATCACAGGGAATGATTGTAAGAAGAGATAATTAATGTATTATACACGAATAACTGAATAGAATTAATTGTGGCAAATTAATTATTTATGGTTCATTTCCTATTATTTGTAGGCACTTATAGGTGCACCTATAAGTGCTTATTTATATTTAGCATACTGGCAACATGTCGATTTTCAAATTGTTGTACCATGTTTATCTTAATCCTATCATCGCATACAGAGAAGACGGAACTGTACGATACACATTGGTATTGAGAAGTCAGCTTACGAGTTCCATTACGTTTGCAACTCCATACATTCTTAAAAGAAAAGACACTCTCGTCTTTTGCAATACACAAGCACAAAAAATTTGCTAAACACAATCTAATTACAAGAAAATTACAAGTCTCGATTTTCCTGGAATGAGAAACAATAAGCAAGTACATCGAATATTATGTGCATCAAACCAACGTTACTCATAACACAATCTGATGCAGTAAACGACACAAGCCACTTAAAATTAAAATTTTCCGTATCACGTTTCATAAACTATTCTCCGGGTTCGTTGCCGTCGACGTTATCAATTTAGAAGCAATGGCCGGGTCCGTTATCGGCTGCATAATAACTTAAGCGTTCTCGAACAAAAGGTTTTATGAAACGGGACGCCACTGCTTAATTTATCAGCTGAATGTATAAAATCGTGTGCACAGCAATAAGTGACGCACGTCTATTTATCACATTCGCCTATCCCATCTGTACAGTTCCGATCCCGAATGCGCCGCCTAAGTGTGTCAAGCAAATTTAGTAACGGCAAAATAAGCGTGGCGCTGCTTAAAATACCCAATTTGTACTGCTATTTGACTTGCCTATTAGCTTAATTAAGCATAAGCCAATATTTTTTATTACATTCAATTTGTGTTGCTAGGTGTGATGTTTTTTTTTAATTTCGGATATTATTTCATTCCATTATGTACTAGTAAATTGGCAATAAGATCTCGTCGTACCTTCCCACTTTGGCGACAAAAAAGTAATGGTACAATTAATATATAAAGATGACAAGGTTGAAAGTAAATAACGCTCTGTACAATAAGGTGGTTTGTCACAATGAAATACATGTTCACATAGAAGTCTAGCTACGCACAAGACATACGCCCGGAAACAGCTATTTTAGCGCTCCCAAAAGCTGAACCACCGATTTGGTGGTGAACAGGTTTATGTCCAGGAGTGATCGTCTCTCGGCGACAATGACGACAATGACTTATGTGTTTATTTAAGTGCGTGGTTGAAGATTGCTGTAACGTAATCCTGAGTCTATCGATGAGTGTCTCTTTTGAATTGCCATTTGTAATATTCCACGACTCTTTGAGCAAGATACATTTGCTCATTAAGATAATAGTTTTAAGTAAAACTGATGTTAAATGTAGTAATTTAACTTAATTACAGTTTTTATATTCAGGTGAAAGTTGTCAAGCGACAGAATAGTCTGTTGACACCACTCAACCATTTCTTTTTTAGTTATAAAGTGTCCAGTGTCGCAACACGGCCGCCGGCTACCTGAGGGTAAACGACCACCTGACCTATATACTGGTCCCGACTTTCACCGGCGCCGGCGGCCGTTCACCCGGGACCCCCGTAACACCCGCTCCCGTTTCGAAATTGGAACTGCTCGGAGTAGCGTCCACCATTAATTGAGGACGCATTCCAATTAAGACCTCGTTACACACTGCTCTTATGCAATTAGAACGGTACGGACTAATCGCCTCGATGGGAATAGGGGCGCATTTTGCTTACATAACTCCGATTGACCCCGATGAAGAACTACCGGTGTTTTGTGAAAATTGTGTCGGACAATTGAATGAGAAACAAATATATATATATTTACTATTTATATTACCTGCTTGCCGGCAGCGTGAACTAATAGATAGATGTTTGTTTGCCTATTTTTAACAATTACACTAATTCTCAAAATAGAAGTATTTTTTTTTTATATAATAGCAGGCAAACGAGCCAACGGGTCACCTGATGGCAAGTGATCACCGCCGCCGCATAGCACAAACAACACCAGAGGTATCATCAGCGCGTTGCCGGCCTTTCAAAAATTATACGCTCTTTTTTTGAAGCTTCCCATGTCGTAACTGTTCGGAATACCGCGGCCGAAATTGGTTCCAACTTTGTGTTCGCGGAAAAACGTATGCGAAAACCGCACTGTGGAGGACAGCCAACCATTAAGATGGTGGGGATGGAAAGCAAGTCCCTCCGTGACACACGATACAGGAAATCGGTCGGCGGCAGTATCCCAAACAACTCGTCAGAGCACTCCCCATGTAATCCTACTGTAGTGAAAACTCCATAAAAATAAAAACTTTTGTATAGATAAATAAATTAGATAAATTCGAGTAAAAACCTGCAAAAAATATATTAATTATTTATTCAGTTCAAATTTTCCTGAATGGCATCATGTGACCAAAATACACAGGCCTACTATAGAACAACTGAAATATTGTATACGTCGAACGAGGTAATAGCTTTAACTCAAGATGCTTATGAACGAGTCGAGCTCCCGACAATTTTAGAAGCTATAGGAAAACAATTACTTTGTCCACTTGCTATTCACGGGGCAACGGGAACCGATGCGTTTTCAAATTCATTTCCTCGCACTGGCAACTAAAATGTTCCCAGCCGATTCCGATGAGTGGCCACTATCCAGTTACATTCACGACAATGGTGTCTTATGATCTTCCTACACAATTTGATGTCCTTTTGATGACCGTTTATACATGTAGAAAATGAGCCAAGGCGATATCGCTGGTCTTTGTGTGACCGAAGAATAGGCTTTGTAATGTTGACAGAGAATGGCCGCGTTATTGAAAAACTTAATGTGATACAGTGTAAAGACGGATAATCGCCACTTGTAACTTTTTATTATTGTAGTTATTTTCTTTTTGTGTTCGGGGAAAGTTTTTTAATATCCACAACAATTTACACGGTAATTGACTGAGTATTTCCATCCGAGTGCAACGAAAGAGTTTACGCCGCGTAACACAAGTCGTCTGTTCAGCGTCTTGTATAAAAGCCATAACACTTTCTAATTCTTTTTCAATGAAAAGGTACGCTTTGTGTTTGGATTAAGTTTTTGTATCAGTATTTTCGTGTCAGCTCTCAGGAATAATGTGGTCTTTCAACCATCTGTTTAAGGTACATAATGGCACCTATGACCTTGAAATGTTTGCTTCGCACTAATAATTTAAATTTAAGTAACATGATAAGAAATTGCAATAATATACTAGCGGGTAAATTGAAATATTCAAATAAAAAGTTACATGATACATGTAAAAGTACACTATCACGCATTTTGTGTATTTAATCTAAACGGAAAGTGCATTACAAAGTTAATCGCCCTGATTCAATAATTACTATATCTAGGCAAATAAAACTAAAAGCTGTGATGTGCGGATAAACCGAGAAGTTTGTTTTAACTCTCATGCTTTGAAGTTTTTAAGCTAATGTGAAAAATGATAGATCGATTTCTTGTTAACAAAGCGTTCTATTAAAACATGAAACATCGAATTATGTTTCATGGAATTGTTATAAACTTAAAATTTTCTTTTGCTTAATCAGAAAGTAAACGCATTGCAGTGCTTGCAGTGCAACTTGATTTAACTTGCGTGTTTAAAGGTAAACCGGGTCCATTTCGAGTCAAGGGACAAGTGAACCTTGAGGCGATGCCGTCTTAATCGACTTTAATGGGCCATGTGGTTGTCATTGTGCCTCTGGGATTATGGTTGACTTGAGCCTCGATGAGGACGTCCATGCCAAAAATGGACACGCTCGATTTATTTACGTGACCATATAAAATTAATTTTAATTTCTCACACTCGTTATTCTACACATCGAGAAAAGACAATATATTGTTGCATATATAAAATGATTTCTCTTTTTGGTAATAAAGTAATTAATTAGCCTTATTCAATTTCAATCAATGTTAACATTCTTATCCTGTAAATGAACATAACATTGTATAGAAAAATATTTTTATTAACATTCTTAAAATGTACTAAACCTTTGGACCTACAAGGAAATAGTAAAAACCTTTGTACTATTTCCTTGCAATCATTTAAAAAGTAGAGTGTAAATGTCAATCATATAATCCATTTTTTCTCATTTTATTACATTGTTGTACTGTCTATTATAACTCTTTAATTCAGTTGCCTTTTATAATTAACAAATATCTTTATTTTACAATTTTTTGATTATGCGTGTGTTGATGTTACAAGTGTGCTTGTTGCATTCTGCATTAGTATGATTTAATTAATTTGAAAGTTCTTTGTTAACTTTTTTGGGATCGTTGTCAATTGTATTGAATAATCAATTTTGCAACGTTGTAATATGTAGCCGGGCGCAGTGCACATCGCGTGCGCGCTTTCAGGGGCGTCGCCCTAGTGAAAGTGTGAAAGTGAGGCGAATGCGCTTGCGCATCGTAACTAGACATGTTGTCAAACTTGATGTTATCATGCATGATAAACAAACTTCGAACAATAGGGTAGACGACTACAACTGATTATGGCCGTTTTTATACTATAATTATCTGATTTAAGCAATTTATATCTCATGAAAGTATGTCAATATGAAAATTTCAGTTTAATTATTAATTTATATTGAAAATTTCAGTTTTTAGATTTCTAAAAAATGAGCAATTATTATTTACGTAATTCAATGAAATGAACACATTTCTAGCATTCTCACATTAAATGTAACATTTTTTTTATATAGAAAGTATACCTATAAACGTACAAATAACAAAGTTATTTTAAAATTTGTTTCTACGCTCATACAAATTAGGCAAGTTTACGACGTCACGATTGCAGTGTTTTTAGTATGGAGCGTTTTTGAGCGACCCGCGACAGCGCCGCAAACATGTCGATGTATCTTCAAAAGTAATAGGTGCAGGTTCTACAATATTTCTCACTTAAAAGAGTACTCTTATTATATAGTGAATTAAAAAAATTGTCATCTACCCAATAGTAACTAACGGATGTACGAGTATACTTATGTCCGTCTTGTGCGTCAATATCAACTAGCGTTTTTAAAAACTAACCGAAGGTATAATTTCGATAAATATTTATCTTAATGATGGATTAATGTCAAGTTTTCTGCGCCTGTTATTCGCTATTAATATCGAAGTATTACAAAACTACAGACAGTATTTGTAAATATGCATGTACATTTTCGTATGTTGCTAGATGTTTTTTTTTGACATGAGTAATGATAAACAGGCGCTGGGAACACTGTTTTAGACATAGACGTACCTTTGTTTCGTCACCTTTTAGTAAAGTCATTAAATTTTACTGTTTACATATATATCAAGGATTCGGTCCCAAACTTGTTGTTAGAACTCGCGCGAGCACGTAGCTCAGGTCTATATTTGACAGTTCTGGGAGCTGTGTTTTCTGTATGAACTGTACTAATTTGTGAAATGTCAAATGAAATGAACAGTTTGCATTAAAATTACGTACACTATAGCTAAAATAACTCGACAAAAATTTGGGCCGCACTTTTGCAAGTGCCAATTTTCTCGGTGAATATAAAACAGATTTTACTACCTACTTTTATGATAATCTATTTTTTTCACAGATTTATAATAATTTTCATACATGCAATCACAAGTCTTTGCGAAGTTTATATGCTGTAGAACACATTGTATATTCGCAAACGATCGAATCACAGGGCCTAGTAACAGAAACCTCGTTTGTTTGAAGTAACGCATTCACAACTCAAACAATGCTTCCGTCTACAAATAAACCAGTCGCCTGTATACGGGAGACGGTAAAAAATTAACGAGCCTCGCAAATAATGTATCTGTGCTAGGTGAATAGCAGCTGAATTATACTTCCTACGTGCTCCGTTCGGCTTGGGAACGCGCTGACTGTCCCGGTTTGCGCCAGTTCATTAAAATACACATACATATTAATATATATATAATAATATATAGGTGTAATAAACTCAATCTGTGCAGTAGTTTTTGAGCGAAGCCTTTATTGCGCATCCCATGGGATCTGTCGATTTTTCCGGGATAAATAGTTCGTCTTTACGTCTGCAAAATTTCAAAGCAATCGGTTCAGTAGTTACGGCGTGAAAGCGGAACAAACAAACAAACAAACTCACTTTCCGATTTATAATATTAGTCAGGATAAGGAAGTAAGGATACTTCAGGGATGTTGTACGTCACCTATACGCAATGCCGTGCGAAATAAAAGGGCAAAGTTGTGATATTCACAAAAACTGGCAATTCTGTCACGACTGGAATTTCTTCTGGACTTTTTTGCAGTAAATGGTTCGCTATTGGTTCAACGCGCCCCTTACTTATTAAGCTAGTTCTGTATGTTCTCCAAAGTCAAAAACCGTAGTAAGGAATGTTTGTAACAATAACATTACGGGGAAATGTATGCATGTGGAGTTTTTTTTATGGAGAGTGAAGTTTTCGACGCTCCAGGCATGCCAATATTTTACCGGCCAAAGGTCGCATAATTTTTGAATGAACTTTGTAATTTCGTTTACTGGCAATAGCGAGAGTGAGAAGACGTCGTTTTTCTCGTTGCTTTGTTTGACTAGCGCAAGACTCTTTCCGCACATTATGCCTGGTCTGTTTTACCCATGATCTCGTGCAATTTTAAATGTATTACTATCTGTATCGTCTATAGTAATACATAGGCTGTAGACATTGGGCTAACGGCAGATGGGAAACTATTATGTTATTCATATCAGTTTCCATTCACAATGAATACATAGGGAAGCTGTTTGACCTTGCACCTCACTTGCTGGTAAATGACCTTAAGACTGGAAAGTGCAGGAGAGAACTAGGCTCCTCACCAACGTAGAGTCTTACCTTTGCATCCGAGCATCAGAACAATGCTAGTGCTAACATTGTTAATATGACAACAAATTTAGTTTAAGAACAGACTTAGAAGTCAAATCTTCTTAAGTCTTTTCTGAGTGTTACATCGAGAATAGAATTAATGATCTACAGCCAGTGATATAAAGTATAAAACGCGTTTCGAAATATTTACACGTGACACGTTTCTATGCTCGTGAATAATGATAGCAAATTATCACTTCGGCGAGTCACGTAATCCTACCACAGTCGCATTCGATGCATTGAGATGTGGCCTCCATTACTTTAAACATCCTTCATCGCTTCGCAAACAATGTCTCTATCATCTCTGCTGTTACTTAATGTTGCGGTCTGTAAATGTTACAAT
Organism: Scirpophaga incertulas; assembly: GCA_036419045.1. Classification (NCBI taxonomy): domain Eukaryota; kingdom Metazoa; phylum Arthropoda; class Insecta; order Lepidoptera; family Crambidae; genus Scirpophaga; species Scirpophaga incertulas. Next base: position 34,165,027 of record CM071630.1, read on the forward strand.
TCTTTGTTCTATAATGTATCTGTGTATAGTGAGGTTTAATTTACTGTTATTAGCAGTACCCGGTTTGTATGTAGGTATGTTTATGATTCACTGGGCCGCTCCCAGTTCTTTATTTTGTGTGTCTTATCTATATTTATAGTCTACTGTTTGCGTTTTTACGCTATTTGAACTATCCCCATACCAAATTCCATCATAACCCAGCCAATTATAATATATAATCCCGTGGTAAAAAATGTCTTATGTGCTTCTCCGGGTCTCAAATTAACCATTCATCAACCTTCAATGAAATCGGTGTAGTAACTTTCTGAGTCTATTCAAATAATAACCTCAGTAGTTTTGCAGTGTAAGCAAGATAGACAGAGTTATTTTCTCATCTTATAAAAATGAATTGCAAAATGTGTTGGTAAGCGCATAACTCAAAAATGCCTGGACCAATTTGGCTGCAATTCTTTTTTTAAATGTTCGTTGAAGTTCAATGATGGTTTTTACGGCGAGAAAAATTCGAATAATTATCGGAAATACCCTTAAAAACATACCCTTTTCCCCATACAAACGTACAGTCAATTTCAGCTTTATTGTTATTATATACTAGCGACCCGCCCCGGCTTCGCACGGGTGCAGTGAAAAATGGTTATGGTGGGTTATCCCTAAGAGATAGACATATACCATCGCGGACTTTTTTGTGGATTTTGTAAGTTGTACAATACTGTAGTACATTATTTTGGTCTATCTCGTAGGGTTCAGCCAGCGTTTGCAATATAAGCGCAAAAAAACGTGCTTATTTACGACATACATTAGAAACCTTTAAATTTATCAGTGTTTCTCTACTATATTATGCATTTATTATACATACAAACCTTCCTTAAGAATCACTCTATCTATTAAAAAAAAAACGGCGTCAAAATCCGTTGCGTAGTTTTAAAGATCTAAGCATACATACGGACATACAGCGAAAGCGACTTTGTTTTATACTATGTATGATTGATGAAATATAAGTAATTTCGCTGCCATGTCATTGCCCTCGAAATTGTAATAGTGGTGGTGTGGTTTGTTAAAGTACACCAAGTATTGATCGGGAGATCGGTGATGCGATTCCCTATAGGAGCAGATGTTTCGTTCTGCTGGATTTAGCAGGCGGTAGCAGTAAGTAGCATTGTGTCTGACAATTAAAAGGTGAACGAGCCAATTGTACAGCTGTTGAATAATCATCATTTATCACCAAATGATGAAAGAAGGTCAAGAGCTTTCTTCGTATATGAAGAAAAACGAGAATGGACTCGAGAGAACGTTTCTGCTCCCTTAATATAAACAACAAAAGTAGATAAGATAAAGCGTTTATCGTTCCATATTAATGACATTTTGAAAAGTATCCTTTGTACTTTGACAGTTTAAAAGTAATAAATCGCTATCATATTGCGTGTCGTTGGTTATACTACGGAGGCTACAAAAAAGTTTTCTGTCGATATAACGAATATATTCAGATGGAGATAACATTATCGCATATCCATGATGCCCACTGTCGCATCGCTCTCTCTGTGATGAGCCGTGTGATATTTTACAATCTTTTGTGCCACTGCGGAACTCATCATTCTTTCATTGTAGACCGCTACTAAACTTTTTGTACTACGACAAGCTTTATCTGCTACGTTCCGTGTTGATTTACTAAGGTTGCGGTGCGAAGTAAGGCTATATCCGCTGTTGGTATCGATAGTGTGCAAACAATAGCAACTTGTTTGCAAACCATAAACTGGACGTTGGACGTTCGAAATTTAAATAATTGATTTTTAATTGTTTTAAGTTGTTATATTTGTAAGTAATATAAAAGTTGCTTATTGATCATATTTTCATTAGTAATATGAACTTTATTTAATACTTTATGTTACCGACAACTATCCACGAATATTCAAAAATTCTAACACAATTATTCTTTCAGCATTCATCTTAAAATTATTAAATTCGTTCAAATTTTTTATTCATCCAACTAAATTGGCTAATGACAGGTGTACACAATATCAAATACTCCAATTGACCTCACGCAATATCACGCTACTGCACAGTTCATTGTATTCAATTAGCTCCGTTACATTTATAATGATGGTACTGTATAGTATTTCATATTGGACCGCAGCGTTATGTTCAGTTCAACCACGTCAGCTAGTCAGATGATATCTGCTCTCTCGTTAGCGCCATTGTAGCACCCACAGCCTGTCCACCCAAGTTCTGATGTTCTAATCTGACAGCACCGGCGACATATTGACAAAAAGAAAGAAACAAATTTACGTCAAGTCCTATTGAAAGCGTACGATTCAGTTGCCTCAAATTTGTTTGTTTTGTTGCACGTTCCAAACGATTCAGCCGCACCAATTGTCCATGCGTATCTGCGTAGGTGTCACAAAAAGATATTCTCATGAGCGTGTGAACAGAAGCACTGAGAATACACAAGTGTACTATGAAAACGCGTCTTTCTCACGTGTTTGAAGATTGTATCGACCGCTAAGACGCCTAATATCGGACAATCTCGACGTGTCTTAAACAAGACATAAATATGAATGTTGAATGTGTATACAAATGTGAAAAACAAGATAAGTGATTTTGTTTTGAATTTAGCTTTTACTTTTTCCCCGAAGTCAAGTATCATTGTTTCCTCCGCGCTCTCTAAAGCGTTATCTAACACACGGACACTTCCCACAAAGGTTCAGTGAGCAAAAGCAGTCCCAACACAATGCTCCGAGCGGCATCAGTTCCGCTCTCTTGAATTGGGTAAGTGGTGCATTTGACGAAACTTCACTTTTTCTCCGTCCCACTTTGCGTGGCAGTTGAATTTACCAATCGTCCATCGGTTGTTTACAGTCGATTATCAACGCGTTTAGCCATAAAACATGATTTCCACGCTATCTTGGAGGTACATTAGAGAGTTGACGACTCGCTCTGGAGACTCGCGAGGTCTTTTCACACGACAATCGGGAGCGCGACGCGAAAACTGGAGCGACTAACGTCCAATCTGTTTGCTGTTTCAGTGATTTCATGTTCTTTTTTGCTGAATATTCGATTTGTTTTGTAATTTGTGATGACTAAGCGATCGATGTTATTCGAAGTTATTCCATATGCATTACGAACAGATGCTTTTGGAGATTTTTTTTTGGTCTTACATAAAAGTTAACTAACTATTATAATTTGTTTATTCTTACATTTTATGTACAGTGTAATTTTTAATTAGTATTGAAACTCGCAAGCTTTTTTATTTAACTAAAAAAAACAATCTCGTAATGAAATCACATTATTTTCGTCATAATTTTCTATAAGCCTAAGCTTTGTGAAAACAATTCTTCTTCTAGCTTTTAACGTTTAGTCTGCTAGTAACATGTGTGTAAAAGTTTCATAAAGATTGGTTTCTCGTCTATATATAATAGCCAATAAAGAAAAATATGTGTATGGACAAATGGAATTCCTAGGAATTCGTAAGACAGTCCAGATCTAATAACATCAAAAGTACTTCTTGTCATTGATACCCTTGTCATTCAATGAAGACGAGCTCCATGTAACGCTGAGAAAATACATTTTTAATAGGCTTTGTCAGTTTCTTATGTTTAGTGTAATTAAAGTTCATTTTCGAAAAACGTGCTTAGAGTAATCCAAAAATGATTCGTATTCCGTGTACGTAAGGAATTGTCGACTACTATCAGAAGCGCTTTCTCAGCGGGCGTACTGTAATGCACTTAATATCGTCATAATAATAACTCTATGGCCTTAATCATGTTTGTTTCGTGTATTACCTTCCGAATACAATACATAGTGTACACGCTGCGCTGCAAGATGAATCGCTATTGATGCCACCGCACGTGCCATTATCCAGTAATTGTCTCATCCACCGCAGGCGCTTTCACCTCGATTCCAACAATTTTCCTCGTCTCTGAATCGCATCCTGCTATCTTAACAATATTATGTATGTGTGTATGTACTCATTGCAGTATAGTCGCGGCGTTCACCCAGTAACGTGTGGGAAACTCGCGTGCCGACTTTTTAATTGCCCTATGTTGGCAGTAGTACGTACGGTACGTTATTATTGCGGGGCGCAGAAGTAAGGCGTCTAGCTGTCTCCGGACAATTTAGTTGTTAATTATATTCAATCGGCCGGTCGACTGCTCGTGTTGCTTGAAAGTGAGCAAATTTTGTAGACACCTCCCGTGCTATAATGTACATCGGCTATTCTCAGAGTCATGTTTTCAATGCATGCACACAACAGCTGTTGCGGGTTAATGAACTCGGTGAATCTATTTTGTCCAGACATTAACTAGAAATACTTTGATAGTAAATAAATTTTATTCGCCTTTGTTTTGTACATACCAATGTAGTTTCTATTATAATAGGTACGGATCATATTAACATTTGCTGTCATCTTTTATTTTTCTCTCCCACGGGGGATAGTAGAGGACACCCCTATGATAGTACGTGGGCGATTATGGTTATAGAACCGTCTATTGACTTAAACCGTGAAATATCGATGTTATCGAAATTTTGCAGGACGATAGTCCCTTCGTCGGAGAGGGAACGTAGCAGTGCCGTTATTATTAGCCACGGAGCGCTCACTGCTGGGTAAGGTGATTCCCTAAAAAGAGAGCTCTATTTTAAATCCTAAAACTGCACTAAACAGATGTACTAAACTTAGATTCCGTAAGACTTTCTAAAGTTATATATGAAAAATGTAATGGCTAAACAGTATGTATAGCGTGATTGACGGATTGAAGGATTTACAAACTTAATTAGTAATTCAGCGCAGATGATTGCTTCAACCTCGTTTGTTCGCCTGGAATTGTTTGCGTGTCGAATCCGAGTAGCATCGCATTTGACACAGTCACTAATTAACCTGACGAGGTCACCTGAACGCTCCAGTTTTTGAGCAATTATTTTCCTTATCACCGTATAAGGTCGAATGGACTACAGTAATAAAACTGTACCTAATCGCTGAAAGTAAAGAACGGTTCATCCTGTGTCCTAACTGTTAACGTTGTAATGAAAGTAGTGTTTTTTTTTAGTTGTTCGCGGCCACGATAGCGGATTTAATGGCATAAATTATCGTATTAGCAAATACAAAGCTTGCCCGTTAAAGGCCTAGATGACGAGCGGCCGTAAACGCCGGACTGAAATGCTCAATGCTGGTCGCGAAATTACCACCATAATGCCGTATTATTAATTTATATTTTGTTAAATAATTAAAAACCGTATTTGTTACTTCGCTATGAACTCTATCTATGATAGTGTTAAGGTTATTCCTTTTCGCTGAAAAAACATTTTTCACCCTACTAGCACAGAAAAAAATTGTTGTGAAAATGTTGCTTATCTAGCGTGAACAATTTTAAAAAATTCGAACATTGTTATTCAGTAATTCTCTATATCGCCATTTTTGGATTGTACGCACTAACCAACAATACTGTAATATTGTGAATTTCGCTCAGCAACAAAATTAATCAGCTTCGTTATTAAAACTCTCGTTTTGCTTCGAATACTGTATTTGAACAATGTTGGAATTTTTCGCTAATTCAGATTTCAATACAAGTATTTGAGTGGAAGAATAAAGTTAAACTTTTTATAATTATTAAAACTTGAGCTATTTTACAAGATTTTACGACTGCTTTCTTGTCGGCGCTGCTCATAGTAAAAATAAGTGAACCAACGCTGTAAGTATTGTTCTTCATCACTACAGTTCACTTACCCATCGGTATAGCGTCGCTGGCCTAGTGAGGATTGGTCGACATAGACCATTAGAGCGTCATATAAATGTACCTGGGTAAATCTACTTGCCGAAAACTAATAGCTACTAGACTGGCTGCGTGAGTCACCGATAATAACTAGACGCGCTAGCGCTCACGCGGCCTGTAATTTGCTTATGATTTATGAGATGATATTCAGACAATAATGATTATAGTAATTTTTCCGAATGAAGATGTTCGTTCGTCCGTCAATGCCCATTGCTACAACTCCATTAGTGTGGTTGATTGTAATGTTTTGCCAATGATCCTATCTCAAATACTCACTACAAATTCTGTGTTCACTGGCTCGTTTTTGCAGACGTCTGCCGATTATATGTTTGCACTATGATCATTAGTACCTGCCCCGGTAACATTGCCATGATACACGATATCTAAGAGCGAGGTTTTGTTGTGGACCTGTAACGCAAAGGATTTTTGACGTGACAACGTCTATTAAATTGGTACGGCGTGGAGTCATTCTCGAAAACACCGTAACGGCCGAATCTGACGCCACACGGAATATTAATTTTATTGTAACTATAAACTTATGTATGAAGATGAATGAATGTATGTTCATATGTATGTGCAATCATATGCTTATTGTATTTAGTGTGCAAGTGCACATTACTCATAATAATTAATTTATGTATAACTTCAGAAGCAGAAAATTTAAACAAACTATTAAATAAAAATATAAATGTCATACATTACTTTATCTATACTAATATTATAAAGAGGAAAGATTTGTTTGTTTGTTTGTTTGTAATGAATAGGCTCCGAAACTACTGGACCGATTTCAAAAATTCTTTCACCTTTGGAAAGCTACATTATCTCCGAGTAACATTGGCTACTTTTTATCCCGGAAAAATTGACAGATCCCACGGGATGCGCATTAAAGGCTTCGCTCAAAAACTATTGCACAGATTTTCATGCGGTTTTCATCAACAGATAGAGTGATTCTTGAGCAATGTTTTGCGGTATTTTTTATCTCGGAAAAACGGATAGTCCCACGGGAAGCGCCATAAAATCTAAATATGTAGCCGTAGGCAAAAGCTATGACCCGTAACCCTGTATAGACCCAATCCCGAAATCCACGCAGGCGAAGCCGCGGGCAGAAAGCTAGTTTTAAATAATTTCATTGCACCCAGAAAAAATTACCATGTAATAGACGTTGTCACGTTCAAATATCGGCAGTAGACGGAGTTCTACAGGCAACCAATTTTTTAAGATGGTGATCACAATTAGGGTTGCCCGTTTTTTTTTGTGTGACGATACTTCGAAGGAGATCTAAGTTCATGCTAATTCAAGTAATCTCCCTATAGCAATCATTTCCATTTTGTGTAAAATCATGCAGAGGATCCTTAATACTCTGCTGATTCATCTGATACCTGGAAGGTCACTCGTTCAACGACTCGTATGGGTTTTGTCTAAAAGTTTCTTTGCATAAATAATGTCTTTTCATTTCTTAAATATCGACAATCCTAAATCAGCATACGAGAAATACTATGCGGCAAGTTATTGAGTGATATTGTGTAAAACAGGTAACTGTTAATTAAAACATTTAACAGGTCTTTAATGTTTTAACAGCTTACTAGGATTGTTGGTTGTTATTTGAAAATCTGTCTTTTTGCATTTTGGAAGTATTAGGTATTTTTTTCTTAGACTGAGACTTGGAGTCATTCTAGTACAATGCAGCATTATATTACGTTATAAGCCCCTAAATAGTATTTCGCCGGCCTGTATAAATGTAAAAATACACACACCTGCTGTCACCTAAAGGTTGGGCAAATATATCAGTAACACCCACACTTTGCAAATTCTTATTAACTTCCAGCGCCATAGGGAGCGGGCCTTCATATTAACTAAATAGGTGGTACTCTGAGCACCAAATCAAGGTATACAAATTGTGCACTATATTGTTGTAGAGCAAGTTATTTGGAACGTAATAAGAATGCTTCAAAAGTCAATTAGTCAGCATGGACGTGGAGCATACTGTACTTTATACTAAAGCAACAGCGATACTGTTTCAATAAAAAAAGACGCAATATTTTGAGCTCGAACATGATTCTAACCGGCGTATTCAATAAGCCCGCGGAGCATTATTCGTCTAATACTAATATTATTTATACTGCATTCTTCATATTTTACTTTTTTGAGCCAAGTTAGACTTTATTTACTGTTGTACAAGATCCAATGCACAAATCTTTTTCTTGAAATTGGCTCCGAATAAAGCAAGGTTTACTAAAGTGATGTCGCATGTTTATTTCGGAAACGAAATATTCGACTTGCGCGGATCTCGAACTCTGGTCTTCAACAAACCGTGTTGACGTCTTAACCCTTCGGTCACCGAACACTAGTTGCCCCAATTGAATATTTTGACTATTATATATATAGCGAACTTTGAAGATATATTTTTCTATTTTTATTTACAATGACCAGTTGTAATTGATCAATAAATATCTGTCATTCAACATTTCTTCTAGCTGTCGGTTTGGTCCATCTAATAAAAAAATCAGACAAATCCACCGAAATCGAAATAGCCCAGATGACGTTCACGCCACCAGAGCGCTCTCGACGTTCTGTTTGCTATTCAGCTGCTCACGAAACGTTCTGGCAGTGTGTATCGATACGTTTGATTGAAGTATCTATTAGTAACGCATTATACATTCCTATACTGTGGTACAAAGAGCAATGTATTGCGTAGCAAGTGATATTGTATTGTTCTCGAAATCCTAGTAGAATCTGCGCATACGCCAAATTTATATTAAAGTTGTTTCCGGGAACATTTTCGATAGTTTCCGTGATGCCCAATGAGATTTTGATAGAAACACTGGCGAATATCTTTGACATTTAACTCGTAACTTTTCGTGTCACAACACCAAGGTGCTAGTGACCGTATGTTATGTGGCAGAAAGCCAAGCAGCATGCTGCTTCTATTTCCAACGAGTAATTTGTTTCTGGTTTACTCATAATAACAATGTGAAACAACATTATATCTTATTCTGATGACATTTGCAATTTTGCAAGGAAGACAAATTATTGCAACGTTGTTAAGGTGACTTTGCTCTCGGATAATAATCCAAATAAAAATACATATTAATCTTATTGCACGCAACCCTGTCGCTTGTTCATACAATTCAACATTTGTCTCTGTCCCTTTTAAATTTGACAGCCAAATCGCTTCAAAAGTTTCACGGATAAGGGATCTTCTTCAACGCATTACCGACGCTTTTTTTTATTAAAGTAAAATTGGAATCAATCCCTGATTGATTAGGTGGCAAATGTCAATTCAAATTTTCAAATATTATTTGACACATGCTGAGTCATTTGTGCTTAATTTTAAATTCTCTATTACTTATTTAATGCTTTTTGTTCTATTTTACACATAGAAAGTTATGTAGCATAGCTGAGAGACAAAATTATTTTATAATATTATATTTTTACAAATATGACAAAATAGCATTGTGGTTTTAACGATTTCACTTTTGTGTATTAGATTTTTCAAAAGGAAAGATAAGATCCGCGTAAAAATATCTGGTGTTCTCCCCCGTGTCTCCAACCATCGGAATACCATATTAAATACAAAATCCGACCAGCTGTTTTATCAGCTTTTCTCGTTGGAAAAATATTTTTTTCCCATTATAAAAATATATCGCTATAGTTCTTCTTCGGGTCTTAAGCTATGTCTGTATTAACTTAAATCAATATCGATATATTATTTACTTACCCCATTTGGGTTAAAAAATTTTACAAACTTGGTAAAAAAATGTCGTATTTATGTATTAATCACAAAGCCCTAAAAGTCAAGTTTCAAGCGTCTAGCTTTAAAAATTAAGTATTTTCCATGCAACATTTTATTCTACCCCCTAAACTTTCCTGTTTTCGAACTAAAAAATAGTCTATGTCTTTTCTCAAGCTCTACAGTCTACACTATCTGTGTACCATTGAAAGTGCAACAGAAACAGAGATACTTTCGCATTTATTATATCAGTAAAGATTTACATATTATATTTTCCCCAGTGAACTATGATGAATCGATTTGTGAATTCAGAACTAAAAAAATTATTTTGTCATATTTATATAAATATTTTAATCAAGTATGCTATATATGTACTTTATATATAGCTTTCTATAACTTTTTATGTGTAAAAAAATAACATAAATCTCTTTGCAACCAAGTAGCCGCATTGCAAATGATTTATTTTACTGCGCTCGTAGTGGTTAAAGCGAGTAGTTCGAGAGAGGGGGAGAAAATAACATTTTATTCGAGGGATGTCCAATGAGTCAACGCACTGATATATTCCGGGCCGTGTCAACGTGGCCATAGTCTGCCGACGAACCCTCGTCACATCGCAATGGCGGCAATACCGACGTCTTTACTATCAGACATTTGTATAATACACATTTTCGTAGGTACACATAGTTATGTTATCATTGTTTGTTTTACTTTTTTTAATTTTACGTGCTCTTATTGCATTTAAGTTCTCGTGTTGATTTAAATTATTTTTCTATTCAGTTGAAGTATTATCTGCGGTTAACATTATTGTTTGTCCTTCCTCGAATCTCATACGTTTTAGACAGAAACAGTTAAGCTGTTTTTATCGAATTCACGGTAAAATATATTTTACTGTAGTAAAAATTCTTTCATTCTTTCATTTCAATTGGGTGCAGATATAAACATAGAATTTCACATGCAAATACGCATAAACCGGAAAAAGTTTCTAGAACATATATCACGTGCGGGAATCGAACCTGCGACGCATTGTGCAATCGCCGAGTACTCGACCGCTATGTCAGACGTGTCGTTGAATTTATTATATTAGTACGAACGTAGCTTTCACGAGATTGTTTTATAATATAGTGGTTACACCACATGGTCGCGACCCCGAAGTCTAATCAACAGGCGATAAAAGGTCATTGTCGCAGAAAATATCGTAAAAAATAAATATCTTGTTTTGTTATTGACAGTATTGATAGTGTATACTATTATTATAAATCTGAATAGTTTGTAGGTTTGTTTGGTTCAACGCGCTGTCTTAGAATTATTGGTTCGAATTGAAAAATTCTGTTTGTGTTTGGACAGTCAATGTATCATGAAAGGCTATACGATATCTAATATCACGCTACGACTAATAAAAGTAAAGGAAATAATATTTTTATTTGGGACCTTTCGTTGCGTACACTGCGGAGACGGTTCAAATTAAAAAACTATGTATGATGGAATTTTCCACATATTTTTTTTTAAATTCTATGACAGCATTTTTTTAAGATTGACTCATTATAACCTTTCTTATAGTAATCAAATTAATTCAAAATTAACATAAGTAATATGCGACTGATCTGTGTTTTTGGCGATTGATAATACGAATAAAATGTAATCATCATTTTAAACACTTGTTTTGCTGCAATAAGGTGGTCATCTTTTCTTATATCTACCCCACACCAGGCAGTGGTGATGTAAATAAAACCTGCATTATATGAAGTAGATTCTTATTAGGGTCATAAATGGAGCTAGTGCGAAAGAAATCCCTCAAAAGGTTCATACTTTTATATGGGGGTTTAGTTAACGGATTTAACGAGAAAAGTTCTTCTAAGTATTTATACATAACTAGCTTTCTGCCCGCGGCTTCGCCCGCGTGGATTTCGGGATTTGGGTCTATAGAGGGGTAAGGGTCATGGCTTTTGCCCACGGCTACATATGCGCGGAAGTCGGTTTATGGCGCGAAGGTTTTATCGCGCTTCCCGTGGGACTATCCGTTTTTCCGAGATAAAAAATACCGCAAAACCTTGCTCAAGAATCACTCTATCTATTGATGAAACTCCATGAAAATCTGTGCAGTAGTTTTTGAGCGAAGCCTTTATTGCGCATCCCGTGGGATCTGACGATTTTTCCGGGATAAAAAGTAGCCTATGTTACTCTCCATCCCTCCAACTATCTCCACGTAAAAAAAATCACGTCAATTCGTCGTTCCGTTTTGCCGTGAAAGACGGACAAACAGACAGACACACTTTTCCATTTATAATATTAGTATGGATTCTTACACCGATTAGCCTAGTCCAAACTAACTACCCTATTATTTAATCCAGACTTTAATCTTTACGTCCGCAAAATTTCAAAGCAATCGGTTCAGTAGTTACGCCGGAAAGCGGAACAAACAAACAAACTCACTTTTCGATTTATAATATTAGTAAGGATAATAATAAAATATTCACTAGATTCATAATGGATCTATTGAGATCGAAAAATATTATTGATCTTTAACGTGCGTGACACATGTCTGACTATACATGAAGACTCTTTTGTAGCAACAATAAAATCCTTTTGACTTGGGCGTTGCGACAAAAGATCACGTGCGAATAGGGAAAATACTTGAAATTCACATTTTTATTTTACTTTTAATATGTCCCAGGGCATTGTTAAAATAAAATTGCCTTACAAATAAATCGCTATAGACCGGTCTGATTGCAACAAAAATGCAAAAGTTTGTTGTGTATTAAAAAATTGTACACTGTTTCTTCCAAAATTGCAAAAAGTCGGTGGGTGACGGGCTCATACAGTGGCTTTGTAATTTTCTGACTTTTACATATTTCAATGTATTGATGGTTCAGTAGATGTAGACATACCTAGATGACCATAAGAATGTGCATCTTCTCTATTGTGTCGTGTTGTGGTTTCTATAAAATGTGGTTGTGTTGTCGCCGGTGACTGCGTAGTGGTGGCGATACGGTCAATTTTTGGCGTCGCAGATAATGGCGGCAAATTGTGAGCTGTATGAATGCTAGTTTTGAAATTTCGTACAAATTATATCCCGCCAATGTATTCTGTAACGGACTATCCTAAGTAGTTTGAATAATTATAGTAATACCGGAATTCAGACGAACAGTCAGCGCTTCCAGCGCCGTATTCTGTCCTAGCTTAATATAATATATTCAAATGTTTGAAGATAGTTTTCCAGTAACGATGAGATACAAACCCGAAAGTCAACAGACAAATGCCGTCATAACCTTGTCGTGGCGCACAATCCAAATAAGACGTTCCGAGAAAAAGTATTAAAACCCCTTCAGGTTGTGGAATGAGCCCACTTCATCTTGCCCATGCTCCGCGTGTTCGCTGATAAAAGGCGGCCAAACAGGATAAATGCTCTCAAAACTGGCACAATAATGATGTCACGCGTTTAATTTACAATGTCTACTTACGACGATAACACATCGCGAGGTTGTTCACCTCCGGTATCGTAGGCAAAGCAAGACTAAACATAATGTCTATTGTGTGATAAATAAATACCTTCTTGAAGGTGGAATTTGCTGTACCTACTGGAATTTACTTTGATCTGATTTGAAATAATGTTTCATTTTATTTTAATATTAGTTTGTTTATATATCACGATGGTGATAAAATGTCTTACCGCCTTCTTGATGGTAAGCAGTCACCGTCGCCTATGGATGCGTACAATACCAGGACATCACAAATGCGTTGAAGACCCAGATATATTTACTTCCTACTTTTCCATTCTGCATTCCCCGGGGAAATCTTCGGCAGAGAGTTCATTCCATAAACGGAGCGTGCACGGGAAGAAATACCTTATAACCAGACTGCGTGACCACTTAGCGTGTAAGGGTGATCAGACTGCCGATGGCGAGGGGTGCGAAGAGAGAATGTGGCAAGCTTCTCTATTTATTTATTTTTAATCAAAAAAGTTTTATCTGTTTTTCGCCGTTGACATTTAGTATGCAATGACAAATAGTAAGGGAAAGTCTTCGAGTGGCATATATGCGCCGGAAGCAGCAGTGTCGGCAGGTTTCTTATAAGATGCACTGCCGATTTGGTGTGGATTGCAGAAAAACTTCTCCACTTTTGTGGAGATCTCGGATGAAAGAAACACAGTAAGTGAATAATAATAATAAAATCAACAGCTAATATATTCAATTGAATAGCTACTCGAAAAATTGCCTTCACACACCATCAATATCTTAAGAAACATCAAGTCACATCACGAATATATGATAATTTTATTCTTATATATAAGAATGGGCCCATATATTTTTTTAACATTGGTAATATTTTACATCTAATTTTTGGATGAAAAATTTTGTCATTCTATGCATTTTTTATTTCATATCGAAAAGACAATAACCCAGTACCGGAACCATCTAGTCAGGCGACTAATCAGTGTCATTTATAATTTTAAAATATACAATAGATACAAACATGTTTGAATTTATCACGTAATCGTTGACTTTATTTATGTTCCTATATTATACCCATACTAAATTACAGCTTTCTTAAAGTACCTACTAAAAGATTCTAAACTTAACCGCAAATAGACAGATGGACGTGACTAACTATTGGAGTTGCCAGCACCCGGATTATGTTGGTGGAAGCTGACATATTTGTCAGTTGTAACTTTGGCAATCTAACTGCAGTATTGTGCAGTTACATTGCTACTACAATTACAAAAATAATTATTACATTGAATCACATGTAATCACAATGTCACTTGCAGTATCTGAAAGTTTAATAGAAACAGGGGACTGTTAATTACTAAATTCTAAAAAGCTTAGGTTTGATAATATTATGACTGTTAATGTATGATCAAAAACGAATACGAAAACGGCTTTTATTGCATACTTAATAGAGGCGGTCTCAAGATCAATCTGTAGTTTGAATTGCAATCGTGTGTACATCAGTTTATCGATAATTTTTCATCATAATTTTTAGGTGATTGCTGTTGCAATATCTATACTGAAACATGATTGTTTTTTTCAGACACTGTGGTAATTTAATGAATCATCTTGCCACATTAAATTGATGGCAGTTACTCATATACATATTTCGTATTTTCTAATGTGTTGCAAATGTTTTACGAATATATGTGCTGGCCGTGCCTCCGGAGGTCACGGCCTTCGCTTTGCGCGAGTTGATGGATTTATTTCAGGTTAGAATTCGCGTTAGTCTGCCGGACAAATAGGCCAAGTCAAGTGCCGCTACCCAAGCCACTAAAAGATTAAAGACGTAGTATCCCACGAGCTTTATGGCTGTTATGAAGCGCTAACTTAAAGCCAACTACATAAATCAAATAGCTTTGGTTAGGTTTAAGCGATTATCATAATTTGATAAGAAATGAGTAGATGAGCGTTCAGGTGTTGGTCTACTAAACGGGTCAAAGGTCAATTCAATGTTGACGCATATACGGCTAAGGAAAACATAGTGACGCTACGTGCATACCTCTACGAAGACATTGAAAGGCGTATGTGAAGTCAATGAATCCCCACCTAGTTAATATAGTTAACAAAACCCTTCACCAATTTAATATCTACACCAAAGCTTACAATAATGGCACATCCATTGCTATTCAAGTGGGTCACCACCGCCGACCAAAGACGTCTGACCAAACTTAGAACAGAAAAACAGATCTTTATTATACTTTCGCGCTACCTGCAGAGAGCAAAGTCAAAATTGTCCTACGGGGAATCCACATTGAAATCTGTGAAGAATTATAGTTAAGGTGGGCTCGTGCCCGTCGATGGGGATGTGATATGAGATGTGATGATAGTGATGATAGTGATGAATATCACAGGACATGAACGCTTGCAATATATTTGGATTTCGCAAGAGAATCAAAATCTATACGTCTCGTTCACTTTGAATTTTCAAATTTAGCATGAAGCAATGTCATGAAGCACAAGCAAAGTAAGAAATCCGTAAACCATGGAATGTTACTTGTTGCATAAAAATGTAATTTTTCAAATGTTTTTTTTTTTGGAATATCTACTTGGATTAAGATTACTGTCAATGTTCCTCT
Source organism: Scirpophaga incertulas (assembly GCA_036419045.1). Classification (NCBI taxonomy): domain Eukaryota; kingdom Metazoa; phylum Arthropoda; class Insecta; order Lepidoptera; family Crambidae; genus Scirpophaga; species Scirpophaga incertulas. The sequence continues at coordinate 34,180,577 of CM071630.1, forward strand.
TCTTACTGTAGATATCGTAAGAGATAACTAAGAGAGCTCCGTTGTTATGTGTTGCGAAGTGCCCGGGGAATCGGCGCGACCTCATTTAAACTGGGACTTCGTGCGAGTTAGTGAAATGTGGGTGTTTATTAATGTATGACTATTTAACGTAATGACGTGTGTTTGTCGGTGGGTTGTCTACGTACGTGATCTTGTATTTTCTAATATTCTATTTATTTTTTGCTCGATATACCATAGTAACAATAAAAAATGCATTTAATTAAGTTTGTAAGTCGTCTATTTTTTGCTTAGCAAACTACCATACGAAGGCATCTTACCAACAACTTGACACTATAATTGCCGAGGCACTGTTTTTATCGTATATTGCTAACTAATCAGTGCCAAAGTCTATATGTAAATGTTAATTCAGCGCGTTAGCGGCTTTCTCACGCAAATTGGATGTAGGAGGGACGTTTTCTAAATATTTCACGTCACACGCGGCATTAGTATAATTAATGATTTACAATTTACGAGGCGAGGCCGAGGAGTTCATATCGCGGAACTTGCGGGCTCTAGGCGTGTGAGAATTGGCGATGGACTGTGTGTGCATGTATGCGAATCCATCAGATTCCTACTGCTGCATTCAAAATAATTCTAGCTATACTGTCATGGTTTCACCCAGTAAAGATTTAATAAGATTTAATAATAATAATTATAGTAGTGATAATATAAATAATTATCGAAATTACACTACTAGCAATTGAGTACGGTTTTAGTCTTAACAGAAATGAAAGCCAAGGAGAACTTTCTTACAGGATAAAAAAGGCAGTAACGAGGCACGATGAAATCTATCGTGTATCGTGATTATATCTACCTGGCTAGATCTTTTTAGACATATATTTTTCTTACTTTAGGGTAATATTAAGAAGACAAGATATAACAGCGCACCTCTTAGGATTGTTCTACGTTAAAACAGTATTGTTCGTATGTCCTGTAAATCTTATATTAAAGAAGAGTATTATTGTGCTGGCAGCGCAGAAAAAGAATAAATTAAGAGTTTTTACGTTTAATTTAGTTATTTTATATTGCTATCTCCTTTCATGTTTAAATTAGTAGCATTAATTCGAAAATGAAGAAAAATCACGCGATAGTTACTTGTACCACCTACACTGCCGCTCAAAAGTATTTGCCCACCTGCATTTTGTATAAATTATAAACTAAAAATATATTAAAGAAAAAAAAACATTTATTAGGTTGAATTGTGATGACTCTGATGAGTCCAAAATTAAAAAACATGTATTATGTTTATGTCAAAAACATGCTAATAAACAGTTAAAATATTTATGAAGTAGTTACATTTAATTCACACTTTTACAAAATATATTTTACTAGGTGGCCAAATACTTTTGAGCGGTAGTGTTATCTACACCTTTTTTTTTTTTTTTTTCCCCTGAGGAAAATGCAATTAAATTGCATACCCCGGCTGTGGCGGGCCGGCGTTATGTGGGGCTCTCCTCCCCAGAAGGGGGAGGCCTACCCACTAAAAACCTCAGGGATGGCCTTCCTCAGGCATGTAGGGAGCCCCCGGGAACATCAAGCCACTTCCAGGAACCCCCAGCCTTCGCTCCCCCGCCTATACAGGGGAGCCCTCCTCGGGGTAGGCTCGCTACCTCCCCCGGTCTCCTCCACCGACGACGCCCCCCGGCCACGGAAGGGGCGTGGTCCATCCCGGGTCGCCGTAGCGGTCGCGACTCCCTCGCGCCCGCCGGCGACCCGCGGCGGCGCCGCAGCTGTGCTACCGAGCCCGGCGCCGCCTTCTTCGAGCGGGATCGGTCATCTCCCGACCCCGCTCGGCCGCCTCCTTCTGGAGCATCACTGCTTCACAGAAGGAGGCCACAGCCCTCCAACCTTCGTCCGCCAGCATTGCCGCAATCAATGCCGCAATCAATGCCGGCGGAGACAGATCTCGCCCGATCTCTGCGACCAAGACTCGGCGCTCGGAGGCCCACGCGGGGCACTCCGCCAGCGTGTGCTGGGCCGAGTCGAGGTCGGATGCGCAGTGGTGGCAATGTGTCGATCCCTCCCGTCCTATTCGACACAGATACTCACCGAAGCAGCCGTGCCCGGTGAGTATCTGAGTCAACCGGTAGGTGACCTCCTCCTTCCCGTGGAGCCAAGCTTCGAGGTGCGGGAGTACGGCACCGACGGCCCGCTGGCGCGCGCAGATTAACATCACGGAGCCTAAGATGGCGTAGACGGTTCTGTATATTGATTCTAACAATATCATCGATTTGGATTCCTGTCGACTCAAATTTTTGTATTCTCCAATTTGGTCTGATCTGCGCAGTGTAGGTTATACGTATCTGGTAGGTACAGACAATTACAATTTCCTGTTATAAATCGATCAGAACTGAATGATGAGAATGATCACTTATATTTTTCTTTGAAACTCACTTGATACAAAAGGGTTCCATAATTATTTTTGTTCTCTCCTGGTTCTGTGAATTGTTTCGCGTCGCGGGCAGGTTTGCGAATTGTAATTTTCAGAAAACTTTCTCTGACTTCAACCAGTCGGTAATCAATCTTACAAAGTGTCACGCAACTATTGCTGCCCATGGCTATGAATATCATCATGTAACCAACCAGTGAATTCAGATGATTGATTCGGGCTTCATTAACACAAATCGCTATCTATAAAACGTTAAAATAAACGATCGACGAATCCGTAAAGTAAAAGTTGCGAAAGTACGCGTAAGTTTGATGTTTTCATTGTTTATTTATACTTACTAGACGAAATTAACCGAACGTGTCGACATTATAATGATTGGAGGCCGTTTGCGGCGAGCGGAAAATGACTGCGTCAGCGTCGCCATGTTTACTTTCAATATTGTAATGGATGGAGTCATTTACTACATTCACGGCAAATATTAACGTTTTTGTTAAGGTTTAACAAGCTATCTATGCGAAAAATTGGATTGAACTATATTCATACAGACAGTTATGTTTCTAAGAACTGACATTTTTCTTTTGTACCCGATCTACGCAAAATATACGATGATAAGATTATAAGTCTTAATATACGATGACAGAATAGTGACTTTAATTAACAATAATTTTCATTCATCTGAATATACCCCATCTTCGGAAATTTGTAGCAGGAACTGTGAAAGATATATGTCATATATTAAAATATGTTATAAGAGTCACGAGCATAGTATATCATACGGTATATAATAGGTGTGCAAGCTGATAAAAGCAAGAGATTTAAACTCGATTTTTACTCGAAAAACACTACAGCGTTGGTCCACCTTGCACTGGATTGACAATTTCGAGAAGATAATAAGAAGGCAATGACCTTCATCATCGTCCTCTGCTATAGCCTTAACGTGTCGTTTTAATCGACTTTTTGGACAGTAGTAGGTACATCATAAACGAAATCTGTAATGAAACAATTTCAACTAAAGATATTATAAAATAGCACCAAACCTTAGATAAAATTTTCCGAGAAGAGTTTAAAAACAATTATTATGTAAATTTCCCGTTGATTCGAATTGGAATTGGATGCTCGCTAAAAATAATTGTAAAATGGATCTATATTCTCTGTGTATTTAAAAACCTTATTTATTATTTACAGTTTATGGTTTTTGTATGTAACGCAATGCTGTAATGCCACTATTAGTACGATCCCATCCTTAAAGATGGACGTTGACGCATGTCAAAAAAACAGAACTTGATGAAAGTACTTTAAATGTTATCTGTAACAGGTGTCAATTTATTACTTATCTTATGCACTATATAATGTATAAGAATAAAAGTTACAACAATCCCGTAACGTCTACATGACTTACGAAATTAGCTAACTTTATTTATTTATAATAAACTAGCGGACCCGACAAACTTCGTCCTGTCAAAAAGATTTGTACAGTGGCAATTTTTTGTTCCTAATTATTTTATAGATAATGTCGCATAGCCAACCAAATCGCAAAAAAAGTCTAAATGACCTATTACATTTTGTGGCTATTCAATTTTGGAACGTGACATTAAATCCTCCAACGATGTATTCTGTGCTCCAACGCACGCACGCACACTGTTTTGATAGATATGATTGAATTTCAACTATATGTAGCGTTAATAAAGCGCAAATTGACTCTTTGATGTTAGGAACACGCCTTCATTGCTTAGACAACAGTGAGTGCTTTGTACTTATACAATAACAATAAAGCTCAATTCGACTGTACGTTTTAGCTAGAAAACATTTGCATGGGAAAATAAAAGGGCTGTTTTTAGGGTATTTCCAATAATTATTCGAATTTTCCTCATTGTAAAAACCCTCCTTGAACTTCAACGAACATTAACAAGAATTGGCAAATTGGTCCAGGCGTTGTTGAGTTATGAGCTTACCAACACATTTTGAGATTCATTTTTATATATAAGAAGATAATTCATACCCTGACATAAAAACGTCTAGCCCAAACACTGTAAGGCTTGTGCAATGGGATCTAGAATAAAGGATAGACGTACATATATCTACATATCATACACAAAGGATTATAAAATAAGAGCCACAGAGTTGACGACATCTTGAAGCCTCGTCCACGGAGGTCGTTATTTGAGTATGATGTACGTTTTTTTATTACTATTCTCCTCTTGGTAATTCACTTTTACCCATAAAGCTCGCTACATAAAACGTTGCAAGTGAAATAGCTATATCACTCATGCGTTGTTGTTGTAGCCAGCCATGGCGTGCTTGATGGCAATCAGTAACGAACGAGCAATTGCCTTGTTTGTCGTACTTGACAACACGATGTACCGATTAAAGAGGAAAGGGAGAAGGCATATAGGCACGTTTGAAATGTATAAAGTACCCAGTTAATACTAACGACGACTTTTTTTTGTAGTCAGCTCTGTGATATTATTTATTGTCAGACAACAAAGTTTAAGTTAATATTTGTGTTTTTTTTTACGAGCGCTGGAACCGCCACTCCCTCGCAAGAATTTTACTACAGTCTTCTGTAAAGCGAAGGTTCTGGGCTCAGCTCTTCGATTATGTAACAACGTTGGTGTCAAGTTTGATTGAAATTGACAGATACTGTACATTGCCGCTTTATTCAGATTCAATGTAACAATTTTCTTCATAAAGCAGCAATGTCACTACACCATCTGTCAGCTTCAATCAAAACGCCGATACCAACAGTTACATAATCGGCCTACATACATGTGGGTGGCTAACTTGTTGCGGAGTAACCAAAAATATCATATCATCACCTATTGCGATTCGTAATTATTAATGTATATTATTAAGGTGGCGCTGTGGTTATTTCGGCATTCGTCTTCTAATCGAAAACTGGAGTTTTCCATTTTCATGTGTACATTTATCTGATGCAATAATAATAATCACATTTACATGATGAATACACCGGCGAAATGTGGTGTGTGGAAGGTGGCCAATCAAGACTAATTCGTGCTTGATGCCAGTGATGACGTTTGTAACCGAAATCTGGTCACTCACAATGGGTCTTATAAGAAGTCTCAAAATCACCCAAAGAGCAATGGAGTAAGCTATGCTCGGAGTTCCTCTGCGTGTACGTTTACGCAACGAATCAGAAATGATGAAATCCGCACAAAACCAAGGTCACCGACATAGCTTGAAGAATTGAGAATTTTAAGTGACAGTGGGTAGGGCAGTACTCGCTCGGAGGAGGTGCTCACAGAACTTGCGGCCATTGGGGCGGAAAGGTCTTCAAGTGGCAGACATATGTCCAGTACAACAACGTCCCACCAGATGGGCAGACTAATTGGTCAAGATCGCAAGAAGGCGCTGAATGCTAGCAGTGCAAGGACAGATGTGGAAATCCTTGGGGGAGACATATATATATCTAGCAGTGGGCGTCTATTGTGTAAAACGATGTATAATACATACACGAATATAATATGAAAAAAGCTATAGTTACCACAAAACCCGTATTTATTACTCGACGTTATACTTTTGTATTAGTCCTACTTGCACATAATCATTGACTACGACATGACCAGTCCGTTTCGGAGCATTCCCTACGTTCGCGAACCAACAGACACCAGCGTTTGTGACATTTGATGGAAGATTGTACTGTTTACATGCGTGCTCTTTGGTGCCCCTTGCGAATCTGCGCGTATTTATGCGCCTTATCCCGTGCGTACATCTCAAGTGCTCTTTGTTTGGTTCCGTGATTCATGACACTCGCTATTTGCGCAAAAGGAAAATATTATTTGAACGTTTTCATTGTGTGATATATGAAAACACTCGTAATGTGTAAGATCTTGGTCAGTTCGTTACAAGTTTAAGGAATCTTTTGACTGTAACTAATATAGCGTTATGTACATTTTTGAGACATATTTATTGCGTACTATGCTCGCCTTCTTTTACACTAATGATCCGTTATAATCTTAACTCTATCATCTATTTTGCTGCGATAATTAATTTGTACAATACAAATTCTACCCCTTCAAGTGAAAAATACCGGTTAAAATTTGTCAACGTACTAATGTATTAAATGGCTTCATACGTATGTACGTATACACGTTATCGTGAGTGTGACGAATTGTTCGAAGTTTGTGTAATCACACTCTCTTTGGCTTTAAATCAAGCGATCAATCAGCGATGTTTACCTATCGCAGGTTCGTTCACCCGGCCATTCAAGGCTCCGCTGTTGTTTTCACGTCGACCTCCACCCACACATGCACTATCTTATACATTTCCAAGCGCGCTGCACTAGCATGGCAGAATCGGAGCGCGTGCTGCGAATGCGAAAGCCCATTCCATCCACAAAGTGTAGATTTTATCAGGACATAAAAACCTTCATAAATTCCAACCACTCCCAGAGGAGCGGGGCGGACAAATTGAATTCTCTCGTAACATTGCGGACTAATGATTTTTGTAACGTGTTTTAACCCAGTACCGGATTATTGCGGTGGAGTGGACAAGCTTGGGGAGTTTGATTTCACATTATTGACAATATTATTTGGCAACAAGACTTAATATAGATGAATTATAATGTATTTAAAGTTGCTCCTTGCGTGAGCCAAATTGTTTTGCAAATGTGCAATTTTCTTTTGAAACTATAACTTATCCTTGAGTGATAGTGCGGCTTTCTGAATTTGTCAGTCACTACATGCAACAAATAGTGTTATTTCTCTGTTTGTCGTGTTTTCGTATATGTTAGGCTGTATACTATCTTGTGACAATGATAACAGTATCATTGTCACAAGATAGTATACTAATATCGCATCAACTTACTCTGTAACGAAATTAGTAGTACTTACAATTATTTCGATCGCTTTATAACATTTTTACAGAGTAAATATTACTTCATGGCTCCATTTGTTCGTTATCTCAAATATGTTATGTCACGCAACTCAATCACACATTTCATTAGTCGATAGGTTTGTCGGCCGCGTAGTAATTTTCCGAGCCATTAAATCTTGTCCGATTCTCATAAAGACTCCCCACGTGGGCATGCGCGAGCGCTTGTTTTTTGCGCGGTAGCACATCGTTCATCATTACGCGTTTATTATCTCTGCGGCCTTGACCGTGAACGGTCGCGCCGAGGACAAAGCAGCGCGTGGGCTAACGCTCCGACATCTCAAACCATAATAATTATGTAGGTTTTCGGATTGAAATAACAAAAAATTCTTCACATCTATTTGTACACTTTGTATCGTTCGGAATATTTCATTGGACAAAAACTCTCAGAACCTGTGTTTCAATGAACTCGATCTTGAATAAACTTGCAGCGTTTAGGTATATGTAAACGTGAGCATGACCATCGAATTGAAGAGTAATCGACGAGTTTCGCGAGCCGTGGCCCGTGCCTGATGATCGGTGCTACTGGCTATGCAAAAAAACTAAGAGCACCCGCTGTTACGATAATGAAGCGAATGTTGACCAATCAAATTCAAGATGAATACAATCATGATGTTATATTTCGAGTGCACGTTTACGAATGCTTTGAATAGGAGCTATTAACGTTATCGTCCCGGGCCCTTCACGACACGTTGAGAATCCATCAAGATTTGTTTCCACGAAGCGTCCTGTCAGCTATTAAAACATAAAATTGGCTGTTACCATTTTATTGGTCGTTCTATCCCAGTGCCCGGTCAGGTCAATTGCATCAATCCGCAAGTCGTTAGGACCGCCTACTGTCGTGATCACATCCGTCCTGGCGAACGTAAAACACGTCACCACTCCTTTCATTATATAATTCTTCACTTTTTCTCGGCGTGCCTTTTAACTTTTATGCAATCGAGTTTTTCCAAGAATCTTGACACATATTCGTCATATCGACGTTCTTCCGCGATTTTCAAATAAAACTTTAACAACTTATACGTGGCGGTTCATCATAATTAAAATCCACTGCACGGAGTGTCTTTAGGAAGATTTAATGTTGTTTGTGCATTGCGAAAATATGTGCTTTGAAATGTAGGTTTACTCAAAGATTATAATCATAGGGTCATTGCACTGATCTTTGAAAGATGTAGCGTTCCTGATAGGATTTAATAATGCAGAATACAGAAGTTAGGTATTTCGACTTGGTGCTATGTAGTATATATACTGGCTCTGAGTGGTCTGGTGGTCTGAGTTTATTATTATTATTTATTTACATATTTTATTCTTATTTATATATAATTCAAGGAAAAGTTATAGAATATTTGGTTCAAGTTATAGGTTGATAGTCATCACTATTATCGAAATAACTGCTACTACCCAAAATAATTGTTTTAGCATGCATAGTTAATTATGCCCACGATTTATTTCTGAAATCCGATGTTCTTGTACCGCTGCACACACATACATTACCACTGGAAATGTCATTTCTATGTAATGTAGGAATATGTTTGTAGCAAATAAATTCATTATCTATCTGTCTATTTATGAACTTAGAACATTGCAATCGTTACCTTTATCAAACTTTTTACTTTACCTTGGTTATTATATAAGTACCTATCTTATTTGTTATTTTGTCTAATCGAATTTGCAAATGTCTATTACAGCGAAATCTATTTATAATCTACATCTAAGGGAAATAACCAACGCGTCATACTAAGCGGACGTCACAAACAGCATTTTGTAGAAAATAACAATCTCCTTTTGATTGTGTATATTTTTTTAATGAAGAGAAACAAAATATTGACAAATCCAAATAAAAATTGTACGTAATAATATATGTATGTATTTTCAATACAATAAATAAGTAATAAATAATTTGATTTTGTTTTTTCCTTGTATTGTGATAACAGTCTCTTAGACTAATGTGTAACGAACACACCTCCATCGCCAAATTATCAATTTCAGACGTAAGGATCGTGTGACTCTCCCGAATGTAATCGAAGGTGTTGGGAATCATATCCGTCACTATAACCGAATACAATGTATTAAAAATGGGTTATAATAGGCTAAGTTTTTTTTTTCCCACGGGAGATGCTAGTGAATCCTCATAGGGGGCGCGCCACCACAGTGGTTGCTATGACAACCCCCTGGTGCTTGGACGACCTCGCACCGGATACCACCCGCAACCGGTCTACGGCGGGTGGTTATGTTGGACTCTAGCAGAAGGCTAGCCGACCAACTAAGCACTACCTACAGCCTTTGGTCGGGCTGAAGGCCTGGGACCCTATCGGCTTGAACTAACGCTCCTGCCCTCCAGAACGGGGTGGTGCATCTTTATATCCGACTTTATTGTAAAGAAATTTTTATGAAAACCAAACTTCACTCAGTAATTTAAATATGAAGTTGGGTTCAGACTATTTATCTGAAGCCAGTTTCAATTGACGACTCTGGATTAAAATACAGGGAGAAAAAAAAACAGCACTTGCTGGCTGGTTCTTTCCAGTACAAGATCTCCCGCCGTAGACTTGAGAACCAATGGCGTAGCATCTTTGACGCGCAAGAGTCATTGTAATAATCCTATTTGAAGAATAAAATTTTGATTTTATTAATAATTGAATAAAAGAACAGACGATACAATAAACAGCCTTAGTCCTTTAATTGGACGCACGAAAACAACATTTATTAAGAATTGGTCGCTATAAAAATATGCCTTTCTTAAACAGTCGTGTCACGCAGATCAACATGCCAGCCACATTTATTAACTTATAAAGACTTAAGAATAAAGCCGATGAGTTCTAAATGCAGGCGATCACGTACATGCATACTTGAGTTTGTTATTCGATGCACGGTAAAAATTATAGCTGACGATAAGAAGCAAACAAATATACTGGCAGCTTATTTTGTAAGTCTACGACAGTACAAGCTAAGCTTTTGTTCAGCCGTTAATAGCTGCTATTAAGTGTAGGCAGTTAGGGTGGATAGTTTTTGCTCTAGAATATGATGCAGACATAATACCGGTTCTCGGACGATTACTATGGCTCCGCGATGTCTGGGAAACCGCGTGGTCAATGGAATGTTTTGCGGCCGATTGATTAACCCCGAGGCCTCGGCGTATTTCGTTCTTGTATTTATTTGCCAGCCATCATTGTTGCTCTTCCAGGCGTTTTTTCCATTCAAGCCGTGGGGCCCTTATGGCGAAGGCTAAGGCTGATTTTAGTCGGTTGGACATGTGGTCAGACCGCTCTGGCCACGTGGACTCCGACATAATCATCGTGACATTTTCCGTTGCGGTGGTACCCTGGGCACGTTTCGTGCTCCTTGTGAGGCATCAGCCTCTCTGTCCCGAAGGAAAGAATTTTTTTTTCTAGATTATATTATATTATTATTACTGAGTGACAGATTGTATAATGAAGTGATTAGAAAGAAATGTGGTTTGAAAGAGGATATCGTGACAAGAATAGAGAAAGGGATGCTTGGGTGGTTTGGGCATGTGGAACGGATGGATGAAAGTAGACTGACCAAAATGATTTATGAAGCTGGAGTGAGTGGAGATACGGGACGAGGAAGACCTAGGCGAACATATTTCGAACAAATCGAAAGTGTCCTCAAAAAAGGCCAGGTCAGAAGTACCCGCAATCGTCGAGCATGTATGAGGAATGTTATGAAAGTAGATGAAGCGAAAGAGATATGTAAAGACCATAGCAAGTGGAAAGACGTAATCTCTGCCTACCCCCATGGGAAGAAGGCGTGAGTGTATGTATGTATGTAAGCAGAGTAGCTTAGTACACTGGTATCAAGGTGTCGCCATCGCCGAGATCCCGGTTTCAAGACCCGGTGGCGGCAGGTGTTCGTGTGATGAATGCGAGTCATGGTTGTTAAAATATATTTATATTAAATGTATGTATAATATATGTATGATTACCGTTACCCTTAGATCCCATAACACAAGCCTTACAGTAGGTTACTTTGGGGTAAATGGTATGAGTGTGAGGAATATTAATTTAAAAAAATAAACATATTTCTTGGTTGTCGTGTCAGATGTTATTCTTTATTATATGTTGTTATATATGTTAAGTTCACAACTAATTTGATTTTTTTTTTGTATTATATTAATTAATATTGTGAAACACATAATGTACAAACTACAATAATATTTCGATGAATGGCAGGAAACGGGCTTGTAGAAATAGATTGTTGTTATCAAACGATTTCTTATTGATATTATTTCATCGATATTAGTGGTTAATCCATCCGGCTGTCGCAAATATGACTAACAGCTTTCCATAATGTTTCGTTTGGTGTTTGTTGTCGATTCGACTTGCCATGTTTACCGTGCATTTGATGTATTTTGTGTTGGATATTAACAAAGTTAATGCGTGTCGATGCGTTTGATCTAATTAAAAATTTTGTTCAACATTAGCCCCTACAGGAGCAACACTATTCATTTAAAAGTTATATAAACCTTATACGTTTCATCCTTGGGTGACAGCTGAAAATCGGTGTCAGACAATTACATACCGAGCCTAGATCCTTCTTGCTGCTGCTCACACGTCCATTTCGCTTGTAATTTTGTCTCCTCTGTGTTGTAACAAAATAAGCTTATTATCTATCTACTTTCACATAGATGAAATATCTTTATATACTCAATCATGTACTATAGATGACGCATCTCCATACTACATTACTTTAAAAATTGACTCGTATTGTATTTAAATACTGCTCACCAGATTACTAGTGAATGCAACAAGATAACACAAGAAGTACGAGACGGGAAAGAGATAGCGTTACGTTAGCCAAAGATAGCATTGTAGCAAAGAACGACTGTCGCTATTGCTAAGCGGCTAAATTAAATTACACCAATTGCCCGAATTGGAACGTCACATATTTACTTCTTGTTTGTATAACATGATTGGTTGTACTAATGATATCAGCAAATAAAACCTTTTCATCATATTGTATCAAAACCTATGTTCTATGGTTAAATACACATGATAGCACATTAATTTCTATTACATACCTAGTAGATATGCACAGAGTCATGATAAAAGCGATTATATTATTTTATTAAAATCATATTAGATGCCTACCTGAAATCTTAGAAACTATTACATGCAGCAACGCGTCATGTTTTACATATTAACCTTGAAATAACTTTTATCTTTCTCGTAATAAGAACTGCTTTCGTAGAGCAAATGTAAATTTTGAATTTTGATGAGAGTTCTTAAAACTTAATATACATTGAAATTGTTTCCGAAAATCAAATATTTTCAATTGTATTTCTATTGTTGATTAGTAGGTACTATATTCAAGCTTTTGACATAGATTAGAAATTTAATTAGATTCAGCCTTCAATATTTTCGATTCATTTTTTCTGTCCATCGACTAATTAATTCAACAAATGCATACAAATATTTTGTTCAAGTTATAAACATCAATAATATGCGCTCCTGTTTCAAATACGTTGAATAATATATTCAAAGACGCATCGCATAATATATTCTCACGGTAGCTCTCGAGATGAACGGAGAAAGCTTTATCTTATGTATCGGAGCGGGAACAATGCGAAGAGCGTGTTGATGCTTATCACCGTCGCCTATACAAAGTGCACTGTTTCTAGTGCTCATTCGACTTTCACTCGCCTCGACTCTGTTGTTTTTAACACCATCTTGTTTGTGCTCATCCAGTCTTGTTAGCGCTGTCGGAAGTTGTGACAGCCGAACAGATTTCTTTGTGAAAGTCGCTTCGTGTTCGGGACTTATTGATGCCTTGTCTATGTCTTTCGCTGTGCTGTGTTTGACCTTGACGATTGTCTCTTGTTTATTTTTATTTGTTTATAAATTTCTGTTCTCTATAACGCTTTGAGTTGACAAATGTTTATCTATGGATACCAGTAGCGATGTTACAGGATAAGGTGATCCTGTTTTTGGACTTCACTCATATTGTCGTATTTCTTTTTTTAATATTTGTTACACTTACACCAATTAGCCTAGCCCAAAGTAAGCTCTGTAAGGCTTGTGCTACGGGATCTAGGGCAACGGATAGTCATACATATATTATACACTAGCTAACCCGTGCCCACTTCGTTGGGCATAATACTAATATCCCCGAAGCGAGCACGAACGCGAACCGAATTAAACCCGAAGCCATCGCGCTCCGTACGCTACCTTTTTTTCACCCATTTACTTTGCAAAAACGGACTACCACGTAAAAGCCTTTTTATTTTTCGGATTTTAATATAACCTATGACACTCAGCAACATTGTGTCTTTCTATTGGTGAAAAAAATTTTAAAATCGGTTCAGTAGACCCCGAGATTACCCTTTACAATTTACAAACACACAAACTTTACTTCTTTATAATATTAGTATACATATATAAATAATTTTTATTTAAATATATATCAACAACCATGACTAAGATACAAATGCTCGCATTCATCACACAAACATCTGCCCCTACCGGGATTCGAACCCGGGACCTCAGAGATGGCGACACCATGAAACCGGCATACTAGGTATCCACTCGACTATGAAATGGCAAAAATAATTGGATCTTTGTGATGAATGTTTTTTTTTTAATTTTCCTTGACGGAGAGTAGTGCCTACCAATATCAGTTAGGATAGGTGACGGAGTCGTTGATTTATAAACCGGCGTTTTTTAATAGACGCGTAAACTTGAAGTAACACTTTTTAGATGGCCGAGGTGAATGCTGCTTGAGGATGTTTTCTAGTATTTATTTATTATCGCTATCAAAAAAAAAATAGTGCAAATATCTAGTGTGCAAAATGTATATGTATCTCTCTCCGTGTGTGAGGATGTGAAGGAGGACGCTGTAAATATGCCTTAATAATTTAGTGAAAACTATTGTCTAGTGTAAATCTACATTCATAAGAAAGTATAGAATGCGTGCAGCTATTTCCCACAACAAATTATTCGTGCAGATGAGATGACTAGTAACAAATGGATGTTAAAGTGGTATTGCTCTGAGCTACAGCAGCATTGCACCACGGGAAGGCTGGTCGCGTATTTCAAGCCTGTTGTGATTGAGTGCAGGGCCGCAAGCGCGGGCGCAGCCCACGGTCCTCATTACAAATTGTAATGAGGTGACGGCGGCGGCTGCTCTGCTTGCACACGTCGACGCTTGCGCCGTCCGCGGCGACAAAACATGTCCGGACGGCTTTGTAATTGCATTTGGTGTTCACTATCTTGACGTGTCGTCTATCGATGTAAATCATATTTCAGATACTTATATACATACACTCACGCTTTTTTCCCATGGGGGTAGGCAGAGATTACGTCTTTCCACGTGCTACGGTCTTTACATATCTCTTTCGCTTCATCTACTTTATAACATTCCTCATACATTGTAATGTATTTTTATTTATTTTATGAAATAGTTGGATTTTTACAAAATAAATCACTAAAAGTTTGAGTACAAGATCTTTATTCCACAGGGAATTCAAACAGAATTAAATTCACTAATGTTTACTTTGCAACAATACTTTATACAAATAAATCACTAGAAATAGAAGTACAAAATCTTCATTTCACATGGGATTTACACAAAATTCAATTCACTAATGTTTACTATGCAACAATATTTTATACAAATAAATCACTAGAAATATAAGTACAAAATCTTCATTTCACATGGAGTTTAAACAAAATTCAATTCACTAATGTTTACTATGCAACAATATTTTATACAAATAAATCACTAGAAATATAAGTACAAAATCTTCATTTCACATGGAGTTTAAACAAAATTCAATTAACAAATGTTTACTATGCAACAATATTTTATACCAATAAATCACTAGAAGTATGAGTACAAAATCTTTATTTCAATGGAGTTTAAACAAAATTCAATTCACTAATGTTTACTAGGCAACAATATTACTGTCAATTCTATCAATTCATATACATAGAATGACTTAAAAATATAAAAGAACTTAAATTAATATAGGTACAGGCAGGGTTTATAGGTCCGTTTGATCGATATTGGTTTTAAGTTGAAATTATAATGTAAAAGATTAAAAGACGGTATTCCGAGGATAAAAAGAAATCAGTATTCCGGTAGTCCTTCAGGAGTCCTTCAGGAACTGGTCCAGGCAACTGGTAACCGTGGTTAGATGGCCGTGTTTGGGTTAGTTTACTCTCTGTCCTTGGCTTACCAAGTCGCCGTCTTCAATTAGGATTTAAGGTAGATCAGCGGTCTATTTAATGCAGCTGGGTCACTTGAAAGTCCCTGGGTGACGAGGGTTAATGTTCAGCCCAAATATAGTTCCCTTTCTTTCGGGATGATTGTCTTTTTTCTCTAATTTATATTCGGTGAAAGTAGATCTATTTCGACAGTCTATATATAGACAACTTCTCTTTTGTAGCAGAGCTCGCCTCAACAGCCGAATACAGTATTTTCAATTATTTAAATTAGAACAGTGAATAGTTATTGATCACAGCTATTGATCCAAAACCAAATAATATCCGCTAATCACTGCCACAGACTAGTGTGTATCCTTTTTTTTTTTATTAAGTTTTTAATTTTTTTAGTTAGGCAAAGGACACAACCTATGCTAGCCCGAGCAATCTAGCCTGACTATGTTAATCTGTAGAAGGATTAATATTTCTTTATTAGTCCTCACAGCTAGGTCTAGTTTACAGACTCAATTGCCACAGACAAACATTTGCCTGAGGAATAATAAAAATAAGGTTAAACGACTACACTTATGATGATCAATTGCGATTTAACTTTTCATTGACATAAGACTATTCTTTTAAACTACTAATTGTGACATTATAATATTTTATAATTTTTTTAGGGGGAGTGTGTGGGATTACTGATTAAAATACTATCTTTGTAGACGACGCTTGGCTAGACTTGGTTGCTTAATTTGCGCCATAGATAATGGTGTTAGGATCATGATTAGCGGTCCACTCTATGGAACTGTCCATGTCATCTATTAAAATTGTCAATGTCAAAGTAACAATTCGACGTAAACATAACCAATGCGAGATACAATTGTAAAAGTGATTTTAATCAATATGAATAAAAAAATGTCTTTAATAGTACTTAAAATCAGTGAGAAAAACAGTGTTACAACATGCTCGACGATTGCGGGTACTTCTGACCTGGCCTTTTTTGAGGACACTTTCGATTTGTTCGAAATATGTTCGCCTAGGTCTTCCTCGTCCCGATTAGTTATTTTTTTAGGAATTTCGTGTCACAATATATTTATTTAAATAGTATACTTATTTTATAGTTTTTGTGTTTAATATGTTGCATTGTTACATTGAACAAAAGACAAACAGATTTTTCTCAATCTGTTTTTCTTATTTTGGGTTATTGAGAGTGTCTAGATATAAGTATCCTGTGTTATTAGAATTTGAATTGATTTATGAAGTTATACACTGTCATCCTAAATTATAACTTACCACTTTTTACAGCGCTTTGAAGATGCCAACGACTGAACTGTGTTCATTCACGTCATAATATTTAATCTGGTCGTGACTGGCCACAACTTACAAACTCTCCTCAAGTGATCTATACAAATTAATTTTTTACTGTGCTGTTGAATGCTTATTTTGATTTAAATTTGCCGGTGCGATTCATGGAACAGTCATACACGTGAAGCGCTGGCAAAATTAATTATATTTTTCACCATTACGAAAGTCTAGTGCAAATTTTGTTGATAGGTATAATACACTGTTGTGTTAGTTACTGTCAATATAGATTAGTTATTTTTTTTTTAGGAATTTCGTGTCACAATATATTTATTTAAATGGTTTGTCAATAGTATAAACTTCATTCAAAATTGATTTCTAAATTATATAAACACTATAGATTATTACTATTATACAACCACGTAAACAAAATTGTTACAAAACTTGAATAATAACTAGCGGCCAGGTACGTGCTTTGCTACATACATATAAAATGAAATTGTAAAAAAAACTAATGTCAAATTCATTTATTCAAACAAAAAATATGTTAAAACTTAATTCAAAACATTTGGATAAATAAATTGTCGCTGATAATTTGATTTAATCCGAAGCACGTTCAAAATGAACTGACCGCATAAATGACATAACAACATGCTTGTACTGTCAACACTGAAAAAAGTTTCAATTTGTCACAAAAATCCCCATTAATTAAACTATCCGCCATTTATTGAATTCATTTGTTACAAAAAATGTGATGTGTATGAACCGATTTTGTGAAAACTTCACATAAACCATCTACTAAATAGTCCGAACAAACCCTAAACATTTGGTTTGGAGAGGTGAGCCCGTTCTTGAGTTATAAAATTACAACAGAAAGTGGCATTAATTTTTATATATAGAGATTACTGATTACATTTAATCGTCTAACAAAGCGAGCAGTCCGGCACACCTTTTTTTAATTCGTTCGGGGTCGTTTAAAACTTCAATGTCACGGGTATTTAGGTCGTTGTAAGTTCTCATAGATCTTTTTAACGGTGACAATATTAATATAATAAATTGAAGATGTTTAATTCAATTATGCCCGTGTATAGCCTTCGAAGAACTTTGCCATTAGTTTATTTCAACCATTATGTGTGCTGTATTTTATACGTGCGTGATAATGGTGTAACTGGAATAGGTCTACCACCGTTGTCTGGCTTATGTCTTAAGAGTAGGGAATGCCATGTGAGTGACCTTAGTTCTTACTGCGCATGCTCCACTTGACCCTGTTTTACTATCTAGTCTAGTTTGGTAGTAAACCGAAGTTGGCAACGGCACTCCCATAACACAAGACCCTACTGTCTTGTGTTATAAGAGGACTGAAAAAGTTATTATAGTTTTAAAATTGATCAACGCGTCAAATTGTAATTCTGAACACTAAGTGTTTCCAATTCGAAAAGACCCGACCTCTGGGACACCAAGTTCTGGATTCTCCATCAAGATATAGGGCATTAGCGCGCAATGCGTTTATGTGAAGTAATTTTTAGCGAATAGGTCAATTAAGGCGCTTTATTTTTCCACTGTATTTAAAACACCCTCAGTATCTGCTCCCAAAAATCAGCTCTGCTTTGAACAGTGGATAACTCGTGTGCCGGTGTGTAAGTCGTGTTTTTAAAAACGTGCTACACACTAGGATTACTATCTTCGGTCGTGAGATCGATCGCCCCATATCGCAACAAATTTTTGTAGGTCATAATGAATATATGTCCCGTGCGGGAATCGAACCCGTAATCTGTTGCGTAGTTGATCATTCGGCACTTGTTATTTGTAATAATAAGTTTTCAATTAAGTACATTTACATTCGACTACCGCCATGTCTGAAGTCTCAGGTTCGTGTATCGGTCGACCGATCATTTGTGCTTTAATTGTGATTGAGTCATGGTTGTTAATATATGTATATTTCTATTAACAAATATTTATATGTTAATATATGTTACGTTATATGCCATAAGACAAGTCATACTGTGTTTACTTTGAGTTACGCTAATTAGTGATACTCAAGGGTGTCAAAAATATGTATTTATTTATTGGACTTATCGTCGAGAATAGTGGAATAACTATTCAAATATTATAAAAAATAGGAAGAGAAATTATGAGGAATTTATTCATTATAATGTCATTGTGGGAGTTCCTCCATTTTCCTCAGATGACGGGCCACGTCTATTCATTTTCATTCGTTTCGTTCCGTTCCGTTCGAAATGTGTAAGACTTAAATCTAATTTGTTCTAATCGTTTCTCTGTTCCATACTCGTTATTTACGTCTCGCTTGCGTACTAATTGAGTGGAACGAGCGTTTTCGTTTTTTACATCGTTTAAAGGTGTTAGCGTAATTTGTATTGCTATGCGAGGTGTTTAGCAGTTGAATAGAAATTATATGTGAATTTGTGTGTTGAGAATTGATCAAATTATATACTCGTTTGTCGCGACTGAACGATCGGTTTCTCTAGACGTCTCTAGTTATCTGTTTAATGTTCTATTATTATTTAGATTGAATTCATCGGTGTGAAAACAATGTTACCAACTATTTATGCATGTATATATCACCGATCTTGGATAGTTTCTGTCTGTTTCTGTCTTTGTATTCCTGCCTGTAGTGATTATTTTTCCTTTTGAAGAGTAGACGAATCCGCCACAAGGAGCACCCCGTACTCAAGTGCCGCGAGGATTATGTTGAACTTATCAACTAAACTCAGCCTAAGCCTCTGGTTCTACTGACCCTATAGCTTGAACTGGTGGATGTTAAATACGTCCTCAGGTGAAGGGGTGGTTAGCGCTGCCCTATAAAGGAGTGCATATGCGCTAGAAGACGCACAGTGTCACCCAAGTGGTTGCGGCCAAAATTGATTGGATTCCTGTAGTGAAAAAATGTTTTGTTATTCTCCTATTGGCCTCTGACCCTGAATTATGAATTGGCTACCAAAAATACGTCCTGATTCGTGTACGCTGCATTAATAAAGACAAATGTGATAATGTGATTTTTTTTTTATTTTAGACATAGGCCGCATTAGTGGCTCTTGTCTCTGCACTGGTCTTCGAATTCGAGGGGCCTGGGGTCAGTCCTACCTTGTGCCAATTTATTTTGTTTGTGCCATACAGTGAAAGAAAACAATTTGAGACAATCTGTATACACCTGCGAAAAACAGTCTGTCTCGCCCTAATCTAGGATAGGTTCGTGTCCCTCGGTGTTGCTGTATATGAGCTGTGAGCTGTCATGATGACAGAAATATTCTAAAAGACATTTCTTTGTTTCAGTTACTGCCACACAGCCGCCACAGAGGCCATGGATACCTCTGACACGACCGAACAGGTCTCGGCCGTCATGTAAGTATCTATTACTGTACTATTTTTATGTTATATTAATTTTAGTGACATATGACAGAACTCTCGGACTTCATCTAACTCGAGGTTCCAAAACTTTTTTGTGTCGTAGACCCTTTGCCATGTTTTTCGGCTTTGGGTACTACCCCTACTTACCTGATATTGAATGCCTACATCCTATAACTTACAAAATTTTAACATTTATAATATTTTTATTACTTTATAGGTACTTTTATAAATAATTTCATTTCTTTATATTAGAAGATAGTAGAATGTTAGTAAAAAGGTACTATCAGTATACACTGATTACTCGTTGAGATCCATTATCGTGGACCCCCCCCCCCTTTCATTTCATGGACCCCCAAATCTTTGTTTCGCTGGCGTAGAGCCCTTGCCGGTTGTCATAGATCCCCTTTTTTTTTAAGAGGGGAAATGCACTTTTTGCACCATGACACCGCGCTGGCTAGGCGTGATCTAACTTGTTGGTATATGCTGATAAGGATTCCTGTGGATTCCTCTATAAATACGAGTCTTCTAATTGTCGAAAAACAGTAATGCTACCTAGTAAGACTGAGACTGAGAGTAACAAGTCAGGCAGACATAGAAGTCTCAACACCAACAAACCGATCAGATCGCCGACTCCACAGTGAACTATTTTATTAACACTCAAACCTCCCGATCTAACATCTGTTGGTCTCAGCCTTTAAAGCACCGAATAGGTTGATTATACACGATACATTAACAGACATAACTGCATTTTAAGATCAATTTCAAATACATTTTTTTGCAATAAAACGGCATCTTCAGCTCAATCTTAAATATTTAAAACGGCATGTAAATATTTAAAATAATGTTAAAGGTATTAAAAAGCAAATTTTGTATCTTAAGATAAATCTCAACTGATGCAATTATTAATAATGACATCTTTGGTAAGACGGTTGTATAACTAGGTATTGTCAAAAATCTTATCACTAACGAAACCGAGCATATCAAACTTGTCCCCGAATCGGGAACCAACTCTTGATTCTCCTGAATAATTAACGGGAACTTCAATCATTAGACCACGAAGGCGTTAAATTGATGCGGTTTTACCACCCAACCGCTGTTATTTATCGACAATATTAATTTTACATACACACGTTTCACGCTTTTTTTCTCGTCCAACAGGGCGGTCGACAGCGCAATTTGTGAGATTTAATAACGAAACGAAGATACAGTCCGTCATTAATAAAGTGTCGTATGGGCGCGGCTGTTGAGTCGTCTCATAAATAATCAGCGGAACCGCCTCACTGCATCGATGTGAGGCTTACTCCACTCGTGGGAGTTCGAACCTCGATTCGTAAAGCATAAGTTGCGATTTGCATTAAGAGCCTAGCTCAAAACTGTTATTATGGCTTCCAAATTTGACAGGGAACGTATTTACAAATATTCCAGGATTAAAAAATAACGGTACATTGTCGCGCTAGAGATATCGCAGTCTAGAATCCTTCCATATATTTTTCGTGATCATATAAACAACGTGACTGGCGTCAAACTATTATGCGAGGATTATGTTGAACCTATCAACTAAACTCAGCCGAAGCCTCTGGTCCTACTGTCCTTATAGCTTGAAGTGATGGGTGTTAAACACGTCCTCAGGTGAGGGGGCGGTTAGCGCTGCCCTATAAAGGAGTGCATATGCGCTAGAAGAGGCACAGTGCACCCAAGTGGTTTCGGTCAATATTGATTGGATTCCTGTAGCGAAAGAATGTTTTGTTTTTCTCCTATTGGCCTTTGACTCTGAATTGTGAATTGGCCACTTGAACGCGCTGTTGAATTAAAAATGTATATCACTTACAATCAACAAATACATACGTCCATATATTTTTCGTGATCATATTAACAACTTGACTGGCGTTAGTGACCAAATGTAAAATGTGATGTCCGAATGACGATTTGCATGCTCAATTCGTGTTCACAAAAATGTGCCCTTGAGTAATTAAGATTGAGTGACTATTAAGGATTTTGTGTTAAAATAATTTCCTAGTTAAATTTATAGTTCAACTAGCGGACCCGACAGACTTCATCCTGTCAAAAAGATTTGTAAAGTGGCAGTTTTTTGTTCCTACTTGAAATGACATATGATGACATAAAATTTGTTTGACAGAACTAACGTCACTTTTTTTGTCTTCGATTGTTTTGCCAAAGTTCAAGGTTGGCTTTTAAGTATTAATACAAATTGTTTGTATGTATATGGGAGTTTAGAAAGATGTTGATTTTACACTTTATCAAGGTTTTAAAATTTCTCTAAACTCTACGTACAAACCTTCTCTGGACTTCTACGAATAATTCAAGACCAAAATTAGCCAAATTAAGACGTTTGGGTCCAGGCGTTGTTGAGTTATGCGCTTACCAACACATTTTGCGATTCATTTTTTTTTATATATAAGATTACAATAATTATCCAATTCTTCTTTGCCATAAATAAAAAAGGTAAATATTAGCGGCATTGAGTAACCGAATAATCCGGACAAGTGAATCCGTTCGGTCGGCCATTTATCATCGTAACGAAGCTTAGTTGCC
The DNA here is from genome assembly GCA_036419045.1 of Scirpophaga incertulas. Lineage (NCBI taxonomy): Eukaryota > Metazoa > Arthropoda > Insecta > Lepidoptera > Crambidae > Scirpophaga > Scirpophaga incertulas. The sequence goes on from CM071630.1 coordinate 34,203,278, forward strand.
GTCACAGGTTCCCGATGCCGGCCCGTCCACTCCGCCGCTGAACGCACGATCCACCCAATTTTACATTAATCAAATCGGACTATCCACCGTGCTCAACGGTCAGTGCAACGGCGGTTCTAACGTGCCCTAATTAATTTGTAACTTTTATATTAAACTAGCTTTCCGCCCGCGGCTTCGCCCGCGTTATATTCGAATTCCGCAGGAAGGATATGTTTTCCTTCGGTAAAATTATCTTATTTCCTTCCTTGGGTCCTCGGGTTTTACGATTGGTATATACGGGGTATACTATCTGTGTATAAAATTTTATTTAAATCGGTTCAGTGGTTTTTACAATACTGCCATACAACCTTTCACCCCCTCCTTTCAACCCTTTACAGCCCGTTTCTGCTTTAAAAGGTAGCCTCTGTCCTGTCTCAGCCTCTAGACTATCTGTGTACCAAATTTCATTTAAATCGGTTCAGTAGTTTTAACAATTTTTCCATACAACCTAGCATCCCTTCTTTCAACCTTTTACAACCCTTTACAACCTATTTTGTATAAAAAAGTTGAAAGCTTATGTCCTTTCTCGGGCTTTAGACTATCTGTGTACCTAGTTTCATTTAAATCGGTTCAGTAGTTTTATCAATATTTCTATACAACCTATTATCCCCTTTCAACCTTTTACAACCTTTTTTGCATGAAAAAGTAGCCTATGTCCTTTCTCAGGCTCTAGACTATCTGTGTACCAAATTTCATTTAAATCGGTTCAGTAGTTTTGGCGTGAAAGTGGAACAGACAGACAGACAGACAGAGTTACTTTCGCATTTATAATATTAGTATGGATTTATCATAAAAACTCCGGTCAAAAGTCTAATTCGCGCACCTCCGTATTTCACAAATAAGTTTATAAACGTTTTTTTAAGCAACTGTAATTTGTACTACATGACATGCTTCATGCTAAATATCATGATTTTAGATCGACAACAATTACCCCGTTATTGATTTTGATTCCTTGCTAGTGTCAATAAATCGCGATATTTTTATGCCGATTTTTTTTCCTCTGTGGCCGCAATGTTTAATTTTATGATTTTAAGTCAAGGAGTAGTACCCTGTTATAGATTTTGATTCCTTGCTAGTGTCGATAAAATTCATTTTTTTTTATTGATGGAATGATGAAATTTTTTCGTTTACTTGTTCTACATGCCACTTCTTCCGTATGTCGTAATTGCGGATAAATGGGAAGTGCTGTATATGTTTCGATTCCTTTGCGCATGTCAAAATATGCGGCATAATTGGAGCATAATAGGTTCCATCTTTTAATATTAATAGTATATATTTGATATTTAATGTCAACTTAATACCTCCACTCATATTTAAGAAATGGGGTCTTCACTGGATTTCGAAGTGATCCTATAAAGTTTTTTGGTAACCTCACTTTCGTTTGTCCCTGCTCTTGTCATTTTATATCAGGCGAAACCCAATAGCTTCCCTGTCGATATTTGACAAGACAAACGAATCGAATAATTAGTTGCTTTTTTTTTCGTTGATCATCGATTTATCGATGAATAATGTTGGCAATGTCTTCCGAGTGCTGCCCAAAAGTAATAAGGAAGCGCTTTTATGGCAGTTCGCTGCAACAGTCGATTGGGCTCGTTCTCGCTCACGGCCAGACAGACTATAAGAAGAGAGGAAATGCCCTTCGTCTCTCCATCCATGGTTGAACACTGCACAATGAGAGACATTGACTTTATGCGACCTTATCAACAATTAACTTTAGGTAGTAACCCACTTACGTTGTATTCTAGGGTTCCGTAGGCAAATGGCAAAAAATGGAACCCTTATGGATTCGTCAATGTCCGTGTCCGTGTGTGTAAGTAGATGTAGTCTATGTAAACCGCATTAATAAATAATTTCACATTAAGTTTCGCATTAATTTCACACAAAAATATATAAAAAACCTTTTATAAAAAAAAAGTAAAGTATGGGGTCTCCCCATACTTAGAACTGAAACCCAAACATTTTTTTCATCACACCCTACCTATTTTTATGGATAGGTTTTATGTATACGTATAGTTTGTTACTCTTTCAAGTAAAAACTAGTTTTTTTTTTTTTATAGGATAGGGCAGCAAACGAGCAAACGGATCACCTGATGGTAAGCGATAACCGTTGCCCATGGACACCCGCAATACCAGACGAGTCACAGATGCGTTGCCGCCCTTTTAAAAGGGAGTAAGGGGAATAAGGGGAATAAAGGGGAATAAGGGGGGTTGGAATAAGTGAATGGATTTTAGTGAAACTGTACAATAGCTGTCTTTATAACATAAAGGCTACAATTTACAAAGATATTTTGTGAACCGTCCAAAATATGACGATAAGACGAAGTCGCAGGTACTACGCTAGTATTCTCTATGCCTGTTAAATTCAAAGTTTTAAATGCGAGCGAAAACACGGTAAGCTTACTCGTATCTTAAATCGCCAGTTTGCTCCAGCAATAATAAATTCATTTATCACCCGGGCCAATGTTAATGCAGTTAATATCGTGTATCTAATTATATACTCCCGCAAAGCGAATTGTGAGCGTGTGCGCTGCCCTCGTGTCACTGGGAGGAGTCGAAACATTAGTTTGCACTTTACGTTCAAATGGAGCAGCGTATGGCATCATGCGTTGGTACACTTGTAACGTGACTTGTCAAGGTGACCTCGTATATTACGTTGCACATTTTGTAGGTGATCCTCGTGCTGGGTTACAAAGTTGTTTGATGCGAATTATAATGTTATACACAAAGGATCGCTGCGACGCGTACCTACATAATATTATTTTTTTGTTATATTGATTTGTCAGTCCCAACCGACCATGTTTGTTTTGCTTTTGTGTGATTTTTTGTCGGTGGCGTTTTTGTCGTTTTACATCTCGACTTTTTTCGTTATTAATTCAACTCTGTTTCTGTTAACTTATTACTAAATAAAAAAAATTGAAAAATATTTGTATCCATTTTTTTACTGTACATGAAATAGATAGACTATTAAATCATTAGTCAAATAGTCCTTGTGAGTTTCTTGCACACTTAATATGCACGTTCAAGGCTTTTGTTTGTTTTGACGTCAATTGTGTCTAAGTCTCTATGTTGAATAAATAATATTTCGATTTTGATTTTTTTTTCCATCGTGTACATCAAGTTTGACTTAACTAACAAATAGTCTCCTAACTATCGGGATTATGTTTTTCACTATCCTCAATCGAGTTCATTACTAAATCGGTACTGTGTATGGCGTCGCCAATAAACATGCCCGTGCGCCTCCCCCCATTATATTCAGATGAGACACGATACCAGCATTCGCTATACTTCTTTTATCGGTATGCTAAACGCTCGACTCCAGAGTGAGTCGTTTTAATAAATATTTACGCTTGTTTTACACTTCCATTGCATCTCTATTCGCTGTAAGGATCCTGTTGTAAATTCTATATCAATAACACAGACAGCAAGTAGTTTATTTGTTTTAATTCCCGTACTCGTAGGTCCGTGTTGTAATTCGCGATGGTCTATTAACGTTTGGTGTTAAGGTTTTTATGAGGCAATAAATTAGTTGAACAGATATAGAGTGCTGTTTCTACTATATTGTTATTCTGCTTGTACAAATTAGTTCAGTCGGTGTGTTAATTGTGCAGTTTGAATATTAAGCTGGACTTGCACGGTTGGCTAATGCCTTTCGAATTTGACAGCCCAGCGAAAATGACCGCCCAAACGCCAATTGCCTTTCGAATTTGACAGCCCAGGGAAAATGACCGCCCAAACGCCAATTCTTCAAATTGTACGGCAAAAGATAAATGGCACGACGACAGCCGCTGTGGCTGGTGTCGTTTGACATACTAATAGTTGCATTCCATAGGTACGTTCAATAGGTGTTACAATATATAACTGAGAATCACCGTGTTTGCAGTCTCCCTTGAACATTGGTAGTCGAAAGCGACCGCCTTTTGCAAGAAGGGTTTATTCTGCCCATTATTATCATTACTGATGTTATAAATGTGAAAGTAACTTCGTCATTATCATCAATTCTAAATTTAAATGAAATTTAGACTGGGTAGCCTAGAATCTGAGAAAGGACATAGGCTATATTTTAATGCGAAGTAAGGGTTTTAAGGCGTTGAAAGGAGGGATCGAAGGTTGTATCGAACCATCGTCATTTTTAAAGCTAAAAGCGGGAAACATTTTTTAGACTGTTGATTAGTTAGTTTTAGATATAAATTAATACCATAATAAATTTTTTTTTTTTTAATTTTACTTGAACTGATTTAATTTTATGAAAGTTGGTGTACCATCCTGTTTGAGGCTCGGGGAAGGAGATAAACAAAATTAACAAAAAGAGCTGCATGGGTTCTGCTATAGTTTGGCGTGGGGACGATTAGAGAGCCGTGAAAGAACATAAGATTTTTACCGTAGGGAAATATATCTGCCCTTTTGGAAAACCCAATATGACAGGGGCGGAAAGTTAGTTATTTTATAATGGGGCCGGGGGACTTACCCTGTCATATACCGATGTACATTTATCGGACGTTCCTACGGTGAAGGAAAGTAGCGTGAGGCAACCTACATACATCTGCGAAGAAATTCAAAGATGTATGTAGTAGAAATGTGTCAATCTTTACAGAAACGACTCAGTGAATCGTTTCTTCCAAGTGATTCACTGATTCAAAATTCTAACAGCGCTTCAAATGAATCATTCGCTCAATTGCATCTCGGTTTCAATCGGCACGCGGCGCTCGCACGATTGAGATAAGTAAATAGTTCAGAGTCGGAGCCCTTCGTATCACGTCGCTCAATCGCATCTCGGTTTCATTCGATACGCGACGCTTACACGCGATTCAGAGTCACTGATACAAATGAATCAATATTAATATTTATATCATCATATATCAGATATCAGAATATTATCAGTGACTCTGAACCGATATATATGTATCAGTGACATATGGTCACTGATACAAATGAAGCACTTTACTGATTCGAATTTTTGTACTGATCCGGATACAAATGATCCAATCTCAACAAAAATACGTTTTTCCCATCATTAATTAGTATGTAGTTGAGTAAGGCCTAATCGCTCTAACATAGGGTGGCCTCGCCGTGCCCCTCGATGGGTGGGCTATGAGCTGTGATCAATGAAAAAAGGATTATTTAACACAAAATAAAAGAACAATATTAGATTTTAATTATCAAAAAAGTAAATTAGAAACATTTTAATGAAAAAGCTGTCATATTATGTGTATTTTACACAAATGTTATTTTAAAACTAGGTATGATTACAAAATCGCTGAAATTTTTACAATGAGATGATAATCTAAATTTTCTTTATTCATCTATGCTGAGTAGCAACTCATATAAATACCCCATTAGGCTAACGTTTCATTTAATTCAAGTAACCTTGTTTCTAGTGAATAACTCGTCGCTGTCTGCGATCCGTCACGATCGTCCCAGCGTGGTCGTTACGAGCGCGACCGAAATCCGCAGTGCTATCGTTTGTCGCGACTTAATTAATTACAATACTCCAGTGAGTTACTTTGTTTACTGATTCTATTGTGTTTAGTACTGGATAGTGTGATTCGAGACGTGACTCACGAGTTGACATATTTAATTAAGGCGCGCTCAGAGATCTATAATAGGCACTCAAAGTTACAGTTGAATCTTTGTCCCAGCATCGGTTTTACATTTGTATCAGTTAAGAACCTGCGCTGTTTATCATCCAATAGGATGTTTTTTTTTTATTTATTATAGAGTGTTCATTCATTTTGAATATTTCACCCCCCATAGGAAAATACACCAAAATTACAGTTTTGATGATATGTTTCACTAATTTGTAGATACCTCGTGCTTCTTTAGGTAGTGGTTGCGCAAGTATACTATTAAACCTGCCCATCATTTCATCATGAGAATGACCGACCAGAAGGTGTTGGCGGTGAGTCTGTCCCCGAGTACACTCTGCTAAAATATGATGTACATCTTCTAACACACCACACATTGAGCACAGAGGGCTGTCTGTCCTTCTCATTGAGGTAGGCAAAATTATTCAACTGTATATGGCCACAGCGCGGTCTTAAAGCTAACACAATGTCAGATCTAGTTAAATCTGACTCGTGAAACTATGGGATGCGTAGAATATTAGGTTGGGTGGTTTTGTACAATATACCCTTAGAACGACTCCTTTCATCAAAATACTCCGACCACGTAGAGAAACATTTTCTTCTAAGATCTGGCAAATATCTGTATAATACGGCAAATAGTCCACCTTAACTCCATCTAATAGGATTTTAGCAGCTGAACTCTTTGGTCCTATGCGCTTCTGACTGCTATGAACTAAAAGCTTTGGTCTTATTGACTTTATGGCTGGATATGAGAGCGGCCACTCTTCAGGAGAGGACGCTGTGCAGAGGATGTCACTTTTACGTGAGTTTTGTTCTTTCATTCTCTTTGTGTGACGTCATCTCCATGCTAACTTTCATACATATGTACTTTCATATATGTATTTTGTCTCAATCCTCTCATATATCCTCGTGTATTCTTTTACTTTAATATCCGTACACATTCGTGCACACATATCTTTTCAAAATTAACGAGGCCTTTTGGATCACTTGTCTTGGGGTACAGAATAGAATTTAACAAACACCCCATCTCGCTCTATTGTTGTATGAGGAGTGAGAAGAAAGATGTTGTTTATCTTTTGTTTCCATTTATTCATAGTTGATGCCATGCCTGCTGAGTGTTGGTTCTCAAATGAAATCACTCGTTGGCTTTCTTTCATCATAACATCTTACCAGATTAAATTTTTCTAAAATATTATTATAGTTTATAGAAGTAACAAAAATTAACAGCGCTTGTGTCTTGGGAAACCAATTTACTGTATTCTTGGTCTTACAACACGAATTCCCAATACCTATTGTTAATCAAAGTGAAAATTTGACTTCAGTTTAAAAATATGATATTATGTTTGATAAATTAAAATAACTGGGTAATTTCGCAACTAGACCCTATTTTATCAGGTCGGGTTTCTCCAAAGTGCTGTTTAGAATTCTAAGCAGATGTTTGTGGTCCCATGCAACCTGGGCCATATGTTGCCGCACGACGCGTCAGTCCATAGCATAATGGCTCAATTATACACTTTCCTATGCAAATTATTGTTAACTTAATAATATGCTTTCTAAGCCTTAACTCAAATTGATTTACAGTATGCTTTCTAGGTCTGTTTAAAAAAAATATCTTCGCGAGAACGTCGAACGGTCAATCGCAACACTTTCGAGTCCATCCTTACTTCCCACGTAATACGCTTGAAATGTGTCGTTGAAACTAGGCTTATGAGAGCAGATCAAAGTCTCATATTACCACGAACAGGTTGTAGATATCTGTATTCACCTCGGGTGACCAAGTTTATTTTTCACTCTAGAGAAGAGAGGCTGAGAATCCTAATGGATACCATCGCAAGCAAGCGATTATGGCGACTCCAAACTGATCGAGGCGGCTTGACCGGGATCATTTAACGACTAAACTCAGCCTGAGCCTTGATCATAACGGCCCCGTGTGGGCGCGTGGCGGTAGAATCGCGAAAGCGCAACCCGCCACGCGCCCGATATGGGCTTGGAGGACACCGGGGAGTTTTAGAGGGTAGACCAGGCCGGTCCTCTCAAGGAGCTAAGGTGCATTTCCTCTCGAAAAAAAAATGGTCATAAATAACGGCCCCGAATGAAAGAGTGGCGGTACCCTCAGGAGACGGCACAGTCTGCATACCACATGTATAATGTGAAATGTGTACATCTCACTATTTCAACTTGGTTTAACATGTGTTTTTGTTTATATTAGGTCCTTGCATATGAAATTGGTGGTTTCTACAGAGGAATATAAAGTCAATTGTTCTTTTTTTAATATATTTAATTTGAAGGTATGCACCGTTGTTATCTATGCACTTTTGGCATCTACTTTTACTAAAATAACTATGGGGGCTAGAATCAATAATAAATTCGACTGGATTAATATAGTTTTGTCACTTACCTTTAGCTTGCAGCTATTTCTGAAGTGCTTTCTGATAGACAGGGTCGAAATTTTCAGAACGAAAACGTTGAAACCAATGCGGTACCGTGCTTTCTTTTGCTACATCAGCGCCGTACACATCATTAATACTTCGAGCTGTTTCTGCAGCACTGGGGCCACGGTAGAACTCGGTACTCTTAAATATACTGATATTTCATGTTTTCCATTGTGCGGTAATAAGCGAGGCTAAAGAAAAAAATAATGGGGAAAAAACAAACCAATGACAGTTTTCAAAACTCAAATGTTAAGCTAAATGAATTTATAAATTTGGAAGTCTTATAAATTTAAAAGAGGAGATATTTCAGATCTAAGTGATCTAAGTGATCAGTACGGCAAAACGCCAATTTCGTATGTAAGGACATAATGTTATTTGTGCTTTAGTTATGATGGTCTATACATTAAATCTACAAGAGTTTAGTTAAAAAAGTTTTTTTTTCAGACCCGTGCTTGTTTTTCGTACATTGTCGCGGATTTAACGTAATTTATTTATATTTTTTAATTTTTTTATGTTTTTTGACGACCTCCATAGTCGAGTGGATAGTACACCGGTTTCAAGGTGTCGCCATCTCTGAGGTCTCGGGTTCGAATCCCGGTGGGGGCAGATGTTTGTGTGATGAATGCCAGCATTTGTACCTTAGTCATGGTTGTTGATATATATTTCAATAAAAATTATTTATATATGTATAATACATGTATGTCTATCCGTTACCCTAGATCCCATAGCACAAGCCTTACAGAGCTTAGTTTGGGCTAGGCTAATTGGTGTAAGTGTAACAAATATTTATATTATATTATATTTATTTATATTATATTTTATTGATTCTTAATTAATATTATGTATTTGTGGATGGTTATTATTAAGCTTTCTATATAAGTAAATAAGTTATTGTAAGTAATTAAGATATTAAACTGTAACCAACCTACATAAAAATATATTTTTTATGATATCATAGATTATAATGATGACTGTAACGGAAGCTTTTGTTAGAATAAATAAGCAAAAGGAGTGGAATTACCTTATTTAATCAGGAGCCAATTAATTAGGTTCACAAAAACATGGGTTGCTCGTAATTGTAAAAAAAAAAATTTTTTCCGTAAAAAAAAGGAATAACCGGAATCAACAAGAACCCAGTGCTTAGCAACGTGACCATAGATAAAATATCTGTCACAATGACGAAGAAAAAAGGTGAACGGAGCAACTACATATAACACCTTATTATATCGTTGTATGTTGTTCTGGTAATTAAAATCTCTACTACTTGAACACCAAAAGCTTAGTTTACCTGACGGAAATAACAGTCCAATATTCGTAGGTAGATTGTATTATTTTTATGAAAATTTATACGATTGTATAATGTATTCCATTTTGTATATAGATAATATATAATTAGTATGCATATAAACACATGTAACTGGTATGTCACATCGTGAAATAGGTATTTAAACCGACGATGCTAATTGATAAATACGACAAAAGATTGACACATTATTTTTGTTTTTTTATTTTCACTTATTCTTCGCTTAACTCTTGCTATTTGATTCCTAACTTTCATATTTATAGTAGTCCAGTCACTTTAGGAAAAAACAGGGGTCAACCTCTGAATTTGAGATAATAAGCTGGAAACTCGTATACAGCTTTATTTTGACATTCTAAAGTCTCATATTATCTCGTGTCTGCTTTGTAACTTATTCGAGGTAAAAGTTCTAATCATTGCAACACCTATCATGAAAATTGAAGATGAAAAATTTGACACAACTTTTTTCTCGACTTTTTTTCTATACCCTCAACCCTTTTTGAGGGCGGAAAGTACCCAACCCAAATAGGTGTTGAATTGATTAGACTGTACGAGTTTCCAGCTTATTATCTTAAATTCTGAGGTGAAACCCTAAAGTGACTGGACAATAGCTGAAATCAATGTTTTGCACTTAGGACAAAAATCCCCTCTGAATTTTTTATTAGTTTAACTTTTATATTTTAAATGTGTGTTATTCTGTTAGAATAAACGTTTTAATTTATCTTGTTTGTGAGCGTATTAATATAGTTTAATAGTGATTTAGTCTCCAACCCTGTTACATACTAGGTCGGAGACGTCACAAATAAATGTTCGGCGCGGAACAAAATATATGTAAGTACATTAAAAAAATATTATGTCTCATAATCTATATACGTTACAAATCACTATAAGAGTTAACATAAAAAAGGTCCCATTGTACACCGTGTCCGCGCCTCCAGTGGGTCGCAATTACCCACAGACGTAATATCGCGAAATGTCAAACAAGTCACCTTGCCAAACTGTTTGCGCACAACACACGTACACCTCCATCACCGCCCGTAATAAAATATGAACTTACGGAGACGTCCTCTCATAAGCCGCTTGTAAATAATAATGTGCGAATGTTACCATGCGTTTGTATTTACACCGCTGCTCGGCGGTGGTGCGATCAGTGTCGCGGCGCGTTCAGCTTGAGCAACGGGCAATTGTAGACGTGTCAATTGTTTTTACACGTTAAGCGTATCGTTCAGTTAGGATACTATGCGTTTAATATTGTTTTCGATACGTAATTGACGAATAGTAAACTACAGGACTTTAGACACGTTTAGTACAGCGGTCGAGTGAGGGCTACGGCCACGGTGCCACGGGTCGCGGGTTCGCTCCCTGCACGGGACAAACATTTTGCCCAATATTTTGCCTGCAGAAATTTGTTCCGGTTCGGATGTTTGTACACGTCCGGGCGACATTTTTTTAAGAACTAATTCAACTTTATAGTAAACTAGCGGCCCGTTACGCTGCGCAGCGTATGCGATGAAAGACATTTTATAGCTAATTATTCTATAGTAATCTAGTACTAAATATAGCCTATGTTACTCTGTGATAATGTAGCTTTCTAATGAAAAAATAATTATTAAAATCGGACCAGTACTTTTTGAGTTTATTCGTTACATACAAAAATACAAATCTTTCCTCTTTATAATATTAGTGTAGATTACAAAAGTTTAATATATAAGAGTATGTTGTACGAACGAACAAAAGGCTGCAGTTTCATAATTAAATACTATCAGTACTTTTGCCTAACGTTTTAAAGCTGATAATGCGCAATGATATTTCCTAAAACTAAATATACTTAAATTGTACAAATCTGATCAAATTTTTCGTGAACGAATTCGCAAGCAAAAACTGATTGATATATACGATTGAATCACGTGCTGCGGCTGTATTGATCGGCGCTTACCGGCTGACACCAGGGTGACATTCACTTGCGGATTCGCGAAGATCAGCGCGGGCGCACTGTGATTCGCGATCTTTATCAATTTGTCCCGAGCGCGTATCTCCAGTCCGACCCCGTCGCATTGTCTTGTCCTTCCGAACGTCATTCGCCCGTCATCTGCACTTTGTCTTGCGACCACGCTCCTTTGTTCAATGATAGCGGCTTGAGATCCAGGCCGATTAAATCAAGATAATTGCGTCGCCAAGGTCTTCCACGAAGTTGACATTTAGACACGAGCCCTCATCCTAGGCCGCTCCTTTTGATCAACGTAATGAGACTAGTGGTTCCCATAAATCTAAGATAATGGTTTTAGAGCGTGAGAGAGTGCGCTCGTGATACGTTGGTCTACGTAATAATTGGATACGTGGAAGACTATTCGTTGCTCGAGCCCCTAAAAGTAACATTGCCAGTTGTACAGTCTAAGCTCAAAAGCATTTGGATTTTCCAATTCTTGGAATGGATGCAAATAACTTTTTGTCTTTTAGAATATTCATTATCCTTACACACGTCTCAAGTAAATGATACGTCTAATGCAGGAGAAACCCACCCACTTCAGAGGTCATATGCAGTATAATCATATACGGATACTTTCTACATTTCCACATCACGTCGAGGTGTGAAAGATGAAAAGCAAACGTCTTTGTACGCAGCGGATAACATTCTTGCAAAAACAAAAGTTATTATATCGCGTGCGACGCATGCGCAAAGTAGCGCCAGAACGTTTTTTATCGAACACACGGCGACCTGTCCTGACCCATTCAATAATAACAAAGAGTTTAATTCTACTAATTGACGCTTGTGAAAAAGGACTGGGATATAATGGATATTATTTTCGCAGAAAATCTAATAAAAATAACATCTGTTGTTAGTCTCAAGGGACATGTTTTTTTTTTTCAAAAGGATTGCTCTTTTCATCTTGCCTGATGATAATAAGCACCTTTTACCATTATTGTATTATGTGTTGTTTTATATTTATAAGATATGTTAATGTAATGAAAGGGTGCGTGGTGTATCCCAACCGAGTTAAGTCTCTATCCGCACATTGAGAAACCCATCTGCTGCACAGGAGCTATTATAATTACTGCAAAACGTTTATTACCTATTTTATACCTATATATTTTGATTTTAATGGTAAAGTACGTCATTTTTACTGCTAGAAATTGGGAATGTATTTTTCAGGTTTCTGATTATATAAGTAAAAGTAAATACGATATTCAAAGTTTGTAAAACTACCCTAAATGGGGCTAAAATTAGGGATAAAAGTTTTCGTTTGAATAGGTTCCTAAAATACTGCAGCGATTTTGATAAATGTTGATATAGGGGTAGTTTGAGACCCGGAGAAAGACAGGGATATTTTTATAAAAAAAAAAAAACTTTTACAAAATGGGAAAATCTGATAAAAGCAGTTGGCAGGGTTTTAATGCAATATGGTATGGGGACGGTTGAAAACCGAGGAAGAACATAAGATAATATTTACAACAGGAAAATATACCTCAATTCGATATAACGCGGACGGAAAGCTAGTCACCAGTAAAATTATTAATGTTTTTTTCCTTTCGTTTATTGCAGGCATTTTCACAGTGATGTGCTACAATGTACTCTGCGACAAATACGCAACGAGACAAATGTACGGCTACTGTCCAAGTTGGGCACTTGAATGGGACTACCGGAAAAAGGGTATACTGGACGAAATCAGACACTACTCTGCTGATATAATTAGTTTACAGGCAAGTGTTATGTTCTAATATCAGAAACGTTTTATGCAGTAGCCATTTATGTTATATACGAGTATGTACAAACATGAGGTATTGCACTAGCGCGTCGAAACTGTAACGTTCAAATTAGGGCAATAGGGTTGTTTCCTAGTATTCACTCAAAAAGTAGATAAGTACACCGAAAGTTCACAAAACTTTATTACTTTATGAAATTTAAGTATATCGCCTATTATGTCACGCCATTTAAAACGGCGAGTGGCGCCGATTAGAGACTGATGACGTCACTTTACATTTGACAGTGACAAGTATTTGACATTGACAACGCTGACACAAACATAACCTCAAACCTTTGCTTCAAACTCGTATTAACACAAACTTTACGTTTGACATTGACACTTCATTGCACCGTTTCATTTTACCGCATTCAAAGCTCTAAACATTTAAGATATTTTATTTTTGTGCTCATTAAAAGAAACAAAATCGTGATACTCAAATGTTTAAATATATGTTTTTTGTTCTTTATGTTGTTTTTTATTATTTTCTGTATTTTTTGTATCTTTATTATTCTGTCTTGCTTGTTAATATGTATACATCAATAAAATTTTAAAATCAATTGGTCAGTATATGGTGTGCGTTAAAATGTAAAGGAACATAATGTACAGTGACGTCACAGTCACGTGATCGAGCGTTTTTTGGCCATTTTTTAAGAAAAATAGAAAAAAATTAAATACTTAAAAAGTAAAGAGATTTATGACGAAAAATGATAGGGAGGGTGATCTTTAAATTATTTAGAAGCTATTTAAATAGTTTTGCGAAAATTGGAAACAAGCCTATTGGTGTGTATTTCATTTAGACCCTCACCATTCCATTCTCACTCTCGCACCGCACTCATCGACTCGTCGTTGTATTGGGTCGGATTTCATTCCCATGACACTGCGATCTTAGTCGTCCAAGTCAATAGACGCTCTCCCAATATAGTTCATCCCTAACGGCTCGGAACCGCACCGGGATCGTTAGCAGGAACCTTCAGTCCTCGGGCCTTCCACAAACTTAAGGTAGAGCTAAATATAGCCGTCTGGGGAGACGGCATAGTTCCCTCCAAAAAAAAAAAAGAGAATGAAGACGTCATCGTTCGCTCCGACTCTCCGTTTGGTTAGCGCAACGCGTCTGCGTAACTTTCCGTCTCGCACTTTCTTTATGATCTGTTTCACTTGTTAATAATCCCCTGAAACAATAAAGAAACACACTGAAACATACTTATTTGTATATACAAATCGGGTGTTTCTAAACATCGTACAGAATTGATATAAATAAATATGTTCAGACTTAAGTCCATTCGCTAACAGCGCCATCTGTCAATGACGTGCGGAAAGGATCTTGTATTGGAATATTACCTGTATTCTTCATACTGCCGGTCTTCTGGCCTTTCTACGTTAAAAATGATGATTTAGTAATAAATTTAATTTAAACGTTTTTATTAAACGTCTTTATTTGAAATATTCCCTGGAAGCCTACCGGATCCTGAACATAATATATATAAATATTTGACACTGTATTGTATCACACCAATTACTGCCTAGTCCAAAGTGAGTACTCTAAGATTTGTGTTAAGGGATCTAGAGTACATACATATATAAATATGTTTAATAGAAATATATTTTAACTACAATTTAGTCATTATATATAAATATTTATTTTAGATGTTATTATGATATTAAAATATATTGTGTAAGTATGTATGTATGCTTTATAACTGACGTTGTACGTCAACCTTGGTACGCTCTAACTAACCTAAGATCGACTGGCAGAAAATATCTAGTAGCATTAAGTCCGCCTTTGAACACTTCACTACATTACTAAAACAAAGTCGCTATCCGCCGTCTGTCTGTCCCTATGTATACTTAGATATTTAAAACTACGCAACGGATTTCGGTGCGCTTTTTTTAATAGATTGAGTGATTCTTTAGGAGTTAGGTTTTTTAGGTTTATATGTATAATACATGCATAATATAGTAGAGAAACATCTTTAAATTTAGAGGTTTCTAATGTGATGTCGTAAATAAGCACGTTTTTTTGCGCTTATATTGCAAAAACGCTGGTCGAACCCTACGAGATAGACCAAAATAATGTACTACAGTATTGTCCACCTTAAAAAGTTCAACAAATAAGTCCACGATGGTATATGCCTATCTCTTAGGGATAACCCACCATAACCATTTTTTCATTGCACCCTTGCGAAGCCGGGGCGGGTCGCTAGTAAATATATAAAGCATTACATAAACAAATAAATATATGGAATCATCGTTAACATAGAAATGATAACTGTGACTTCCAATGGTGTCGATTAACTCGAGAACTAGTGTGCGACGAAGACTGTTTTGATCCGAACCGTTCTGAATCGTAAAACGTTGTATTGTCGCAGAACAAGAATCAGTTTGTCTTTAGAACGTTCGTCTCTAGTTGTATCCTCCTAAATGACTCCTCGTACAAGGTGCACTGATGGTTTGGCGAAAATCGTATCCAGGCGCTGGATAAAGCATCCGTGCAAGACCGGTCGGTGTGGAGATACTTGAGGAGGCTTACGTCCAGCAGTGGCCGACTTTAGTCATCATCAAATGATGATTGATCAAATGAGCTGAATGTTTTATTATGAATTATTATTTTTTTATTTATTTTGCAAAACATTACATGCATATTTGAATTGCAATTTCTTTTCCAGGAAGTGGAAACTGATCAGTTTTATAATTTTTTCCTGCCAGAGCTCAAACAAGACGGATATGACGGTATATTTTCACCAAAGTCTCGCGCCAAGACTATGTCCGAATCGGAACGGAAATATGTCGACGGGTGCGCTATCTTCTTTAGATCTGCCAAGTATGTATTTTGATTATTCTTTTAATCAGGTTTCGTGTTCGCTAGAGCCTTTCTTTTGTATTAATAGCTGGCTAGGGTTGTCAATTCAATTTTTTTTGCATTCCTTTTGAAATCGGTCAATTCGGCAAATATTAGGTTTTCAGATCTTAAACAAACAATTATGGTCCGTATAATATGTAATTTATATGCTCCAGAAATGTTCACTATTTTGCCGGTTCCGAAAAATTCAGTATATGCAAGAGTATATGCAACATTTTTGTTTGTTTGTCATATTTTTATAGGATGAGAATCAAGATCTATTACTACTAAACTTCTGGCAATCTTTTCCAGGTTCGCTTTGGTGAAAGAGCACCTGATTGAGTTCAACCAATTGGCGATGGCCAATAGCGAAGGTTCAGATAACATGTTGAACCGGGTGATGCCCAAGGACAATATTGGCCTGGCCGCGCTTCTGAAGACCAAAGAGGCGGCATGGGAAAATGGCAACAAAGAATTCAGTACGTTTCCAATTTCTATTATACCTATCTTTTTTTACCTTTGATAGCTTTTGATTTTGGTTTCGCTGATTTTAGTCCGTGTTTATAATTAACCATTAAAATTAAAATATTATGTATATATTTATTCTAGATACATATATTTATTTTAAAATGCCTCAAAATTCAAAATATTTTACATGACCAACTTTATAGTACGTTCAATTGCAGTTTCCACAAAATTTGGATGTGCCGTTCGTGTCTGACGAGTTTCCTCTGAAATTATTTACTATTATAATGAAAAATATTTCATAATACTCGTATGGGCCAGTTCAAAGTTAACAGTTTAAAAAAATACAGATAAAGTTGGAATGATTTAAATTATACAGACTTTAAAATTAATTTTTTTTATTGTCTTATTATTTACAAGCTTTTATACAAAAATAACTTGGCAGTCCCAACGTAACTTTACAGTTATTTAAAGAAACTACGATTATGTAATTTAACTATTAAATCACGAAATTGGGTATTTTCCTAAAGCTAATATGGTCTTTATTGTACATATGTTTAATTTAAGTAATTTGAATCTCAGATATAATATCAGATAAAATAGATTCAGAAATCTATTTTATCATATTATATATAAAAATAAGTTACTTAATAACTAGTTACTTTAAAAATTTGGGCAATTTTATTGGGCACTCATACAAATTAAGCGATTTAGATAAATCTGTGAAAAAGTTACAAACATGTCGCTGTATCTTTAAAACTAATATAACGAAATTGTCGAATACCCAATTGTATGATGATAAAGTTTCTTTGGACTAGTGTACTCCAATAAAATACTGTGGAACTCGCCAATATCCAAATCTTATTACTTTGTTATCATCTTTTTGTTTATGGTCAGTGGTCTGCACTTTTTCGATTTAGATTGACTGACGTCTTAGTAGCGTAGATAGTCATTTTCAATGAAGACAAAAAGGATATATTTATTGGGGTATTTTTGTAACATACATTAACCATTGGACAGGTAAAGACGAAATTCTATCAGTATGGTAGTATGAGAATTGTTATAAGACATCGATAGTTCATTTTTATGAGTCAATAATACCACCGTTTCGTATTCAGGGACATCCCGCATGCGGTATAATACTGCGCTAATGACTAATAAAAATGAACCTTGAATCGGTATGACCACCGTCTTTCCTCGGCTCACACGGCTCTTGGCTGCCAGACAGAATTCAACATTGTTGAATTGTAACAAAGTTGAACTCTGTCTAATGCATCTCAAGCTTAGAATTTTACATATAAAAGCTAGATATCCCTGGAAATTACGTTGTTTATATTCATATTGGATGTCTAAACGTTAATGTAATCGTTTCTGTTTTTTTTTTTTTTTTCCATTCCTAAAAATATTTTTTTAATTTTATTAATTTTTTTCCTTCCAAATAGCCTAAAAGCATATTTATTTGGGTCGCAGTTGCAATAGTATTAGTTTATTTTGCAATACTTACTTGTCTGTCATCTAAACTGTTCAATTGCTGCTTGTTTTTACTGTGTCCATCTTAGGTATAATGTAATGTAATGTGTTGTGTCCCATATTTTTTATATTTTTTATGGTTTTGCATGTTCAGAGTAATATAAATATTGTATCAGTCCTATTATTTAATGCACAGATCAAATTAATGAATGTAAAACACAAACAAATTTACTCATTTTATGCAATGTAAGCACACTTTTTTCTCTTTGACACAGATCTAAATGTCAATCACAGAATAAAATTTGTTTTTTTTTTTATTTCATGCCGTGGCTGTTTGTCTTTGAGTTTATTACACAGATTATACAGTAGATGTGGCATAGACCGCGTATTTATAATTATTATTAAGAATTGTTTTCAGGTGCCTGATGTCACCACTGTGGCAAGCAGAATACCAGTGCAGCAGGCTACGCTTGCTGCTTACACTGAGCTTGCCACAATTTTGGTATCACGCATCGGTATTTCCTTATTGTTTGTTTTTGTCATTGTTGTTACCTCTTCCGTTGTGTGGTCCAAAATAAATGTATTTCTTTCTTTCTTTCTTTCTAATGTGAAGAAGTCGAGTCCTTGAAGTCTACACAGATGTCTGATATTGAAATGATAGAAATTAAAATATTCGTAGTTGTCAAAGTTGCACTCGGTATTGGATGTTTGATCATTTTCAAATTGTTTTCCGTGTCAAGAGGGGTTTTCAGACAGTCAATAAAAAATGTTGGCCTAATATAATACAAATGACGCTGTTGCTGTAAGATGAGTAAAACTTATGTTGATTTATCATGAAATAATAATATTATTAACCTATTTCATCTTGTAAAAAGCGTACATTTTATTCGCAATGTCTATGTAATCTGTAGCGTAAACTATCGGTACATTGAAATAATGCAAAGTCTGTGTATGAAGTACATAATCTCCATCCATTCCACCTCAAGGGAACTAGACGGCGATTGCGCTTCCACCCTTATGTTGTTGATATATCACCTATACGCACCAAACGTTTCGCTTCTACTTTCATAATGCGCACAGCAAAGGAGTGGAATTCCCTCCAGCCGGATTTTTCCCTCACTGGACAGACTTCTTACCAATCGTCAGACGTAATATGTACCTTGACTGGAAATCTTATTATGATGATCATTCACGGTCTAAAGGCATTTGGTACAGAACATTGGTAAATGAACCATCACAAATACCGTGGTTTACCTCCTTAAAGTTAAATAGAAGGGAAATCGTTATTTGCTTCAGAATGAGGACAAATCATATTCCTCTCAATAAATTTAAATACCTCATGAAAAAGACCGATAAGTAGTCCTAATTGTACAGTGTGCCATCGGGAGGAGGACCTTCTTCATTTGCTATTAGAATGTAAAATTAATGACCAACTAAGGATGTTTCGGATGTCCACAAGAGAGATTTATTCTTTCTTTTTCATTCTATTTTGAGCTCCGAGCTTAAGGATAAACACAGTGACAGAATGTTAAGTTTTGTTATACATTCATTGTATTTAAGATCTCAAGTTTATAATTAAAATAATAGTTCTCTATGGATCCTATCACGGCTAACCCCTATTGGTTTATAATAGTATATAAGTTATATAATAGGTTAATAAGTATAATAGAATAGAACTCATAATGTTTTTGAATAAGCCGGCTTAATCTTCAATGTATGGCTTTATTTAAATAAAAGAATAAAAAAAAATACAATCTGGGCCTTTTCAAGGCAAGAGTAAATAGGCACTATCTGGACAGGCATGGACCATCTTCGGCCTCATCGTCACTTACCATCAGGTGAGATCGAGGTAAAATGCCTGTCCTTAATATATAAAAACAAAAATCTCTGCTAATTTACAAACACTATTTATAATCTGTGTAAACTCGTCCGGCACTCGGAACATCCCCTATTAGGCCATTGTGAACCTTAATGCGACTTAGTTTTGTTGCGAAATGATATGTTGGTATGTCTGCTACTAGGTCAAGTGTAAGCAAATCGACTTTAAAGCAGCGAGCTAAGAATATTTCGTTTGTTACGTAATATATTGATAAATAAACATACTACCCACCTGATGGTAAGTGGTTTACACTCACATAGTACAGTATAGTACATGTGGTTCCTGTGAGATTGGCAGCAAATCTGCACCCCCCACAAAAATAACTATACGTTGCCAACATGTGACGTAAGATGTAAACTCATAGAACCCAGTAATTTCAATACTATTTTGCTGTAGAAATAGGTAAGAAAAGTTGCACATAAAGCTTTCCCGCACATTTCTTGCAGGACATCCGTTCTGGTTGGCTGGAAGAGATCTCTATTAGAGATAAGTCCACCATTGTACATATTCTTTCTTGTATATTTTACATTACCTATGTCTAACCGTGCAATAAAGTGTTATATATATTATATATATATATATATATATATATATATATATATGACAAAGGTACCAAGCAGATTACCCCCCGTAGTCTGCTTAGTCTACTACTATTACTACGACTGAATTGCCTTTTCATAAGTTCAAGGTACATGTTAAAAATACGCTAAAGAGTAAGGGCTATTACAAAGTCGATGATTATTTAAATGATGCCAATGCTTGGTGTTGATTTGAAGATATAACATTCTAAATTGTAAATAATTGATTTCCCTTATAAATTGTAAACACATATGTACATTGTATGGTAACGAAATAATTTATTGTAAATGTTGTTATTGCTTTTGATAAAGCTGATAAGTTTCTTGCGTCCATTCTTATCTAAAAAATACGTCCTGAATGGGTGGTAGGGAATTTTTTTGACGTGACAACGTCTATTAAATTGGTACGGCGTGGAGTCATTCTCGAAAACACCGTAACGGCCGAATCTGACGCCACACGGAGTCCACGCCTACTTCCCCCCCCCCCCCCTAGAGCGCCCGAAGGCATACTCGGAAACGGCGTAACGGCCGATCTGACGCCACACGGCAACGTAATAAAAATATAAATGTTATACATTACTTTATTTTAAATAATTTCATTGCACCCAGAAAAAATTACCATGTAATAGACGTTGTCACGTTCAAATATCGGCAGTAGACGGAGTTCAATTTTTTTTTTAATCTTTTTAGGATTCAAAAGAGCTTTCTATAAAGTCATAAAGTTGATTTTGATTTTGACTACTAGTTACCCTGATTGTACTGCCCTTAGATTCTGTATTGAGGCTTGAACGCTATTGATATTGCGAGGTGTTTGCAGACCTGCCAACCGACACGGCGATCCTCGGCCAGCCGATCCTGGTGTGCACCGCGCACATACACTGGGACCCGGAGTTCTGCGACGTGAAGCTGATCCAGACGATGATGCTCAGCAACGAGCTGCGGTCGATACTGGACGACTCGGCGCGCACGCTGCGGCTGGCCGGCCAGCGGGACAACGTGCAGCTGCTGCTGTGCGGGGACTTCAACTCGCTGCCCGACAGCGGTGAGTGACTACTGTCTTTGGACTCGCCTACTCGAATACCAATTTATTTTGATTCGAGTACGCTGTACTCGAATCCGGTACTCGAGTCAGGAAGAATCGATACTACTACTCGCTAACTCTATTCTATTTATACGAGTCCTACTGTCTCTACTGGTGTCTGTTTGAAGCTAACTCCTTTCTATTTTTTCTTTTGACGTGAAACGTCTTTAAAATCGCGCCGAAACATACGGGTACCAGGTTTAAAAAGTGGACCGTAACGAAAAGGTCTATATCATCGTACCTTAATAATTAAACAACTATTAGTCTTAGAAACAAAAAATGTGGTGTGAATATTTCACTTATATAGTCAGCTCGCTGTTATAACATTGAGTTTTTTATTAAAATACTTAAACATCATCAATCTTGTTTTTATTTCAATCTTTTACTTTAATACCCCCCCCGATTGCGTCCGGACGCGAGCGCATCATCCCTAAGGAGAGCAGCATCGCGCCCTGACGAGGCCATGGGGACCCTTGCGGACGACCACCACGACCCCGACGGCGTATGGCGATTAGCGCCGTCATAAGGGCGGCCGTCGGACATCTTCCGCTATCCACCGACCCAAAATTGGTCCCCTGGACGACAACTACCCCCTCTTAAAAAGAAGGAGCTTCGCCCGTCCGCCACTGGCCCGCCAGGTTGGACCCGGCCATCCCACGCCCCCCTCGGAGAGCCCTCTGTCAGACTATTAGCCATCAAAAGACGTTGCCCAGGGTGCACCACGAGGAGGTTATCTGACATCGCACCCTATGGGGGTGAAACCTGCAACTGTTACTTTGTGGAAAATACAAACACGCTGCCCAATAGCGGCGTTACTAGCGTTCATTATTAGTCGCATGCAACTCCTCACTAAAATTTTCATCAGGCGTCACATCGTTATAGTTTTACACACATACTCACTTTGTATGAAGTGAATTCTTAGAATGTGAAGACTTCTGCATTAATTGTCAGGCGATGTTCTCACACCGAGCGAGTGGGACACCGGGCGGTCATTACAGCGTATGATAGGCGCGTTTGATTAGCATCGTTACATCAAAAACAATTGTTAAAAATGTCAAAATTGACACATGATGCGTTCGGTTTGACCGTTCGGATAGCATCATCACAGACGTATCCGTCCTCACAGAGAGGTACGAAACTACGCTAAAAATACGATGAAAAATACATTGCTTGCGCAATATTTGATAATAAATAAATTTACAGACAGCAGGCAGTGTAGCTAACAAGCTACCATGAGTTTGTTTTATAGTCCATGTCGAACCCTTTGTAACGCACCGTAATGTATTCTGTATACCCATGTTATAATTTTTATCCTTGGTACTAAACACTAACGAAAACAACATTAAATGACGTACAATACAATCTAGGGAGTCCCCGTGAAATATTAACGAAAAGATTTGCCAACTTGCGGGAACAAATTAAAAATGACGACCAGACTAATACAATCGAGGGATTGCCCGTAAAACGTAAACGAAAAGGGTTGCCAATTTGGGAGTTTTATATCCCCAATTTTTATTTAAAAAAACAATGTTACGTAAAGTGTTGTAAGACAGACCCTCTCCCGCCCATGTAACGCATCGTAACGTTTAAAGGACCCCCTCTCCCCCAAATTGCGTTACGTAATACTTAACGCCCCCATACGTTTACGACAAACATTAATCATACATTTTCAAACTCTATTTCGATCAAGAAATGAGTGAAGCTATTTGAGCGTTATATTGCCAGGCGTCGTGGAGTTCCTGTCGGCGGGCCGCGTCTCGTCGGAGCACCGCGACTTCAAGGAGCTCGGCTACGCGACCTCGTTGCGGCGCATGCCTGGTTCCGAGCACGAGTTCACGCACAACTTCAAGCTGGCGTCCGCCTACAGCGAGGACATCATGCCGTACACCAACTACACGTGAGTGCTACTTACAGTGTTACCAACTCTCAAAAATATTTATCCCTAAAGTTTGTGTCAGAACCCCTAAAATCGCCTCAATTATTGAGTTGTCCCCCTAAAAAATATTTACAGTAGACGCTCTATACAGTTACGCTTTCGGGGGTAGCGTAACTTTTAAAAACGGACATTCAGAGGCGTAATTAAGAGATTTGTAGCCAATAGCCAGTTAGAGTGGGGAACTAATTTCAATTGGAGGGAAAGGTAACTTTTAAAAACGTAACTTTATAGAGCGAGGACCGTCTACTATAATTAGTGTAATTATAAATTCATAATGATTTAGAAATAATATGTTGTAATATGTTTCAAAAGTTTTTTTAATCTAAATTATTTAATACATTAAATATTTCTTCTTCATCAGAAGATTCACTATTTTACTGTACGTTTTTTTATTTTTATTTTCCTTCGGCATCATTAACAAATTTCTTGTCGACACACAATACAAACCAAAATCGAAATAACAATTGTCGTTAGAATATTCTGAACTATTTTTTTGGGGTATCCTATCTGACTGACATAAATAAGCTAATGTCAAACATACTAATATACGCTGCCCTCACGCCGCCATATGCACAGGCTATAAAATATAAAATAACCGCCAGTGGCGCCAGTATTGCCGCCAGTCACCACCACAGAGTACCTTTTAATAGTTACCACAGAGTGGTTGTAGAATTACGAACTAGATGTTATAAGTCGGTAGGTCAAGAAATAAATATTAATGTTTTTGTTGGCTACATTGATTCACACGAGAGCCATTTGTAAATTTATCTTAAAAAAAAATTTAAAAATATAAAGAGTCAAAAGTCCCTAAAAAAATCCCATCTCACTTATTTAGCCCCTAAATCTAGGGGGAAAACCCCTATGTTGGGAACCCTGGCTACTTACTTGTCGACTTCATCACTTTGAGGGATTACTACTAACCTAAGAAGCTCTATTAAAGTATACTCTTTTCTCAGCTGTGAGAAAAAATTGACAAAGTAGATGATACTGTTTATATGGCCAAGTGGTTTTCGGGACCCAGGTTTAAATTTTGGATATGTTGTTCTCCTGGTCGAGCTGAGCAAAAAATGTAATGGTCGCAAAAAAAGTTAACCACTCATTGTCCCGCTAGGGGGCTCTGAAGTCTGTATTAGAAAATCGTGGTTTTCGACATAATCAGCAGATATTTCGATATGTTGTTCTCCTTGACGAGCTAATTCAGAATATTGCTTAGAAAAAGTTTACGACGCATTTTCCTGCTAGGGGGCTCTGAAGTCTGTATTAGAAAATCGTGGTTTTGAGTGCGGTCCGAAATTCGCTCTCGAGACAGTGAGCTATTCTATGAAACTTATTGACATTCTGATTAACAACGTCTATAATAAAAACAGTAATACTTCAAACGATTAATAGTGATATATACTATCACACGGCAATATACTTTTGAATCGTCCTGGACAAACAGTTGCTAAATCATATACGTATGCATTGCAGGTAAATGTAATGATCGCAGGTACACTTTTACTTCTACAATTATTTCTCAACTAACAGTGTCATTTCAATATATTTTTTATATATGTATTTTAATTTTTATATATTTTTAATTTATTGTGGTATGTGGAATAAAAAATTGACAAATAGTCACTTTATAATAGGTATGTTTCCACAATTACGAAAAGTAGGTAGTAGGTAAAATTGAACTCCGCGGACGCGACTTCTTTGCGCCCGCCGGCGACCCGGGAGGGATTACGCCTCTCCCATGGCCGGGGGACGTCATCGGTGGAGGAGATTGGAGGAGGTATTGAAGCCCCCCGAGGAGGGCTCCCCTGTATGGGCAGGGGAGCGGGACTGGGGGTTCCCAGAAGTCGCTTGGCGTTCCCGGGGGCTACCTACATGCCTGAGGAAGGCCATACCTGAGGTTTTTAGTGGGTAGGCCTCCCCCTACTGGGGAGAAGAGCCCCACATAACCGCCAGCTTACCACAGCTGGGGTATGCAATTTAATGCATTTTCCTCAGGGGAACAAAAAAAAATCTATGGACATTCTGTTTTAACAGTCGATAAAATGTACGTCACAACATCAAGCCACTTCCGGAACCCCCAGCCTCCGCTCCTCTGCCTAGAGGGGAGCCCTCCTCGAGGGAGGCTACTACCTACCCCGGTCTCCTCCACCGACACCGCCCCCCGGCCACGGAAGGGGCGTGGTCCATCCCGGGTCGCCGTAGCAGTCGCGACTTCCTCGCGCCCGCCGGCGACCCGCGGGAACCAATCCACCCTGAGCCAGCGTGACTATGGCCTAATCGCCGTAATATAGAGTAGGCGTGTCCCTCGTTGCACAACGGCTGGGAAACCAGCGAATCATCGCTTTGGGGGCAAGACATGCTCTTCCTCCAAGACTAATATAAGTAGGAGACAACAGAGGCGGGCTATAAGACCCGAGACCTCCGAAGAAACGGCGATGGAGGTCACCGATGGCTCCAAGGCCCAAGAGCCACGGGTGGAGAGGAAGCACGCCCTCCCTGCGTTATAAAAATTGTGCAGCCCCGTGACACGTAGGGCCGGGGAATTGCGGTGACGAGAGCCGTGCATGAACACCTGCGTTGCTCCCCACAAGATGCTTAGGGAAAATGGGAGGAGCTTGCTACAGCGAGTACGCACCGACGGGACCGCGGTTGTGTACTATGGGTTCCCGTAGCCCCGTCACTTTTCGGTGCAGATGCGAGGTTCGTAGGGTTTTAGTCGGCAGGCCGTATTTACCATCTGGCAGAGAGTCCGACATAACCTCGTGCTGCTCCCGAGCACGAGGTATGTGTAACTGCATTTCCCTACGTTAAAAAAAAGCCGTGTCCCTCATTAGGGTCATATATCAGCCGTAATGAAAAAAATAATGATAATTTACAACTAGAAACGATTTTGAAATACATAATCTTCATACACAAAATGCGAAATTAAATTACTCATCTCAGTTAATCGCCCAGCGCTATGCTCTGTGACAGTGACAGACAGACTTAGACTGGCACACGCCCACTGACGAGAGGATAACATACCAATGAGCATCTTTGTTTTTATCGCCAACAATGATTTGAAACTTTTTACATGACGAGAAATTCAGTTTGATTGATAGCCTATGGTCTCTTGATTCAACGGTCGATAAACTCGAAAGTATAAAAGTGTTAGATACGAGAACTTCGCCATTAATTACAGTAGCAGAGTAGGGCTATAATTAATATTGGCAGGTCGAAATGAACAGTTTTAACCAATGGCCTTAATAAACAGACTCAATCGCATTTTTTAAGTCGAATAATAAGAACGAAACTTTTTCTACAGAGGTCTACTTCGTATTTTGAATTGTTGAATATTTTTTATTCTCTTCCCAATTTATTTATTGAGATATTATATGCTTTATTGCCACTTTTCTTCGAGGGAAGTCTTAGGCCTATAATATGTAGGTTGGAGGGCTGTGGCCTCCTTCTGTGAAGCAGTGATGCTCCAGAAGGAGGCCGCCGAGCGGGGTCGGGAGATGGCCGATCCCGCTCGAAGGAGGCGGCGCCGGGCTCGGTAGCACAGCTGCGGCGCCGCCGCGGGTCGCCGGCGGACGCGAGGAAGTCGCGACTGCTGCGGCGACCCGGATGGACCACGCCCCTTCCGTGGCCGGGGGGCGTCGTCGCTGGAGGAGGTCTCCCCTCTAGATAGGGGAGCGGAGGCTGGGGGTTACCGGAAGTGGCTTGATGTTCCCGGGGGCTCCCTACATGCCTGAGGAAGGCCATCCCTGAGGTTTTTAGTGGGTAGGCCTCCCCCTTCTGGGGAGGAGAGCCCCACATAACCCGGCTCGCCACAGCCGGGGTATGCAATTTAATGCATTTTCCTCAGGGGAACAAAAAAAAAAGGCCTATAATATGTGATATTTGGATATTATGTAGTAGTGTATTATATGATTAATTTATGTATGAGGATTTTTTATAAATTCATATATGTAAGGTATATTTGTGTATGTATTAACATCTGTTTTTAATGTCGTTTGTACATCTACTTCTTTGTATCTCTGCCTCAGCTGAAGCTTAGAGCTTCAGCTGAGAGCTGTAGAGCTTTAGAAATTGAACAGATAAAAGCCACTAATGCGACAAAAAAAAAGAGGCCGAATGAGTCCATAACAATCGAGTTAAGCACAAATCATTTATTTTAAAGTGTCAATAAAGCGAGTAATACTTATATAAATCATATACTATAAGTATATACAAAGATATGATACTGATTCCTGCCACACATAATACTTGGAGATGTTAAACTTTTCTACCTCAAAATAGTATTTTTAACATGCTTTTTAAAAGTAACCTTCGAAGAAAATTTTCTTATAGGTATAGTTACACTATTTGATTAAAAGCTAATCTTCGATATATCTAGTCTTAAAACATATTACATACAATTACTACTCTTGCATTCCTACTGGTAAGATTTATTTGTGACACAATTTTTATTTCATCATTATATTTTGCGTGCGTAAATGATTATATATTAAATAAATAAATTCCACCTTTGCTACAAACAATAAAGCTGCAGATATTATTTGTTTCAACTGATTTATCTCGATAAATCAGTCAAATACGCTTGTACGTTGAACGCCTTTTGACGTAAGAAAATTCCACGCCGTCAACTTGTATTAGTAACTCATCTGTGGGTAGAATTTACACGCCGTTGGTATGTTTTTTTACAGATTCGACTTCAAGGGTATCATCGATTACATATTCTACAGTAAACAGTCGATGACGCCGCTCGGCCTCTTAGGGCCGCTTTCTCAGGATTGGTTCCGGGAACACAAGGTGGTCGGCTGTCCGCACCCTCATATACCGTCAGGTATGTTATCATTTATCAGCGACAATGGAACATTAAATAATAATCTTGGCTTTGTAGTCTCGGACCATCTAATCGGGCGGTCCGAGTTTAGATTTTGTCATTGTGTTTACATTCCAGTGTTATGATGTTCCATTTTTATAAAGTAGTACTGTGCCGTTAAATAGAAACGAATACCTGACAAATCAGCAAATATTCAAAGGACACACACACACACACATATATATATTACTAAATACTGCTACTACTATGAATTTGTTTTAGTGTGTCTGAAAATGAATATGAAGTCTGTTTTTGTAAATGGCTGATGTCTTCGACTATGGAATGCTTGGTGTATTTTTTTTCCCTCGGGAGAGGAGGCTGAGGATCCTCATGGATACCACCGCAACGGCAAGTAGAGATGCGGTGAATATGTCGGACTCCTGGTGAATCGAGGCGGCTCGACCCAACAGACCTACCTACTAAACTCAGCCTAGCCTTGGTCATAAGGGTCCTTTTAATTTTTTAATTTTTTTGGGGGGAAATGCTCCTTGCGCATCATGACACCGCGCTGGCAAGGCGCGGCCGTGTGTGGGGCTCTCCGGTCTGCGACCGGCCTACCCACTAAAACCCCCCGGTGTTCTCTGGGCCCATGTGGGGCACATGACGGGATGCGCTTTCGCGATTCAACCGCCATGTGCTCAAGGGCCGGCTCGACCTAGAACTGGTTGAGCCAACGCCAAGGGGGGAATGTCCGAGAACACTTGGACATTCCCCAGACAGAGAGACGTCACCTCAGTGTGCGCGGTAGCCGGCCGCGTACGCTGCCTCACGGTAGGGTCATTAGGCGAATCCGACCTCGACTCGGCCCAGCACACGCTGGCGGAGTGCCCCGCGTGGGCCTCCGAGCGCCAAGTCTTGGTCGCAGAGATCGGGCGAAATCTGTCTCCGCCGGCATTGATTGCGGCAATGCTGGCGGACGAGAAAGGTTGGAGGGCTGTGGCCTCCTTCTGTGAATCTGTAATGCTCTAGAAGGAGGCCGCCGAGCGGGGTCGGGAGATGGCCGATTCCGCTCGAAGGAGGCGGCGCCGGGCTCGGTAGCACAGCTGCGGCGCCGCCGCGGGTCGCCGGCGGGCGCGAGGAAGTCGCGACCGCTACGGCGACCCGGGATGGACCACGCCCCTTCCGTGGCCGGGGGCGTCGTCGGTGGAGGGGACCGGGGAGGTGGTAGCTTCCCCCGAGGAGGGCTCCCCTCTAGAGAGGGGAGCGGAGGCTGGGGGTTCCCGGAAGTGGCCTTTGTGTTCCCGGGGGCTCCCTACATGCCTGAGGAAGGCCATCCCTGAGGTTTTTAGTGGGTAGGCCTCCCCCTTCTGGGGAGGAGAGCCCCACATAACCCCGGCTCGCCACAGCCGGGACCATGCAATTTAATGCATTTTCCTCAGGGGAACAAAAAAAAAAAAAAAAGGGTCATTAGGCGAGCACCGCGCTTGCGTGTGCCCGCCTTCTCCTACCAATCCGTCTGCCAGCCTCCCATTCCGGCTCGCCGCGGAGCGTGGCCACGACCACTGGCCATAAGGGCCCTACGGCTTGAATGGAATAATGCTTGGAAAACCTATTTAGATACGTTTGATTCCATCGGCAGATCACTTCCCGCTGCTGGTGGAGCTGGAGATGTGCCCGAGCACGGGCGGCACGGCCAACGGGCTGGTGGGCCGCAGGTAGCACGCGCCGCCGCGCCGCCGCCGCCGCTGCCGCTGTCGCTGCCGCCGCGCCCGCACTCACCGCCACCGCCTCCGCCGCCGCTGCCACTGCAGCCACCGCTGCTACTGACGGCACGCGGCACGCGGCACGCGGCACGCGACACGCGACCGCACCGGCCAGCCTTCCTGAACTGTATCACAAGAGACTCATTCGTTAAATGACAGAACAACTGCTAGCGTTCTATGTTACAGATGTTATTATTGACGGATACCTGCAAGCGTTCTACACTAAATTAGATGTATCCGCATTCCACGTGACAAACTGTGTCGTTTAGATATCATCGAATAATCGGTTTCGTAATAGACAATACGCCTGCTAGCGTACTAAACTAGCATTCTATGTTACAGATGTTATTATTGACCAAAACCTGCTTGCGTTCCAAACTAAATTAAAATTAACTATCTACTTGCATTCTGTATGACACAGACATTGTAATTGACTATACACCTGCTAGCGTTCTACATTAGCTATGTATTTATTATACAGATGTTGTTATTGACCAAAACTTGCAAGTGTTTTAATCTAAATCGGAAATAGCTATCTACCTGCATTCTGTGTGATAGACATTCCGATTGACTGAACACCTGCTAGTATTTCTAAACTAGCATTTTATAATTACAGAAGTTATTATTGACGAATACCTGCAAGTGTTTTAAACTAAATCAATACCTTCATTCTATTTACAGATATTCTAAATTACTAACCACCGTTCTGAACTATAATAGATTTTACTAGTTTTCGTCATTGACGAATACCTGCTAACGTTATAAGCTACATTAGAAGACTCTTCTATGTAAAATGTGTTGTTATTGATAAAAACATCTGTAGCCATTCTAATTCATACCAGAACAATCTCCTACAATTATATATGTAACAGAAAATTGTATTGACAAAAATGCCTTATAGCGTCCTCAACTTAATTCTATGTAAGTTGCAAGTATTCTGTGTAACGGACAATTGTAATTGACAAAATCATCTACCTCCGCTGTAAACCGCAATGAAACTATTGAAAAAGTCTAGTAGTATTCTATGTAACGGATATTGTAATTAACACCGGCAATTGTTGTAAACTGTGTTGGAAGAATCCAGGTAACACACGTTGTTATTGATGCGAACACCTGCAATTGTGTTAAATCAAATTAGAATATTCCTGCATTCTATGTAATATACATTGTAATAAAGAAAATCGTCTGCAATCGTTGTAATACTAGCCAGCGTTCAAAATGATATTAGGCAAACGATTGAATACTAGCGTTATCGTTGCTACTAACAATTTGTACATCTGACGAAACCGCTTACGTGTGATGCACGATCTAGAGCGGCGCATGCGCATTGAATTCTGAGATCATCTTCGGGAATATTATTTTTGTTGATTTTGCATCAAATTTTTTAGCCAATCAACGCTGGTTGGTATTGTTTTTCAATATCGCTATCTGTATGCAATTTTTATAAAAAAGTTTGTTGAAAACTAAACGAATCAATCAATTTAAATTATGTCTCACTATTCAGAGTCGAATGTCGCCCTTCCAACATTTGAAGTAAAATTTTTCACGATAGTAGTAACTGCAGATTCATTTAACGCAACTATACACAGTTTGAACACATTTCTTGCTTAAACGCTGTTCATAATTATACAAAAAATTTGATACGACTTGTGAGTTATTTTATTAAATATTTTTGTGATATTTACAATTTGCACTTCTGACGCGAAATTTGTGATCGTTTTAAAAATGTCTATATTTATTTATAATAGGTATCCTTGATAGACGTCCGATGTCAATTATTTAACACACTTTGTTCACATGTTATGTGATTTTTTCATTTAATTTTTAGACCACTCTTATGTTGTCCGTAACAACGGTGGTTAGCGTAGAGCGAGTGTAACACTTGCCGTGCTGTCGACTGTATTGTTATATATAAATTATAATAAGACCACTGTAAATTGTATATTCACTGAGCTCCAGTTCTGCGATTAGATCAAAACCATAATCCCGCTACGATGAATCGAGACTGTCGAAAAAATGAGATATGTCGCCTTATCTACGTCGCAAATTTTGGTATTTTTCTCAACTTTTTTCTCGATATTTTAAGCAGAACTAGAGCCTGCGCATGATTCGTTTTCATGCAACCTAACAAACGTGTGATAAATTATAAAAAGTAAATAACAGTTCTTCCGACGTAATGTTTAAGGATACATTTTTCACCAAAATTTATTCGACTTAACTCATTGTGTGGACTTCAATAGACATAATATCGTCGTAGTTATTTTGTGAATTGTCGCCTATATTGTAGAAGGATAATGCAATGAATGTTTATTGCCATACTAGGAAAATAGAATTAATCAATCATAATGTCTATTCAAAATATCAAATTTGTAGCTTGTATTTGTCCATTTTCTCTGCACGCTATATTATCATTATTAATACGCATCTGAAATATATTTATGAGATATCCATATTCTTCGATCAGGTTTCTTTTATCATTGAACGTACGAGTTTAATAGCATTACGTTACTATATGTCTGCACAGTCGCTGGACTTGAATGGGAACTTGCTGAGACTAGTTGATGATTTTAATTTTGTGCTTTAATGCCGTGGTGTACTTAACAAATTTCCTTGTGCTCGAATTTTATTAGCCGGCCCTTAATTTAATTAACAAGCTCAATGTTTAATTATCACTTACCATTAGAATGGCGTGTGAAATATAGTATTTAGGTAGATAGTTTTGTAATCGTCGCATTATTAGTGTTGTGTAAGCAGCTCAGTGTAGTTTGATCATTGGTTTAGCGACTTAAGACTGATTGGTAATTGTTTTGTGATATTCTCTTGTAGTAGTGTTTTGCTTTTTTTTTTGGTCGGGTTTTCGGCGTTTTCGCGTTACTCGTCATTTTGTATAATGTTATTAAATTACATAATTGTCTATGGTCCTAAATTAAATATTTTGTCTATGTCGTCTCGATTTATTTTTGTTGAAATCTTTCATTATAGCTCGGCAAACTTACGTTAGTTTACTATGAATACAAACGGTTCCAACCGCACAAAGTTAGTAGACGCCATTGCGCTCTTTGTCGTGTCTAGTTCAATAGTTGTAGCGTGAATATGTTTCGTCCCTCATATGTAAATGTTAGCTTTAAATATGTTTTGTAGGTCTGTCTGTGCAATCATAGTGTCTCTTTCGGACATTTAGTGTTTCAAAACCACACTTGATAACAACAGATTAATGTGAATAGAAAAATTATATTCAGACTGTTGAACGCTTCGGCGTTTCAATATTATGAGGTTTAATGCAAATAGAATATGCGGCGACAGAGATAGAATAGTGTTATATGTTTTCATTATAGATTCTCGGTCGAGTTTACTCCTAGTTGTAAATGTGTGTTATGAAATATACAATCGAGGAATTTCACGACCTTTACGAGTTCGAGACGTGGAAAGCTTATATTTCTTATCGATTTTGGATCTATAATAGACGTAGATGGTTGGACTGTTTGGATCTGTTCGAAATACATTGACGGCTGCAGTATTGAATTGTGTGTGTGCGAGTATGTCAAACGTCCATTTACCAATTAGTGTACGGAATTCCTCTTCTGTATGTTGCTTGTGAGATGATGATGATGATGATGATGGTCAGGACGTGTCCTGCTCTAACACTTCAAGTGTTGCCACCAACGTTATTGGGCGTAGCGGTTATGTCGGATCAGTGAGACAATGCGCTCTTAATGCCGTTCAATTTTGATTTTCGATTTACGTTATGTAATTTATATATCTAATTGCGTACTATTTTAAGGGGTTTTTGACTTTATTTAGTTTTGACTTGCGATATTTACATTTTTGTACTTGTGTTTCCTTTTTTGTGTTACAACATATCGTATATATATATATGTTTTGTAGTGTCTATTCTTGTTTCTTTTTTGAGGTTGAAATGTTTTTTTAAATGTTTCTAATCAACTATTGACGAATTAATTTTGCGAAGCGTTAGCCATGTTTGCGGCCGGTGTGTAAGATATGTAGCTGTCGAGAACTTTAATGTGGCAGATCGGTGTTATTTTTGATACTTAATTGTACTATTTTAAATTTTATAGAGAGACCATTAATCGAGCACTGCCTCCTAAGTGACATCACATGTGTGCAATAATTGTTAGTTAATAAGACCAGACCTCTCTAGAGGGTGATAATTAAATTCGTGTAGATTGTTTCAAACGTTTAGCGGTAAGGGTCGCGCGTGAACTCCGTAAGGAGTAAAATCTTGTGTAACTGACTGTGCACACGTGGGCGGGTCGTGCGAGTTATTTTAGGCCTTGTCTACAAAGTTGTAGAGATCGTTATTCATTGACATCTATTATACGAGTACGCTGGGCTTGCTGGTTGTATTCGAATGTTAAAACAAAACCAATTGCATAGAAACTTCTACAGATACTAGAAAAAAATATATATATACTTACACATATGTCGAATGTATCTTTTATAATCACTTACAAATGACAGCTACCAATTTTTTTTCATCGTGAACATGTGATTTATTTGACATCGACATTCGAGCTTACATACCCATAAACATCACACTAATTAAATATACGACATTTGTCGATATTTTAATATTGTTTATTACATATATTAATATACATTCTAAAATAACTTTATTGCTATTTCATGCCTAAACCTAAGTAATATAAGCGAAATATAATAATAAAATTTGTAAATACAATTTTTTAACACAGTAGTATTATATAATATGTTTTCATCCTAAAAGATATAAGCGAACTTCGCGCAGACCAAGTCGCGAGAAGAAAGTTTGTTTTAGAAAAATTAATTAATTTTTACAAAGAGGGGGGAACACTAAAATTAGGTAATGGCCAATTTGTTGGAAGTCGTCATTTGTAATTTTTGTCTTTCGACTACATTGCGGAAGAGTTAAAGTGCGATTGTTGACACGGATACTCGTATGCGCCGAAAGAGAAAGTACCAGGGTCGTCTGCTCAAGTAACTTCATCTTAATTCTTTGTACCGCAAATCGGCAGTGCTCGTATTGCTGTGTTTCGGTGATATTTTGCAGTGGAATAACTAGATATCGTGACTTTACACCTTATGTCGCAAGCAATGTATACTGTGGTACTTGTAACAATTGCATATTTGATCCAAATCTCAGTCACTGTAACCACTTACCATCAGGTGGAAATTTACTTGTTATTCAATATAGAGCTTTAATAATATGAACTTAAAGTCTGGTATACCTGTATAATAGATGCTAGTTAATTGTCTTGGCGTTTGAGTGTGTCCGGTCGTAAGGTCTCACTGATCGCTCCGTTAGCGATAGCAGGTCGGCACGTCGGTAGCAGGTGTGCGTGGCTGGTGGCGGTGGTCGGGCGCGGGGTTCGGTCGTGACTCGTCGGTCATCGGTCGTAACTCGTCGGTCATCGGTCGTAGTCCGTCGGCTACAGAACAAAGCGGCGATAGGAATCATATTAGGTTAATGTGGCATCGTGTGTACAAACAAACTTCTCAGCGAGACATTATCTACTTTACCCCTCCCCCCTTTCAAATGTCCCCCTCTTTTAGTTTATGTGACGTTCGAGTACGTAAGAGCAGTTGTGTAGTTTAGTGTAAGATTTCGAGTTTTTATTTTGTTAACAAAATCCTCTCGCCGCCGAACACCACCCTTAGTTTTTAAGTAGGTTTATTTGTGACGGTCGTGATCCTGCTGTAGTTCTCGTTGCAATTCACAAATTTGTACGTTGTTATCTTCGATAGTAGTAGCGAGTGTTCGCTAATCGTCAGTTCAGTATTCGTCCTCCCGTCGTGGTCCGATCAAAATGTACGAAACGGCGTTAGATGCATTTTAATGATTAGTTTTAATATTTTGTTTCTTTAATTGACGATACGGTGGTGTTCGACGGTGATTCGCTGTCCTCTTAGCAATTGCGGGTAGCATACTGGCGTAGTACAAATGTATGAGTGGTGAAGCACTTGAGGGCGCGAGTCGCGACGTTGGCGCTGATATGCGGGTACAATTACAATAGGCGATTACGCGAAAACTGAACTGCCACGCTTCAATATTGCAAATTTGGTATAACAGTCACTATAATATTAGAAACATTAGTTTTAGAAATGAAACTTGTTCGTCGATAACTATATCTTTGACGATAACGTCTTAGCGACGTTTCGTTTTCGTAACAATTTGAAACGCTTTTAAACATTGTAAAACACTTAAACTTATACTGTGGCAGTTCAGTTTCGAATTTACTATTTCGTTGTTTCCGGTTGTGTAGTAACTCTTACTGTCTTTTGGTAGTACCAGGGACGCCAGCGTCGAGTTGACAATGCTGCGTCGATTAAAGCCTTGTCTGTTAACTATGTGTATACAACCTAGTCATAGTATGAGCTTGTTACGATCGCTGAGCAGTTGTGGAGCAGTCTGTATATGCTATATGCTATGCTGCGTACGCGCATACGGGACCGTAACGCATGCGTTTGTGTATATCAACTCGTAATCAGGTCTGTCCGCTTTTTAATCGTAACTGACTGTGGCAAGACTGCCAGAAAACCTAGCGTCTAATGCTAGCTTAGAAATACTAGCTTTCTACCCGCGGCTTCGCCCGCATGAATTTCGGGATTGGGTCTATAGACGGTTAAGGGTCATAGCTTTTGCCCACGGCTACGCGGAAGTCTGTTTATAGCGCGAAGGTTTTATCGCGCTTTCCGTGGGACTATCCGTTTTTTTCGAGATAAAAAATACCGCAAAACCTTGCTCAAGAATCACTCTATCTATTGATGAAAACCGCATGAAAATCTGTGCAGTAATTTTTAAGCGAAGCCTTTATTGCGCATCCCGTGGGATCTGTCGATTTTTCCGGGATAAAAAGTAGCCTATTATTTAATCCGGATTTTTATCTTTACGTCTGCAAAATTTCAAAGCAATCTGTTCAGTAGTTACGGCGTGAAAGCGGAACAAACAAATAAACTCACTTTCCGATTTATAATATTAGTAAGGATTTAACAATAATAAATAACTCTCATAATCGAAACGATCATAACATCAACCAAAATATCACACCCATTTTCAAGGGTGCTTTTGAAATTGTGCCTAATTTCCTTTTAAGGTGCGTGAACGTTCGGTTTGTGCGCACAGATTAGCGATATCTCCCCGTCACTGATCAAAGAATCTTCTATTAATGTGATTTTTATATATCGTCGGCTCGCAAGAAGACTGTCGTAATTCAAAAAAAATGCATTGTTATGTTTTCGCAATGAAACAATTTCAATTTTTCAATAATAATAATAAATGTCTATATAATAATAAAGCTGTAAATAATATGGTTACTAATTATTTAATGAGATCGAGATCTGAGTACATTATATCCAATAAAATGTTTTCATGCTTCCCCTGAAGGTTTGTGTCTTTTGAGTTATGACAGTCTTCTTCCAAGCCGACGATATCTGTAAATATGATTGGAAAAGAAATTATATTTTTAGAAAATTAAACGTTTGTATGTTATTTGTATACGAATATTATTTAACCATCGCTCTATTTAAAATGCCTAGTAGTCCTTTCCTTCTGGCAACTTTGCCACATTACGAAACGTACACGTCTGTCAATAGCGCAGACTTCACCCGACTGTTCAGCGCATCGTCGATCCCAACGTCACTTTCTCGTTGTAAAGCGTTAGTTGTCTCGGAAGATTACGTAGTGATATTTTTGAAAATCATTAAATTAGTGTTTTATTATTATTATTGAAACAAAACTATTTGGACCATTGCCTAGTTGTATCTACGCTTATTTTTGCCCCTCCCTCGGAAATTATTTATATTGGATAATTGATTGATTTTTAAATATTTTATATTCCGTGTATTTTTTTAATTATTATTATTATGTATATCAAACGATAGGTGCTGTTGTATTTAATTATAATATTACTAACGCGTTTGTGATAGAAATAAGCCTCTCTTGTAAATCTATCGGATGTATTATTATGAAGAAAATTTTATGCCAAATCATGAAAAGGGTATATTGAATTATTACTTTTAGGATAAATCGAGTTAAAATGAAGTTTTATACTAATCAAATTTTACTACTGATCCTGTATAATTTTTCTAAGTACACATAGATTGTAAAGTCATATCATTATGATCTTGTACTAGTGCTATGTAAATGATTGTAGAGTTTTAAGAATGTTGCCACTCGTGGAGTTGAAATGTTGCCGAGCGCTGCCACGAGCACAAATGGCAGGTAAGTGAGATGTTAATAAACGTTCTGGTTAATATTTCAACTGCACAACACAACTTTGCCTTCAGAGTTTCCTAATTATTAAATGTATGATAAATATCTTAAAATTTGTTATGACCATAATTTATTTGTACATCAACCGCGAAATATTGTATCATGTGACTGTTATTGCATTTATGATGTCGGTATTTGAAATCAATATGAATAATGTAATTTATTATCCTTCGATGACTAGTTCAGATGTTTGATGATTCAAAGAACATAAAAGATTCCCGCGCGCGTAAAGATTTGGCTATTCTACATGTTACGAGTTATATTTGAGCATAAAGAGTTACTCCCTAGAAAATACAATTGGAAAAATAACGTTGCGGCTTTAAATCTAAAACGTTAGTAGGAATTTTGTCTCGATCCATTGGATCGTTCATCTTTTTCTTGTATGTATTCATACAAGAAAAAGGTGATCGATTTGTTTGGATTACCATTTGGTTTGAATTATTATTAATAAGACGTTTATACATTTTTAACTATACACTGATAACTATTTTTCTTTGTATTATTTACAGAGATATATTTGATTATAGATTTGCGTAATATTATCTACAGTATATTTATCACTTTCAAATAATATCACAAAGCTAAACTCTTGTATTCGTTTTAGATTGAAGCGATGATTTTTGTTATTTCATACAATTATCTTCTGGGGGATATCTCTTAATGGGGGATTTTCCGAGGGGCATTATTGAGTATTACAAAGGCGTGTTCAGAACTTACGTTCGAGTGCATTCTAAAGGTGTATGCATAGTAACCGAGCCGTTCTGAACTTTCGAATACAAAACTCTGGACACGCGACTAGCAACGTCTATGGCCGTTCAACAGCTCTGAGTAATGCAACTAAATTCTAAAGTAAATTTCAAAAATATGCAAATTACTAATTATTTACATTCATGATATATCTATTTGATGTGATTATTTTCTATGCAGATAAATTGGCATTCATTATTAATATGACGGTATTCGTCATTTCTTGTCTGGGCTTCATTAACATCGAGAAGATTCGAAGTAAAAAAAATAACCGACCAGTGCAAGTGTGAAAATTACTAAGATCCTTTGCCTCAGAACGCGGCTCAAGCTTGGTCGTAGGAGGCACTTGTGTTTGTCCCCACATTCAACGTCACGTAGATTATAAACAGTATTCATGAAATTCCATCGATTAAGTATAAACCTATTTGATATTTTCTCTTCTTTGGCTTGTCTACACTACATAGACGTTTGCCTTACGAATAAAATATGTGCTAATAACATTATTACGTTCAAATTATGTCATGCGATAAATCAACATAATATCTTTGGCATACCTATATTATGTCAACATTTAATTAGCTGTCAGAAAATCCCTCATTTAGTTGCGACTTTTCGTTCATTTATAACAGTTATATCTAGGTAGTAGTTTCAAGAGCTTAGTTTACAATCTCAAATCGGCAGTATTGAAATATACAAATACATTTAGATAGATGTACTTTTGGAGCACTAAAATCTTCACAGTCTAAAAATTCTATTTTGACAGGTGTCATCCCCGTTATTTATTTGTCAACGTGTCACAATTCGGACAGATAAACTATGACGGTATCACCTGTCCGAACGGGTTTCTTAGAATGAGAAGACATTATCATGTCTAGTTCTAGAATATTCAAGCCAGTTCTAAATTAACTAGACTATGGATTTTGATTACGATAAGCTAGAATCGTGGTGCTTCAAAAATACGCAACCCGAAAACGCGGGACGCGTAAGTGTCGCATACGAATAACGAGAGCTTTATTGTAACAAGTTTATCTTATTTGTAGTAGAACATATATGATCTCTTTATTTTTAATAGTAATTTTGATGGACATTTTTACTTAATACATAGTTATAGCAGTGTAGTGTTTGAATAGAATTGTTTAATAATATGATCGCACATTACGTTTGTTATACGCTCGCGCGCAAAGAAACTGCTTACTTGGTAAAATCTATGTTATGTCTTTTTTATCGTTTACAAGAAATTCAAATGACAGGCATGCGGTCCAATCTTTGCTGTCAGTGCTCATGTGAGTGTGCTTGAACTCATTATAATTCAGTTCTGGACACACTTATCTATTACATGTTTGATTACGTTAGACAGCCTCCACACGAATATGGGGCTATCCACAGATTACTTTACACGTTAAGAGGGGCGGGGGGATCGCGCAAATTGTGACTTTATGTGACAATTGGGTGGGAGGATTCCTAAATTGTGTGACATCATATTTAAAAATGAAACTTCAAAGTTTTACTACACAATATTTGAACTACTAACTTTCGATATCTATTAATAATTTCAGAATGTAAAATTGCAATACATGTTAAAAATATGCATAGGAAAGTCCCAGAAACGTAAGCGAGGGGAGTCAAAAATCATTAAATTTGTGGATGGCCTCTAATTATGGTCGTTTGCATGTAAAAACGTGAATGCGAACAGCGGATCTCGGACCACACCTTTGACATTAACGCTTGTATATGTATATGTCAATTTTATCTAAGAGATATAAAAAAGCCGACATTAGATTGCTCTCAGAGAATATTTTTGAAAAGAAATTTTAAATACCACTAATTTTGTACCTACCCCAAAAGTCTGAGAATACTCAATGTTTTTTATGTCGTCGAATTTGTCTATAGTTTCTTTGATTGCGAGTTTATTTCATTGTCAATGATTATAATGAAGCCATCCAAAAAAAAACTTACACCCATTTGTTAGCGTTTTTGAAAGTTCTCACTAGCGGCACACAGCTCTATTCTGTTGATTTGCCTATTTTTCATTTTTTACTAGAATATCATCTGTAATGTGTATTAGTGTACATACTTAATCTATAATTTTGTTATAATCAACTGTTTATATCTGTAAATACTTCTTGTCTATGCCTTGTTTTTATTCACTTCTGTTTTCGTACGCATAGTGAGAGATTTCAACAGCGTGTATATTTTGTGTTGACATTTCGTATCGTGAAGCGCTGGATACCACGAAAGCCTTCTTAATGTCTGTATATTTAATTTGTAAATATGTAATTTCTATAACAATTAATGCTAAACAACGAGCGAGCCGTTTCATATGATTGTCAGCCGTTGGGACTTCTGCGCACACAGATCTATCTACGAGGAGACGGCTTAGTGTTTATAAGTCAGGTGTATCACAACAGACATTCCACAGGCCCTATCGTATTAGCTCAATACAAAAGACTGTTTGAGACTTTAAAAAATGATATCATGATATTTTCTGAAGCACCAGACGGTGATTTAATGATAAGATCGAATGTTTAAACTCACTAGTATGTAAGGACAAATGCTTTACGTCACTGTGATAGACAATACAAATTTACCTGAGAGGCACCACAGGCACGGGAACAGATGTCTGACGAAGGGATTGTGACACGCTACTAATGCAAAATACATCAATGGGTCCCGTTAACGACTAACTGGATTCAGTGATGTATTCCGAGACACCCTCGACGGACTTCTATTGAAATAAGTCAGGAGCCGTTATGGTGTAACTAACCAGTTGCTTCTAAATTCGACCTTATGTATAAGAATTTCGAGCTTTATTTACACAACCAGGTGACCAATTTTATCATCATAAAAAAATTTAACCTGCTAAAATAGCTAATAAATAATATAACTAAGAAACTCACGCTGCACTGTGAAATCTCGACATAAATCGAATCCATAAAAATAGAA
This sequence comes from Scirpophaga incertulas, assembly GCA_036419045.1. NCBI lineage: Eukaryota > Metazoa > Arthropoda > Insecta > Lepidoptera > Crambidae > Scirpophaga > Scirpophaga incertulas. Next base: position 34,245,145 of record CM071630.1, read on the forward strand.
GATTTAACAACAGAACTGAGTAATATTTAATTAAATTATCGTGAAGAAACTTGCAATACATTATGAACCAGCTATCGAAGTGAAGTTGTAATATCAAAAACTAAACAACAGTCTAAACGTTTCTATATGCTTTGATAAGTCGCAGCGCTAAAAGCTTTCTTTCTCCAATTCATTTCTCAGACTTATGTAGTAAATTATACAAATAACCGTGGTTATATAGCAAAAGTTAAATATTTTCTGATGAGTAAAATGAATATTGAGATGTGGGTTTCATTATTTTATATTTTAATTGCAATACGTACTCAGTTTTATTGGTAAAATATTTACATTAGCATTTAGCGGAAATAACAAGGTACGAAGGCGCTAATCCTCGGCCATATCAAGGGATTTACATTACAATAGTAATACAGATATTTAGTATATAGTTACTTAGAAATCCGTGGCAACAACTGGTTCTTGATATAGGTTTCAGTCGAAAGGAAATACAGGTGGTTTCTTTTCGTGTACTGAGTTGAGTGTGAAGTCCGTCGAAGGTGGGCTTGTGGTGTTGTATCGTTGTATCGTGAGTACAAAACGTATGTGCAGAAGTTCGGCGTCGGCTCGACGCTGCGTCTTGTCGGGCGCGGCCCGCGTCTCGCTGTGCTGTTTGTTGACACATTATGTATATTTGAATGAATCAAATTATAAAAGAATATGAATTTTACGAATCGTTTCATTTTGTAACCTGCAACACATCTTCGGTGGGGACGCCATGTTTTTATACGTAGGCAAATGCAAACACATGCTTCGTATTAGAGGCTAACACGAGGTTATGTCGGACTCCACTAGTCGATGACGAGATACAACTAAACCCTTACGCTGCATCTCGTCTTCACGCCCTAATCGACGAGTATACTTTCATTTTATACTTCATGGTCCTTTTTTTTGAGGGGGCAAAATGCGACCTTATGCATCATGACACCGCGCTGGCAACGCGCTAAAACCCCCCGAGTTCTCTGGACCCATACGGGGCACATGGCGGGGTGAGCTCTCGCGATTCGACCGCCATGTGTCCCGGAAACTTTCATGGTCCTAATGATGTCAGTCTTAGCGAGTCATTACTAAGGTCCCTGATCGTCTGGCGGTGAACTGCGCAGATACACATGAATGGCTCTCACTACCATAGTGCCAAGTGTCAGGTTTGCCAGCTCTTTGTAACGCGGGGAAGGGTTACTTCCCCTCTACCCACAATCGTTTCGGGTGATGAGGCCCTCGGTAATCTCCATCGCCAATAGGACGGCACGAACGTAGTGTACGAGGGGTGATCCAAAAGTAATGAGAATAGGTATATTAAAATAACTATATACTTAAAAATTAAAATTATTTTTCTACATAATCTCCTAACAGTTCGATACACTTAGTCCATCTCTTTTCTAAACTAACAATACCTTTAAAAAAAATTCATTATCTTGACTCTCCCAAAATGCCTCTACAGCGGCCATCACTGCGTCATTATCTTCAAATTTCTTGCCCCGGAGGTGTTCCTTGAGCCGAGGAAACAAATAAAAGTCGCTGGGGGCTAGATCTGGAGAATAGAGTGGGTGCTCCACCAACTGGAAGCCGGCTTCTTGAATGGCAGCCATTGCAACTTCAGCTTTGTGTGCAGGTGCATTGTCTTGATGAAACAGCACTTTTGCGCGCAGTTTACCCCGTATTTTTTCCATGATGGCCTCTCGTAATCTTTTAATTTGTTCAGCATAGTAGGAGCCTATTATTGTAGCTCCCTTATCAAGGTATTCAACCATAATTATTCCCTCGGCATCCCAGAAAACAGATGCCATAACCTTGCTAGCAGAGCTTGAAACTTTGAATTTCTTTGGTGTCGGTGAGGATGGCCTTTTCCATGTCATTGACTGTTGTTTTGTTTCGGGATCAAAATGATGAATCCACGTTTCATCCATAGTCACAAATCGAGCCAAAAAAATTTCTTGATCAGCCTGGAACATTTCAAGATTGATCCTTGAAATGTCAAAGTCGTTTTTTCTTTTGTTCGTCGGTTAACATTCTCGGGACCCAACGCGCGGAGACCTTTCTCATGTTCATCTCGGTAGTTAAGATCCTTTGAATGCTACCAAATGAGATGCCTGTGTTCTCAGCTAAATGTCGAATGGTCACTCTTCGGTGCAGTTGTAGAATATGGAGGCGCAGAGTCCCCTAATGTTTCCACCAAGTCTGTATGAATGTCTTTGGTGGACATTTTTTTCAAGCAGAAGTATTTGATGACGCTTCGTACTTCTTGTTTCTCCATTTTGGTGTTATCACTCCGACTGCTCGTATTCAAATGAATGTAACTTTTAAAAATGACGTCCTATTTCGACGAGCTTGTGCAGGACCAGGGAGTTGAACAAATATTTTTTCTGAATTTTATTATATTTAGAAATATCCGTTTATCATTACTTTTTGATCACCCCTCGTATGTTCTGTAAGAAACATCAAGCTAGCAGCAATTGAGAAAAAGGCATTAATAGAATTTATTGTTGTGGCTATCTGCTCTAACTTGCGTATAGAGTACAATAGCGATAATATCAGTTCGCAGAGAAAAAACATAATTTTAACAAAATCAAGGTTTCATATTTCCCTGTTATTTTCTCTAACTATACAGAATTAAATGTTTTTTGAATATGAAATGAAGAAAGGCTTTAGCTCTGTCCCTATGTTTTGGATTTTTTAAATGGTCATGTGACTTGATACTGGATGTCTAATCACACCAAATCTTGATATTTTTATATCTCTTTCAACATTTATAAATAAAAGGCCAATCGTAGTCTAACCATAACTTTTATGTTGAATGATATCGAATGTTTTTTCTTTCGTTAATTCTATGCTGGCATAATTCTAATATTTTCAGTTTGCAGACAAATAGTATAAGAAATTAAGAAACAGTATTGTCAAAAAATGCAATTTTCGACAATTAATATATTTTTATTATGTAGTTTATGTAGCCGGTTCTAAAAACATTTAGGTTAGATGTCTTAAGTTATATTGTAGTTCTCTTAAGAAAAAAAAAAGAGAATAAAAATTACAGGCAAAACTGCATGCTACAAGCTAGATTCATATAAATCAATTAAAAATAAAATCTGTTAAATATGAACAAGGTTTCATTGGGTAAAGATATGAACTTTTTCTATACTGCTTCAGTAGAATTTTATTATTTATAGTTTGCTTACAGCCTAACAAAAAAATGCTCACAGTCAAATATCCAATCTGATATGCATAAAGAGGAAACAATAATATATTAAGATGGAATAAAAACAGCAAACTAATAATAAAAATTTATTATGTATAGAATATCCCTAAACTAAAAGTATAATACAATGCTATTTTATTGCATTTTAAATATATTTAAACACTACATCTTGGAAACTGTCAACAGTTTGCAGTTCTAATGTAACAGGACACTGCAGCCAGTTGGCTAATAACTCCTCTGAGTAGCCAAGTAAAAAGTACATTTTTGTTGGAGATACTGCTCGTCTTACAATGGCAGCTACTCTAATGTGGTTGAACTGACGTTTTATTATTACCTGTAAAGTGATAATTTATTATAACTATTTTGTGCTAATACGTAAATGTTATGATTAAAAACTGACAAATAAAAACACCCAAATCATGGACAAAAAAATAAAAAATGTCTATGAATGACTGGTCTACGAATCGGATGATTCTGGTCCACGGTTGATCTAATGCATTATTCATTAATCAAATTTTATACATACAATTAAAGCTCCTACCATGAAGGACAACATTCTGAGGCAACCTGCAGAGATGTATGTAGACAAACAATTCCTACTGGGCCAATGTGGCTGACAAAGGCCCTAATCACTCTAACATAGTAAGAGTAGAATCTGACCCCCTGTGGGGAAGTATATGAGCTGTGATGATATGCATTACATTTACAATGTAGACTGTTTTTCACAATTAATTTTAATCAGCTTTAAAATAATGATAATTGTTATGGATTGATTTTTAATAAAATCAAAATCTACATGCTGTAAGAAAACTTAATCACTATGAATCAGAATATAACTGAGAAATTTTATTTCAAACATCTTTGACAAAAATTAAGTAAGAAAGTAAAAAATTATGGAAAGCTCATTCAGATTATCTTGTCTGCCCCAATATATAGAGTTAAAATGAAAATCAAAACTTCTGTTATTCAAACAGCAAATTTTAAAATTGACGTAAATCTACTTCAACCTAGTAAATGAAAAAAAAAAATACATACTTCACTACACACAAGTCCATGCCAAGTGCCACTCATAAACCTTCTGATGAACTCGTCTTCTATTGCAGTTTCAGATCTACGTAGGCCACCTTTGATATTTGCTGTAATAGGTAATTTATACTTTATTGTTATTAATTTAGCTTATTTTATATATATTTGAAAGATGCTCCTGATGTCCAAGAAAGAATTGATAACTAGAGTATAGTTTCCTAGAAATAATATTTTTTTTTAAATAGAGATAAAGAAAATAATATTTTTATTATTTGTGTATATTTGGCACATACAAGTATTCCATGAATTCCAAGTTTTGCGATGGGCAATGTAGTGTGGTGGGTTTGCCATTTCATATGTGAGAGGCTTGTCTCGCTTCTTTGATATTCTGTACTTTCCGGATACAATTCTGCATAATGGTAGTGATGTATGGATTTGTGACGATCTTATAGGTGACCATGGTAATAGTTGCACTTTTGGAGATATTGACTGAAAATTTGTAAGAATTACATTAATTAAACAAAGAGGGCACTAAATGAAAACTCCGATAGTGTATTTCATCCATAAAGTACTTTAAACTTCCAAACCTGGACTAATTTAGCTAAAGCGATGTTCATCTTTATCTACTAAAAATAAAAACATTATCAATCAGTCTGAACGGTGATATGACATTTGAACAATAATTTCATAATTTGAGGTTAGTTTAAATTTTTTAACCACTACATTTAGGTAGGATGTCAAGGCAATTAGCTTATACAGTCTTTGTTAAATACACTTTGTTAAACAAATGTCTAACTTAGGTGTAAAATACCATACTCAAACGAGAAGGTATATTGAATAATAAAGTGATAAGCTAATGAAACCGTGATTTTAGAAAATGTGCAAGTTCAAAAGATCTTTATGTAGTACTAGCTTTTCCCTGCGACTTTAGTTTTACCTAGTTTTCGTTTTGTTATTGATCCTAAGAGTCAGATGTCTAGTTGATATTCACAATTAATTGGAACTTACTTGTATTCGTCTTACTTATATACAAAGGTACGATTAATTAAATAAAATAGGTACATAAAATAATTATAAGCCAATCCTGATTGAAATCCCAACTAATAATATTATAAATGCGAAAGTGTGTTGTTTGTTTGTTTGTTTGTTTGTTTGTTTGTTTGTTACCTCTTCACGCTTAAACTACTGGACCGATTTCAAAAATTCTTTCACCTTTGGAAAGCTACATTCTCCCCGAGTAACATAGGCTACTTTTTATCCCGGAAAAATCGACAGATCCCACGGGATGCGCAATAAAGGCTTCGCTCAAAAACTACTGCACAGATTTTTATGCGGTTTTCATCAATAGATAGAGTGATTCTTGAGGAGTTTTGCGGCATTTTTATCTCGGAAAAACGGATAGTCCCACGGGAAGCGCGATAAAATCTTCGCACCATAAACCGACTTCCGCGTATATGTAGCCGTGGCAAAAGCTATGACCCTTAACCCTCTATACACCCAATCCCGAAATCCACGCGGGCGAAGCCGCGGGCAGAAAGCTAGTACATACATACAATAGTGCCTTATAACTGCGAATTGCAATACTAATATGTTTTTATTTGTAACTTCATTTTTATTAGAAATGCCCGCGGCTTCGCCCGCGTGGATTTCGGGATTGGGTGTATAGAGGGTTAAGGGTCATAGCTTTTGCCCACGGCTACATATACGCGGAAGTCGGTTTATGGTGCGAAGATTTTATCGCGCTTCCCGTGGGACTATCCGTTTTTCCGAGATAAAAAATGCCGCAAAACTCCTCAAGAATCACTCTATCTATTGATGAAAACCGCATAAAAATCTGTGCAGTAGTTTTTGAGCGAAGCCTTTATTGCGCATCCCGTGGGATCTGTCGATTTTTCCGGGATAAAAAGTAGCCTATGTTACTCGGGGAGAATGTAGCTTTCCAAAGGTGAAAGAATTTTTTGAAATCGGTCCAAGTTTAAGCGTGAAGAGGTAACAAACAAACAAACAAATAAACAAACAAACAAACAAACACACTTTCGCATTTATAATATTAGTGGGATTAGATCACCGTATTCTTGTCAAACCTTGTGTGCGAGCATACTCTTGTTATCGAATTTTTATCGAGTATGTCGATCTTCTCTGGCAAATCGCTGGTCGAAAATCACAACCGTTAATCCTTTATTATGTTAAGCTAAAGTTGAGGGTTCAGAATAAAATATCATACCTCTTACTTTCTATTAATTTGGTCAGAGTTTTATTCTACTCATAATTTGGGCTAATTTTCAAAATCAGCTTATTTTTGACGCATTGCAAGATGCTACACTATTATTCCTATTGACCTTATTTGTTACTCGAATAAACCCACACAAAGCCACATTTTACAACAGATGGACCAGTATTCGTTTCTTTTCCTGTAATTGATGGTACGTAAGTATTAATATAATCGCCGTTCAGCTCCGTTCGACATGGGTGTCCGAATGCCCAAACTCGTTATCAATATCGATCCTTGACGAAAAACGTAAGTATATAAAGTAGGGTAGAGTTTTTAAGATAAAGCTTCAAAGTTCACAAGTTCTCCTACACGCTAGTATCCGACTGGATTTGTTTGATGTCCAAACTCCTGAATAATATCGTCGTCAGTGAAAAGCTTAAAATAAAAGGATAGAATTCCCAAGAACTTTGCAGTTACATGTTCCCCCAGACGTATGTAGAAACGATGTCTTATCCTGCGACATCTCCCGTGTAAGGTTAACCTGCAACGTATGTAGGGACAAAATTATACAATAGAACTATTTAGGGGAGGAAGTTGCCACATGTGTGGGGATGATTACACTGTTGTTGGGGATTTTGGGGACGATGAGTTATGAAATATGTTAGTTTGCAATTTGCAATTTGGTTTGAAACATTTGGGCAGTATTAATAAACTATTTTTTAATCTAGTAAAATATCGTTGTTGTCTTGTTGTGTGTTTCAAAAAATATTTTACGTTAGAAAGAGAAAAAACAGATTAAATAGTCGGGCTTAACTTAAGTTTATTAATAAAAAAGTAATCTATAATTTTTATGATAGCTAGTTTAATTAAACACTGCGTTTTACGTCTTCAGATAAAACGATTGATTAGCCGTATTATTTCCAATTTAAGTACGAGGTTATTTGGTGAAAAATGTTTATTTGGAACCGATATTGGATTATAGCACATCTATTAATGTTATTGAAAGGTATGTTCTAGAACATTTTAACGTTCATTAAAATATTACATGGGTAAGGTGCCAGATAAGAGTCAGGAGACGTATTTTTGAATCATTATACGTGAATTTGGAATTCGAATTCGAATACAAATCGTGCGCGAAATTATTTTCCACTGCTTACAATTTTATAGATTTTTGAATTACTCGAATTCAGTGTTGTCATTAAGAACAAATTCTCAATTAAATTCCGTTTCACGCAGAAAAATTCAAAACCACAACAATAAAAACAAAAATCTGGCGATGTGACACGTGACACGTGACACGTGAAACGGAACACTGTCAAGGTCACGTCATCGTTGGATATTCTACTAGTAGAAATAAAAAACGAGTGGGTTGAACCACTCGTTGCATAACGCACGAAATGAAAATTCAGAAATAGTGAATTCGGTAATTCGTATATGAATCTCACGATTTCGAATGCGAATTGGTTTTCTATTGTTTCAAAGATTCGTCTCCAGGTCGTAAATTAAACTTTACGAAAAAATCTCTCAGATGAGATTTTTTCGTAATATTATAACGTGGGGTTCATAAAAAACGATATACAAATATTCACAAAGTTTATTATCGTGTAGGGAATGTTTCGTGTCTTGTTTACCCTCATATAATGATTCCATGTTTGAAAAAAACAATAGTCAGATTCATTATTGTAAAAATTTGCCAAAATTAGCCGAAATTGAGTTATCATTAGAAATGTAACGAATAGAGATTTGATTGAATATTCGGCCATGACCTCAACCTAATTATTTAGGTAAATTTTAAGCCTTTTTAAAGATAACTTTTACAAAATTACTAACTTTATATAAGTACAATAATCTTAATTACATCGATATAATATAATTTAAACATAAAGTAATTATTTTAGATGCTGTTCAAGAAGAAGTAACTAATAGCAATACAACTGCCTTAAAACAGCCACCTCAAATAGATCTTGTGAAACAAATAACTGAAAAAGTCTACAATATATCTAAAATGTACATAGATGAACCGAACTCATTCGGGGAAAACCCTTTGATTGATCTTAAGAGGAAAATTGCTGAAATAGTACAAAATAATTATAACTTAATGCAGGTCCCGCCGAACAAAATTGCAACTCTCACAGATATAATTATACGCGGAGTAGAACTTATGATGAAAGACTTAGATAACGGAAGAAAAAATATGAAGAATAACTTATTGCAGAACACCGAAAATACAATGCGTATCGATGTAAGCCATGAAGATCAGGAGAATAACCAATTTACATTAACTATAGAAAGAGAAGATACAAATTCAACAACGAAAATATCAAATAGATATGGAGTTACTACGTTACCATATTGTGGCACTGCTCTTGTCGAAATATGTACAGATGTCAAATTATTAACTCAATTTGTGTGTAAATCTACTGGTAAAGTACTATCGTTAAAAAATGTTTGTGACGGAGCCGTAGATTGTGCTAGCGGGTCTGACGAAGAAAACTGTTTGGAGAAAGGTATAAAATTTAAATTATTACATAACCACTTTGGGGAATGTCAGATTATGAAATATAATTGATTTCCTAAATAAGAAAATATGCAAACCAAATATTTGACTCGCTTTGGAGTCTTCGGATAACGTGCATCGTGTTTTTTTAAAGTCACAAACCAATGAGATTACTATAAATTGGAAATAATGTGTAAGGCAGATTTAACAATATATAACATTAATATTGCACCTCTGCCGGCAAACAAAGGTTAACGGCCGGTTTCTGAAACGCATGTTATGTTAACACGCTGTTAACACGTTTACTACTTCTTATTAAACGCCAAATATATGAGTAAATAACCAAAAAATAGTCAATTAGATAATTTTACACTATAAACCCATTCAGTAACCAGCTGTTATCCATACATCTAACATTTAATGAGAGATTAACAACGTGTTAACATAACATGCGTTTCAGAAACCGGCCGTAAGTTTTTTATAGTATATAAACTATACAATATTTTATAGTATAAAAAATATACAATATTTTATAGTATAAAAAGTACATAATTTAATCAAACTAATTTAGGTATAAACCAGTGATTCCCAAAGTGGTATATATCGACCCCTAGGGGTCTATGAAAAGAAAGATTTGGGGTCCATGAAATGAGAATGGGGGTTCATAATAATGGATCTCAACATTCACTGATAGTATCTATTTAATCTATTTACTTACATTATATTTATTTTCTAATATAAAGACATATACATTATTTATAAAAGTACCTATGAAGTAAAAAAATATTATATATGCTAATAAAATTTTGTATGTTGTCAGGTCAGTAAGTAGCGAGTCTACTACCGTAAAACATGGCAAAGGGTCCACGACACAAAAAAGTTTGGGAACCTCTTATATAAATTATGATATAGGATTATAAATAATAATTCCACTTTAAAATACTTCTAAATTATAAATAACAAATATGCTGTACCTGGAGATCTACGAGGACCTACTGGTACTGTACCCCAGAACGTGGGTAACTTTACCCCGATAGATTGCCAAACTAGTTGGTTAGAGACTTCGGTTAATAGCGCTGATAATTCTTTTTTGTCCCCACGGGCTCATAGCTCCTACTGGGAACGACACAAATATGTAATATAGTATAGACCAATATTATAATATTTGTACCCTTTATGGTCATATGCATGGATTGCACCAGTACCCGCACTCAGGGACGTACAGCGAACATGTGAGAAAAGCAAGGTGTCTACAGAGGTTGCATGCATGCAGTTAAGTCATCGGGTGCCATCACCACCAATCTTTTACCATCGTTACAATATACGCCATGAGTTTCTAATAAAGATGGAATACTAGCGGTGGCAAAAGAATTATGTATTAGACTAGTATGACGGGACATGCGATCTGCGCTGCATATACAATAAATTCCATTTAATTTTATTGCGGGTCATTTATGAGGCATATATATTAGATATTAAATATATTTCGTAGTAACCGACTTCAGCAGAATAAAAGATAAACTTTCAAATGACAACCCTAGTTTGCACTTAAAAGGTAGCTGTAGACAAAATGGCGCTCAATAGATTGTTGCTTAGTATTCATCGTACGGCTGTCGCTCTTTAGAAGATTCTATAGAAAAAAAAGAGGTCTATTCAAAATTAATTAGAATAGACCTCTTTTTTTGCTATAGAATCTTCACTTCTGATAGATATACATACATAACCAGATGTTATTTTGCCGGCCCTAAAATATTTGAAAATGTATGTACGTATATTGAACGCCTAACGGTTTATCATTTGGTTGGGTCTGTTGTTTGCTAATCGCTACATAATGCTTCCCTTCCCGTCATACCAAGTGACAGAAATGCACAAACACTCCCTATTAAAGTTGCTCTATTACCTACTGCGTTTTTTTAGATTATATTTCCATTTCAGCTAAGTCAAGAGTCAGCTGGGCTATACAACTAATGTCATCTTTGGAGTCTTACTTATTGGGAATATGTTATAAGAGTAACGAAAAATCTCTGCTCATTAAACAAACTGTCCTATTAACTGATATTATTTCTAGGCAAATGAATTATTTAACAAATTATACTTCTTCTGAAAATCTTGTTACTGACAAACGCAAAACACATAGAGTGATTAATGAATTTGTTTTTGTAATGGATTCTTTAGCTATAGCTGTTGATGGTGCGCTGTGTTCGCAACATTTGCGAAACGATAGTCAAATAGATGCTATCGTTCACAAACAAATAGTTTTAATCGATAATAATATAGCATCTTATGATATTAAACCAAAAGAGTGGTGTAGTTGTTCTGGCTCATTTTGTAGCAACATAACTTGCCCTGAAGCATGTAAGAACTACTGTTGGTTCAAAAACAGCCTAAATAGATTTCCATGCCAGGCAGTAGATGAAAGCACTAGCGTAGCTTTGGATGTTTTATGCGATAACAAGTTGGACTGTTACGATGAAACTGATGAAGCTTCATGCAATACCGGTAAGTATAACAAACAGCCGCAAATATAAAATAAAATTGATTTTTTTTTATCAAATTGAATTGCACGTTTTCAGGTGCGAAATCAAACAAATTCGAGGCAAATCAAATGTACGACAAAGTGTTAAAAATGTTGATAACAAAAGCAATATCGAAAGAGTACTCTTCTGTGCATCAGAAATTGCTTGCACTTTACCATAAGGTTGAACGACTACAGAAGATAACCCAAAGCATCAAAGTTGATGTTGCTAGTGTCAAAAGTTTTAGAGACGATTCTTTCTTTTTATTGGTTTTGTTATATGAAGATCTACTTAAAAATTCTGCTCCTACAGATTTGGATGAAATTCAAATATTTCTGATGTCAATAAATGAAAACTTGACAGGCGCATTGAAACGCTCACACACGGGAAATGTGAAAATTTTGTCTCGAGCAGGCTGTATTTGTAGAGAATCACGGTGTATTTCTTATAAATGTTCTGAAAGTTGTCATAGAGCTTGTGGTATTCGACCAATGCTAGCTCGATACTGGTGTAAAGGGAGTTTGAACAATATATCTATCCCGATAGAATGGATTTGCAACAAGATGGTCGATTGTCCTTACCAAGACGATGAAGCGCAGTGTATTAGAGGTACAAAAAAGGTTTATTAACACAAATACTTATTCTTACCACAAACATTTACATCTTTGATGTGCGTCATAGTTAATATATTAACATAAAAATATTAAACGCATATGAAATTTATTCGAAATAATCTCCATTAGCTGCAACACAGTCCATTGAGCGTTGAGGTCAACTATCAATAGATGCACGCAATCTTTGCATGTGCAAATTCTTCTTCACTACTAATCTTATGGACTACTTTATGAACTCAAAATATCATCAAAATATAAAAACTGCCCAAAAATATTTTGTCATTAAGATCAGAGCTATTATAATCTAGCTTGGGTGGTTTGAGCTTTATGACCCGATGCTGGGTCTTGCTGGTTTAAGATGGTCAAGATTTAGATCTGTATTAGTACAGATACAGCTGTGGACATGTTAAGAAGTCTTTCACTTAAAAGTAAGGCTCAGTCTCTCCTTTACAATAAAAACAATAACCGTGGGAGAGCCATGTCTGCACGAATTGGGCCGGCTCGACCGGAGTGAGTGAGTGAGAGAGGCCTTACAGAAAACCGGCGTAAAATAGCGCTTGCGCTGTGTTTCGCCGAGTGAGTGAGACCGGAGGCCCAACCCCCCCTTCCCCCCTTATTCCCTTTTAAAAGGCCGGCAACGCGTCGGTGACTTCTCTGGTGTTGTGGGTGTCTATGGGCGACGGTTATCGCTTACTATCAGGTGATCCGTTTGCTCATTTGCTGCCCTATCCTATAAAAAAAAATAACATCCAAATAAACCATCACCGAAGCCGGATAATATATGTACACAGTTTGCTCTGTTGATTAATCAGGAAGCTCTTTTAGAACTTTAAGCACAAATAAAGTTATTTTGCTTATAAAACTCTTGCTCAATTGAAAAAAATTCAATTAAGTAATACAAGGTCCTATATATAAGGGCAGCTGTAGCTACTAAATATATCAAAAACTTGGTCAAGTATGAATCGGTTCAAAGTATCCGAGGGAACTTATAAGTAAAGTAGAAGTAGACGAGTACTTCAAGATTTTATCCGCTTATGTTTTTATCACAACATTTGTATTCATACATTGACATAGTTCGTGAAATTAATTTACTATTCCCATTTTTTTCTCTAGACATGGCAAAGAAATTGAACGTAATATGAAATTGAAATTTCTAGGTACAGTGATCTTATGTAACAAGTTGACAACGTATACTGTAGTTCTTGTGGGGGTTGCAGATTTGCTGCAAATTCTATATATTCTATAAGAGGCCGTAACCACTTAGCCACTATATAGTGGAAAAATTATTTTAGGTGTCTGTGGAAAGCACCACTTACTACAGCTGCGTCAAAGACTTCGAGATATCGGTGAAAAGGAAACTGGCACTGCATTAGGAGAAAAGCTAAAATCTTGGCGATCAAAGGTGAGATTTGGAGACAATATTAGATTTTTATTAATCTCTTCTTTTTAAAATATAGGTGTAACGCAATTAAACGTCTAGAGTTTAACGAGAAATACGACATAATCGATCTGTTACCTGTATAACTGAAAACATACATTTCGTAAGTCAGTCAGTTTATGCTTAATTTTTAAAGGCGACTAACTTTGGCCATCAACTCCCGAGATAACGTTGTAACAAATATAAACATTACTCCCAAATAGTACGACGATTGACTATTGACGATAACAATTTATGTAAGCTCTGTATGACTTTGATTTTAATCTTAACAAGTGAAAATTCGCTTTTGAAATAGCATTATCATGGATATTTCAGGCAATGAACATTTTGGCAAGTGCTGAAAAAAGTTACCGACCAACTCCTACTACATTGCGAGAAATTGTCAGCGATATTCTCCAAGACCTGGCGATGACATATGGCTCGATGGAGTTCATCAGCAAAAGAAATAACAATAATTTGGTTAAGGAATTCGTGAATCTCTCGAAACAGGTTATGCAGAGTCTTAGGTCATGTAGTGAGTAAAATTATAATTACTTAGGTAATAAAGAAATAAATATAAATTGTCCTTTTATTATTACCACAACCTTAATAAAACAGCTGAACATGTTAAATTATGTCAGTTGAAAGTTGTTCAACATAGGCAATGATCGTCATGCCTCTCGATCCATTCTTACATTGAGTGCCGCATTACGGTCATCTTCCAATTCTACTTTCTCCTATATAACTATGTGCTGCGGGCATAAATACCCTGACCAGTTCGTAGTTTTTTTTGGGCTATGTCTGTAACCTTTTTTCTTCTACGGATTTTATCGTTTCTTCATGCTGCCAAACTTTCTTCTTAGCATATTTGCTAATTTTATCTCTAGAGGATATTTCTTGACTTACTGTCTGTACATACCTAATTTAGTTGATACCTATATTTTGGTATGTAATACCTAACTACGCATTAATAGAAGCTATTAAAAATGTATACGAGTAAGTAAAAACACTGTAAAAAACAAAAAAGAAATTACAAGAGATCTTATTTCTTATATGGAGAACAGCACAAGTCTTGAGTCTTAAATATAGAATCTACTTTCAGGCAATCGTGTAAATTTAAATGTTCAGCCAAAATAACAGAATGTTACTTTGGTGCTTATAGTTGCAACTAACACAAAAGAACCTCATGCGCATCATCGATTCTGACACAAAAGTACTGACAATACCAGATAATGACAAAAATATTTTTAGTATCGAATATGACAAATTTTCTGACGATCGCCCGATAACGCAATTACATGAACCATTTACAGCGACAAAGTTACGAAGTACCCGTGTGAGGGCGCTGGCGATGAATTTTCTCTTCAGACAGTTCACGTAAACGAATGATAACAGTAATTTTGAATTTAATCACCTGAAAAGCTAACTTTGCTAAGTCGATATAAATAGTCTGTCGTATGTGTGTATGTGCTATTCTTCGCAGCGTCGCCTTCGAGACATCATGGCAGGTGAGTCAACAGTGCTTGTTATCAGTGATAAAGTGCTAGAAATTATCTGTGTGTGTGGAATTTTCATGATTTAAGATACAAGTGTATTGACAAGTATTTTAGGAAACTATTAAAATAGTATATTTATAATCAATATTAAATGTATTTTTGTTACATTTAGTAATTTAAAATGTAGATTTTTGATAACAAAGTCTAGTAGAAAGCGTTGATGGTTTCTTTGTTATTTATCAATTCCTAACTCAATGATATATAAATATATTCAGGCATTAATTACAGAATGCAACTCTTATTCTGTACTGCTTGAGTATAACTGTGCTCAAGAAAACGATAGTATTATAGAGCCCATATAGCGCTATTCCATTCTAACTGCAGAGATTTGAGTCTGAATTTTGTTTATTGATTTAACTTTTAAATAAGTGACTTTTGAGTAATTTTGTTTTTGTTTGATCTACCTTTTAAATAAGTAACGTTTGCACAATTCTATGTCATTCGCATAGTGGTCTGCTCTTTAAACATACATATTAAGTAAACATCGTTTCAATCATTCAATTTCAACGTCATTTGATAAGAACGTAGTTTGGAAATTCAATTTTATTTATTTGATAATCCATTGTGTAATACCTCTGTAAAAATTAAAGTCATTTTGTTAATGTACAAATTGAATAATATGGTACTATTTGACAAGTAGTTAAAATAGGTAAGTAAAATGTTGCTAGAATATACTTCATATAACAGGCCAAGTAGGTAAAGTAGTACCAAAAAAAATTCTGCTGCCATCTGAAATGTACACCTATTTTTACTATTCTATACACGTTTACATTTGCAAAATACATCTTTTGGTTTTATTTGGTAGTCAGTTAGCTTGGTTATATTTTATTTATACTGCCTACTGGTTGTGAACATATAATGTTTGTATTATACAACACGCTGCAGTTGCCTTTGTTTCAAGAGAAAATGAAGCGTGTCATAAAATATCTATTCGAAATAATGAAGCGAGAAATCCGACACCATTTTATTTCACCTTCATGTTGGAACGCAACTGATATTATTATTGTTTATAATGTTACTAGACGGAATCCAACCACGAAACAGTAGTCTGCATAAACACATTTGTTTCACTATAAAAATAAAATATTACAAATCATTAGTGTTTTAGTAAACTTACGTCTTTACATTGTACCTAAGTATATTGTAAAGATATACTTTACCGTTACATGTAAATAGGTATGTTTTTACAGATCAAGCTAGCTAAATATGTAATTTTACCAATCAATATTGAACTCTATATATTCGAACTTAAAATGAAAATTGGTTAAAATATTTTTTGCAGAACCCTTGTTTTATTGTAGACTATCCCTTCTGACTCAGATACTCACCGGGCACGGCTGCTTCGGTGAGTATCTGTGTCGAATAGGACGGGAGGGATCGACACATTGTCACCACTGCGCATCCGACCTCGACTCGGCCCAGCACACGCTGGCGGAGTGCCCCGCATGGGCCTCCGAGCGCCGAGTCTTGGTCGCAGAGATCGGGCCAGATCTGTCTCCGCCGGCATTGATTGCGGCTATGCTGGCGGACGAGGGAGGTTGGAGGGCTGTGGCCTCCTTCTGTGAAGCAGTGATGCTCCAGAAGGAGGCCGCCGAGCGAGGTCGGGAGATGGCCGATCCCGCTCGAAGAAGGCGGCGCCGGGCTCGGTAGCACAGCTGCGGCGCCGCCGCGGGTCGCCGGCGGGCGCGAGGAAGTCGCGACTGCTACGGCGACCCGGGATGGACCACGCCCCTTCCGTGGCCGGGGGGCGTCGTCGGTGGAGGAGACCGGGGGAGGTAGTGTAGCCTCCCCTGAGGAGGGCTCCCCTCTAGGCAGGGGAGCAGAGGCTGGGGGTTCCCGGAGGTGGCTTGGTGTTCCCGGGGGCTCCCTACATGCCTGAGGAAGGCCATCCCTGAGGTTTTTAGTGGGTAGGCCTCCCCTTTTTGGGGAGGAGAGCCCCACATAACCGCCGGCTCGCCACAGCCGGGGTATGCAATTTTATGCATTTTCCTCAGGGAAACAAAAAAAAAAAAACAAAAAAAAAAAAAAAGAGTATCCCTTCTGTCGGATATGGGGTAGGCGGAGATGAAATCACTAATATTTTGTATTAACATGAGCCGAATCATTAAAAATAAGATCCGTGAGTAAACTCAGATACGGATATTTTGTGTCAAAATCCGCGGATACGAATACGGATCTTAACTTTCTTACTCATCGGCATCGCCGTACGTTACCTTGAAATGACAGTCAACACCATTTCTCAATGAGATTTTCGAATGACAGATTAAGGAGTTTGCCACGCGTGTTCATAGTTGTCCTTGCGTATGTACATAAATTCAAGCCACATTTTACAGATAAAATTTTAATTCAATTAACAATTTATGTTTATATCAACCATAATAATTTTGACAACAATTTGCAAATTCATAAATTACCGTCGGGTCAATTTAATAGGCCACATTTGACATTTGTTCATAGTGAGGTGACCTGCTTAAACACTCCGATTATGGTGAAATAATCGATATTTACTTTAAACATATGTGAATCGAATACTGTTATTATGGAAAATAACTTTTTTTATGAGATAGGGGGGCAAACGAGCAAATGGATCACTTGATGGTAAGTAATTATCGCTACCCGCAACAACAGACGTGTTGCCGGCCTTTTAAATGGGAATACGCTCTTTTTTATAGGTACTGTAATAATATATTTTACGAGTTTAATTGCCTTAACATTTTTTAACATCAATTATTTCTCTGTTTATGAAGTTATTATTGATTTTTATTATAAAACAAAAGAATAACATGTTTTATTTTAATAAAAATTTGATTATTCATTCATGGTGAAAAATCCCTTCACAAGTAATGATTGCATGCATTCGATTTTTTGAGGAATATCACTAACGTTCAGACTTCACTGAACGCAACATTGTAACAACGGTCATTTGTCCATTTCAAAACTAAAAAAAATTTGAATATTTTATGTGCGCCATTACAAGGTTAGTTGAGGAATTTTAATGAAATGTCAAATGTGGCCTATTAAATTGACCCGACTGTAATCATGAGAAATCAAAATAAGTTTACCGTTTCAACGTACAGGCTGCAAAAAGCTAGAAGCTTGTTTATGAGGATGCAGAGCGTTTTACAACAAAGTTCCACAAAGTGGAATTTACCTTTTCACAGATTTAAATCATTTGTCAAAAATACTAAATTACTTAAATGATAACAATTTTTGAGTTTAATTATATCTCAATAGGTATGTTGCCAAATATTTTAACTATAGTAATAGCACATTACGATATTAGTGCGTTATGATGGTTATAACATGCGAGGCGGAATTTCAGCCCGAGCCAAAGGCACGTTATCGCATATATACATATTATATTATGCATATATACATCTTTTTGATACTAAGGTATAATTGCTGGCATTCATCACACGAACATCTGACCCCGGGACCGGGAGTCGAACTATTACGAGTTCTAACCACTCAATTACTGAGGATGTCTAAAATATGTTTATAATAATGTAATAGTTTAACTTAACATTAGGTACTCAAATTACACATTTTGCACAGTCTACATAGTTTACACAGTTTATACAGTTTATTAATAAGTATACAATGTACTGTGACTTTACATCTTATCTCAAATGTTGCCAACGTTCAATCTAGTATTTGTGTGCGTTGCAGACATGCTGTGAATTTCACAGGAACATCATGTAACTTAGGCGACTGTAATCACTTAAAATCAGCTTGACAATCTGCTGGTTTGTCAAAATATGAAATAAAATAATGCCGCACTAACGTGACCTTGCTGGTTAATTCTATCCACGATTATCTAAAGCCATTTAAAGCCACGGATAAGACTAACCTAAGCACATACTTACACATTACTTGTATATGTACATCCAATATATTTTAGATAAACTATTGATTTAATATAGTATTTTGGATGTCATTATAAATCTTAAAATTGTTGTACTTATTATATAAATATTATAAAAAACATTTTTAAGAATGAAAATACTACAATATATATTTCTATTTTCATCCCATTACTATGTCTCATATATATGCAAAAAGTAATAAAATATAAATAAATATTCTCTACTGTACTTGTAGTTTTGTATAAAACTACACAAATAAAACTCACCCTTTTTTTTATATATATGTCTAAATTAAATATTAAACTAAAAATCTAACTACTTACTTTCAAAGGTTTCCATGAAGAGGTTGATTCATGAAAAGGAATTCATAAGTATTTAATGTTTATGCGATAATTTAAGATTTATATGTTATAGACAGGGATTCGAACTTGCAATTAATATTAAGTACAGTACAACACTAATAAATAAATAAAGTTAATCAATTGTTTTTATAATTGTAATTGTATAAATCTAGTGTTTTCTGTGTAGTCTTTGTATTGATTTTTGTTATTTTGCAATGAATTATTGGGCCGCCTTTAAAAAAATGGTTGTGTTCTCTAGGTTAAGGATTATTATTAGATATATGTAGATATTAATTCTTAATGTAATAATTCCTGGTGGTTACAATTATGTAATAAATAAAAAAAAGGTAAAAAACTTAACTTAGGCCTCCTGAAACGGGACGTATAAAATCTAATACTTCCTAAGCGTACCAATTTCAAAATGAAAGCAAAAAGTTTTAAGTTATACGCCTAATCGGTTGGTGACATTTACCAAATGCAAAATTATAGTACTGTTTGTAGCGTGTTATATAAGTAGTTATTTTAGTGTGTTATTTGTAATTATTTCTGTGTACAATTCGTGCGTTTTACAATTTACAAATCATAAGATTTATAATAGCAATGATAAAAATAAACCTTAACTGTTTATTTTTATCATATATCTGTTGTATATGTATTTTTATTATTAGTTATATTATAAAGGAAACAATTTAGATACCAGTATGTCAATCAAGTGACAAATATTTTATTTTTCATTAAGTCCTAATCTATACCATAGATATATATCACAACAACATTTTGAATCATTATAATCTTACGATCTACAGAATATCACCGTTTATTGCCAAAAAATATTACTAAAGTTCGATTTTTAATTCGAGTCAGTAAAATGACATTTCCAGTGTCATGTGTCACAAATCATATTATTGAATATGGTATGTATTACATATTTACAATAAAAAAACGCTTTGATACCTAATAAAATAAAGCATGACTAAATATCTAAATCTATTGATTGCCGAACATAACTATTGTAGTGGGTTGTAGTGGGTCACCCTTTTTTGTATCAGTGACAGTTGCACTTGTCATTTTACTGACTCGAATTAAAAATCGTAGTTTAGGTGATCGGATAAATGTAATTTCCTATTTTTAGGAATTATCATGCTGACATCTGATTTGAGATATTGGTGATTTATATCATTTAAAAATTTAGACTATATACAAATATAGTTGATTGCATTCGATTAGCATTTTCAAGATAAACCAATTTTAAGTAGATAAATAACAATAATTGAAGAATTATGAAATTAAATCACAATTGATTCAAATATAAAGGGAATTTGAACAATTCAGACTACCCTTATGATTAAAAGTTAATCAATGTAAAACATATAAGCTATATTAAAACCGCGATATATTTTACCACTCAGAGATGTAGGGAAATGTAATAAAGTTAGTCACTACTTATTAAAGTTTCTTTGTCAGCCTATTAAGACACTAGTATGAATCAAATACAATGGTAAATTAAATAATTAAAGCCACATTTTATATTAAAAATCAAAACAATGTGATGCATAAAAACATATACTGCATCGAATCTTAGGCCCATGTTTAGTCAACGATATTCCAATTCAAATCATTGCTCCAGTACAGTTAGAAAGGGATGACACTATGTGGGCTCAATTTTCTTAATTCTTAATTAAATTCCGTTTCACGCAGAAAAATTCAAAACCACAACAACAAAAACAAAAATCCGGCGATGACTCACACGTGAAACGGAACACTGTCAAGGTCACGTCAGCGTGAGATATTCTACTAGTAGAAATCTGCAACGAGTGGGTTAAACCACTCGTTGCACAACGCACGAAATGAAAGTTCAGAAATACTGAATTCGGTAATTCGTATACGAATCTCACGAATGCGAATTGGTTTTCTATTGTTTCAAACATTCGTCTCCAGTTTTCATCCCAATCCAATCGTTTGGAAGGCATTACGCAAAACCGATAATAATCTAACCAACACGAAGCCTTGATATCTCGAAATATATTAGTGACAAATACAAATGGCTTTTTGTTTTCCAAATACTGAATAGTCACGGCAAAATATGATTGTTATTGATCAAAATTGAATGATTTTATTTCTGATAGCGATAACAGCCCCACTGATTAGGCGCTGATAATTGATAAATTATAATAAATTGTTTAAAATTATAAATGCTCATTCAAAGATTTGTGACACGTGTAATAAAACCCTAAATAACACAGCAAGACGTTTACTTCTCTCAAGCGTACAGCTCGGAGGTTTTTCATCGAATGCTCAGGAAACGTCCACTCTGAATATTTTCGAAAACTCCCACATGCGGAAAACTATGGTAGTCGCATTGTAGGTTTTCGAACCGGAAGCCTTGTAAATCTTAACTTAGTTATTATTAAACAATAATTTGTAATTTTAGAAGTATTTCAAATATAATGATATGTAAATGTTTGCCTTTAATGTAATTCATAAGGTATTATAAAGATATTCCAAAAATTAATGTTGTGTCGAGTTCATCATTTTTGCATGCATATAAGGGTCCGTTGGTAGGGGACTTGCTTTATTTCTTTAAAGCTATTTCGTTTAGTGTATATTAGGTTGAAGTTCATTTAATTGATGGAACTCTGTAGATCTGTGCAGGATAGTTAAGGATCTTCAAATTCGTTTTAGGTATTGTTCGTAGTTAAGGATCTAAAAATTCAAGATATTCAAATTCGATAGGACGGATAGTTTCCACTTTTACGATATAAAATGTCCGAGTGGCTCTTTTGAGGTCACTGTCTGGTCCTAAGGGTGAACAACCATCAAAATATAGAGAAAACGTTCAAACATTGTGAAACATATAAAGTTTAAGTAAAAAAAATCTTTTAAAATAACTTTTATTGAAATGCGCTAAAAAGAAAAAATAAATTTTTACACTAAAACTGTTATTGGTAACTTATACGTCATATGAAATATACTTAACACAATTTATATATTATAAAAGCTTGTCGCGAGATTTACGTACTGATATTTACTTGCTGCCTATTTAAATTTTAAAACTAAGAAAGTTCTAACTAAGAATTGATTCTAACTAAGATTGTAAAATTTAGCACTTGGTGGAAAGAGAATTAATATGAGTATAACTTATTGTTATTTTTCATCACCGCATTCAGTAAGTAGGTAATTAGTCAACATATGATGAACTGTGTACATTATTGGGAAATGTTGTTACAAGTGCAGTAAACGATCTAGAGTGTTTATTTAATTACTAAGAAGTGGAAATAAGTGAACGGCCATTTTGTATTTAATTTTACATGTTTAGAGAATCACGAGTATCGTAAAGCATGACGTGGCCGCGATTTTATCAATGGTTTCATGTTAGCTAATGATATATTTGATAACGGTGAGTTATTTGATATATGTATATATAATATCAGACAAATACAAGGTAACGTTAGTAATAGAACGAGGATTACACCACGCAACGTACATGGTTCATGGTTGACAAATCTCTAATTAGAATATTTGAAATTGAGAAAATACAAGTAAAAACTGACGAATAAACTAATCTGAAAAAACAAGAAAAAACTGACAAATAAAATAATCTGAAAATACAAGTAATAACAGACGAATAAACTAATCTGAAAAGATCACAAATAAAATCCAAAATACATAAAACAAACATATAGAGTGACAAATACAGTTTTTGGTCAGCATATTTTAAGTAGCCTCATAAAAAAATATGTTGCGCATCTACAGTGCGAACTTAATTAATTGTATTCTATATTTTTTTTAATTTTACACGTGATCTGTGTATGAGTAATCAATAAACTTGATAATAAATACTTTGTGTTAAAATCGAACACATTGCATTGAATTTTTATTTATTTTATGTAAGACTTAAATATCATTTACATACACAGGACGTCCATATTACGGTTTCGGCCAGCCGCCCCCATGGCCGCCTGGCCCGCCTCCGCCGCCGGGTCAGCCTCACGCGTACCCCCCACACATGATGCCGGCCCCCGGCTTCGTCTACTATCCCATGCACCCCGCATACTTCTATCCCTACCCCCCGCCTACCGGCGGAGAGGGTACCGTCACAATAGTAGACAATCCCCCTGATATCACACCGGAATTGCCGGGGGAGACTGTCGAACTACCCTGGAGTAAGTCTGGATGATGATTGTAGAGGTAGCACCAGCTGGATGGCATATCGTTCCTGTAGGCTTTTGTTGTGCTTCGGGTCAATGTTTTGCTTTTCGTAATTTACAGATAGCTTTATGATTGTAAATTTACTATTATTACATTCTATTTGGGAATTGTATATTTACAACAACGACAATTTACAGGAGTTTACTCCTTTAATATTACAAAACAATGTTATGTGGTTTTTATTTTGTATTCTTTAATGTGTAACACAAAAATTCTAAAGTAACTATTATTATTAAAATGAATTATTAACATTAGGGACGAAACTCATGGACTATTTTATAAAAAAATAATTGGAACAAATTTGACGATTACGGAAAGTTCTACACGGGAGACATGTTAATTGACGTTTTCAATGCCAGAGACAGTGTTAACATATAGAGAATTCCTGTAAATTGTTTTCTGTGTAATAAACAAAAACAATAGTTTTTATTATAGTTACTTTTTATGTTTACTATCCGCTCCTCTAATACCTTTTTTTAAATTGCTTAAAAATAGAGATAGTCTTTTGTTTTGATTCTCTATTGTCTTGTTGTAGTGTATGTTGCATTCGAAAGCTTTACAATTCTATGAATAAAATATTATCTTGAATAACTGCTTGCTGTCCTACTGTGTTGGGCCAAATCTCTCTATGGTTCTGCCTCTACTATCCAGACATACTCGGGGGATATAGGGACTCATATCAGTTTTATGCATAACAAATTTAACTTACTCTCAAATACTAATATATCCTAAGTTAACTTTTTCTAACGCAGTATCTAACTTAAAGTAATATAGGCTTCTTACTAACTACAATTATAAGATAGTAAGGAATAATGTGAAAAAATGCCGCATTTAATACAACACCATATAGAGTTTTGGCCGATACTTCTTGTGTCGTTGTTTAAACACTTTTTCGCAATTTCTATAATAATAATATATCATTATTAAAACAATGCTAATATATGAAAATAATATTCATAGATTCCCAAATGTTAATGTTTTTTTTTTATTTAAATAATAGTGCTAAGTTTTATATGCAGATGTTATTGTAGTACCTATAGTTCTTTTATATTGATAAAGTAATCAATTATATTTACGTTTACCTTTTAAAATGAATTATCCTGAAAATAATATTTATATTACTAAAATTTCAAGGTACATACAAGTGGGTGCCAGCTTGTCTGAGTCAGCAAAGCATCCCACCGGGAGCCCTCAGAGTGGGCACCGACGTCGACGGGGAACCTATCTATGCCGGCAGGGCGCACCACGAAGGAGACGTACTCCCGGCCAAGGTCATCCCTTCCAAGAACGCGTGCTACATAGCATATAACGGAGCGGAGGTTCTGGTTGACCAATTTGAGGTGAGGATTTAAATTTGGTTGCCCTGAACGTTAACGAACTGCCTATTTAACCTGACTTTAAGAATATCGATTATATATTTTTTATTTTCATGAACATCGAGCAGCTAAGAGCGTTCAGAGTACTATAACCGCTGTAAGTTCGGAACGTACCCTTTACGTTTTTTCTGTACCGTAGTTTTGGTATAAATTGTATCATTCACTAATCTTGCGAAACATCAAAAGATAAGTATGTCCATGTAAAGCGGATCGGTCAATAAGCATTAAAGTTATAATATAAAGGAGTATGCCCATTTGTAGTATCACCTTTACTCGTCCTTGTGCCTTAACCAAACTAATACCAAAAATAAGTAACAAAATTTTTAACAAAACTCTGCAATATACCAAGCCGAAACTTCGCCGGAGATAAATCCACATAATAATTAGTAATTATTTCACTTCCATTACATTCGCCGTGTATTTTTATTGATGATATTCTAATTTCATTGATAAATAGTCTCTTCGGTATTGCCATATGTTAACGATCGGATCGATTGGTCAAAAATATATTCGATACATTCTACTGTCCTCTCGTGAAAGGGCAAAAGGAATACCAAAACAATTAATTTTCTTTAGTCTTTTTTCTGCTTTCTCTAATATTTTAGTCATTATTCTGCTATTTGTAACGAAGACGAATCCGCCAATTAGATAAATTAATCCAGCCGTTTTTGAATTTATTTTATGTAAAACAATAGTTATTTATTATACAAGAGTGGAAAGTTCGTTTTAACCGCGTGCTCGATTTGGATGACCGAGCAAGCGAAGGATTCTAAATTAGAATCCTGAGCGTCAGCGAGGGAAACAAACGAGCACAAGGTGAAAAATCTTTCCACTCGAGTGCAATACGTAACTTTTCATCCCACCTCAGCGAGGAAATGACAAAATGAAAAAGAAAACAATTTATAATGACAAATTATATTAAGCAATAAAACGTGAAAAACTAGAATGGCGTGAAGCACGCAAATAAAACAAAGAAACCAAGAAGGTTCCAAATTTAAATTTTTTCACAATTTAAAAAGTTAATAATATAAATATGGCACCATAGAGGTTACATTAAATAGGTTTAATGACGTTTTGAATTTACAATTATATTGAGTACTCATTATATGTGATGTTCTAAATTCAAATCTACTTTGCCGCTCAAGCGAATAAAATAGAATTTTCCAGCCAGATTTCGAAGCGCAAAATTACACTTTCCGAGGTGGTGGGATGAAAAGATGTTTTTTATGTAACTATATAGAATATGCATTACTATTACAAAACTAAGATTCCAATCTGTGATCTGTCTATACATAAATAAATATACATGGTTTTATATACTCATCAAGCTGATCTCAGAAATATTAGCTTGTATGTACATCATGTTGCATAGAGGTAGCGTAATGAAAAACTGATAATGCGCAATTGTTTAGGAATCACAATAGATAGGTCGAGTGTATATTGATCAATATCTGCTACTTTATAATTTATAACCAATTTAATTTAGTAATATTAACATTAAGTAATTTAATCAATTTAAATTAAACGTGCGATTTATTATAATCGAGTAATAATTTTCACAGTGGTGAAAATTATTATTTTCACCACTGTCTACTATACTAAATACCTAACATTTGTAGATTTCACAAAGCAAAGGATTTAAGGAAAAGCATAAGACAATATTCTGCTTTAAGAGTTTCTTTATACAGATAGCTAATATCAATGTTGCTAAAACAATTATTTTTAAATTAATTAATTATTTTATATGAATTATTGGATAGTTGTAATATTTATTGGATAAGATAGACTTAACCATTTTATAGTTTTAATCTTCTACAATTAAATAGTACCTATTATCAAAAATGATGATAGGAGAAATTCGTAATTTGAAAGTCTTTGTGTGTTTAATTTCTATTTTACCATCGAAATAGAGTCAAATAGTTTTTAATAATTGAATATATAGTTAAAAATATACAATATATCATAAAAATCATTATGGTACAAAATCATTTTTGGCGATACTAAAGTCCATACTACAATGGGCATTCTCCTTTGAAGGCATAATAATTGTATTCTGAATGTTTTCACTGATAAAGCTCGTTTTTTATCGATTATATATATTTTTAATTTAAATTAATTCATCTTTATACTTAAATAAATGTTTCAATAGAAAGAAAAAATAAAAATATGTAATTTGTCATGTCATGTCAGTGATTCAATTATAATAAAATGAAAAGGTATAAATTATTTATAGATCTGAAATTATATTTAAAGAACACTAGTAAAATTACGTTACATATTTGGGCAAGAAAGTTTATATGTTTACTTAATTTATATATAATATATTTACTTTAAATTTATTGTTAAACAAACTTACAACAAATATAGGAGGTGTTCATACTTATTAGGCTTCATATAACGTATAATAAGATGATGCGATTCGTACCGTTTTAGTATATGCCCAAATTAGGCATAGCAAATTAGCGGACGAAGGAGGTTGGAGGGCTGTGGCCTCCTTCTGTAAAGCAGTGATGCTCCAGAAAGAGGCTGCCGAGCGCAGTGGCGGCTCAAGACCTAAACTTAATGTGGGCATGGTACATTTTGCGAGGCCCTCTGTTGTGTGCAAGAAGGGAATATAAAATAAGATTTTCCATATCTTTTCAAATATATTTTTGGCTGTGAGGCGCGAGGCCTTTTGCACCGCGAGGCCGTGGGCGGTGGCCCACACCGCCCACGCCTTACGCCGCCTCTGGCCGAGCGGGGTCGCGAGTTGGCCGATCCCGCTCGAAGGAGGCGGCGCCGGGCTCGGTAGCACAGCTGCGGCGCCGCCGCGGTCGCCGGCGGCGCGCAGGAAGTCGCGACCGCTACGGCGACCCGGGACGGACCACGCCCCTTCCGTGGCCGGGGGGCGTCGTCGGTGGAGGAGACCGGGGGAGGTAGTGAGCCTCCCCCGAGGAGGGCTCCCCTGTATCGGCGGGGGAGCGGAGGCTGGGGGTTCCCGGAAGTGACTTGATGTTCTTGATGTTCTACATGTCTGAGGAAGGCCATCCCTGAGGTTTTTAGTGGGTAGGCCTCCCCCTTCTGGGGAGGAGGGCCCCACATAACCGCCGGCTCACCACAGCCGGGGTATGCAATTTAATGCATTTTCCTCAGGGGGAAAAAATAGCAAATTAAGCATTACACATAGTAACTATATATATAATTCTTTATTATACATAATCATATTACTACACATAATTAAACTAAACAAATGTAAAAGGGTGGATTTACCTCTGGAAGAGATCTCCTCCGATTTATCCAAGCTATAGTGCGGTTATCAATTAACAAAAATAGAGAATAAAAAATTTAATACAAAAATAACAATAAACAAATATAAATGTGCAACACTTACTATAACTTGTTTACAGTGAGTATCACAACATTTTTATATGAATACTAGCTTTCTGCCCGCGGCTTCGCCCGCGTGGATTTCGGATTGGGTGTATAGAGGGTTAAGGGTCATAGCTTTTGCCCACGGCTACATATACGCGGAAGTCGGTTTATGGTGCGAAGATTTATCGCGCTTCCCGTGGGACTATCCGTTTTTTCCGAGATAAAAAATGCCGCAAAACTCCTCAAGAATCACTCTATCTATTGATGAAAACCGCATAAAAATCTGTGCAGTAGTTTTTGAGCGAAGCCTTTATTGCGCATCCCGTGGGATCTGTCGATTTTTCCGGGATAAAAAGTAGCCTATGTTACTCGGGAGAATGTAGCTTTCCAAAGGTGAAAGAATTTTTTGAAATCGGTCCAGTAGTTTAAGCGTGAAGAGGTAACAAACAAACAAACAAACAAACAAATAAACAAACAAACACACTTTCGCATTCATAATATTAGTGGGATTACACAAACACACACACACACATACATATAATATACATATAGAGTAGCTACTACTAGGTATGATTGTGATTTTCACCGTTCGATATGTCATAGGTGCTGGTGCCGTCGATGTTCTCCTGGCAGTTCAGCACCAACGGGGAGGTACCACCCGGCGCCGTGCTTGCCGGCACTACTGCCGACGGGGAGAAGCTATACTTCGGGAGAGTCACACATGATGGGTGCACCACCCCTGGCAAGGTACTTTTAAACATGCAGTTAGAAGTAGGCAGATTGCAGTAGGCAGATTACAGTTTTTTGTACTTGCTACGACTTCCCTAGCTACCTCGACTGTCACTTTCAGTTTGGGGTAGTTTTGACTTTACCTTTTTTCAATATAATAGGATATTTTCAATAGCCTAGGTCGTTCCGCACCAGTGTGGCCTGTGCGCTTAGGTGGCTCCTCAAGCGCGCAAAATTCTCCCCCGTCTGGGGATTACCTCCATGTCCACGGTAATCCCCCACAGGCGTTAATGCCCGACCCGTAGCTGACGGGGTTGTCCACGGGGTGATCTGGGACAAATTGGGCTTCCAGTACCCAGATCGCCCTAAGTGAAGACAGAATGGACATCGAGGTGGTTTATGGGTATGCGCTGCTTCCCGTCGGGTGAATCCCCAGGCCATTGACAGGTACGGTGCGTAACAGCTTTCCACCTCGTTAAAAAAAAGGTCGTCCCGTACCAATTGGCTCATTCATATATGCGTTATATTTGCGTTTCTATCGTTATTTGATTTTTGTCCAATCTTTCTACTGTTCCAAATGATCCAAGCATTCCCTTCTCAATTTTTTATCACCACATCTTCTTTCATACAGCACATTTCCACCTTATTTCGCAATTTATCCTTCATCGTCTTGAAGTTAGAATTGCAATGTCCGAACAAATCAAAAAATATACATGCGAAATACATAAATGTTTTTTTACTAAGAGGCTTGCGTTTTTCTCCAGAATTGAGTCTTGTCTTTCACAATCTTTTTAATTTCACGTCCCCTTTAGTCCCTTTTATTAGGTACATAATATTTTTCACGATCTGTGTATTTTATTGTACTTTTAATGTGTTTGTGCTTTTTTGAATTCTGTATGTATGTTACGAAAATTTGACACTTTTGTCAGTGTTGCAATGCTTGCATTGGACTCTACTTCTGTTTGTAGAATAACGACGGTTTACGTTCCATAGAATTATTAGTAATGATGCCAACGGTTACATTCCGTAATCGCACTGCTCGTCATCACCAGGGTGTCCAATCATAGTGGGTCTTCAGAACTGTTTCCTTCCATGCACGCTCTGATTGTAGAATTCATTCTATAATGAATTCATTCTACAAGGGAGTTAACTTCCTGCGAAGCATTTCCTTGGGAGTACAGTACAAGGTTCTTCAAAAAGGTAGTAAATAGGTTTTTGAATAGTAGATAACTCGTCAAGGATGGTTTTGATGTTGCAGGCGTTCATAGATTAAGGCGACTACTTACCATCAAACAGGCCCTGGCAAAAAGACGCCACCGTCGTGGTGTAAAAAAACAGGTCAGCTACTAACACTAAGATAGGCTATCAGGTGGATTGTTCTCTTAAAGTCTAAGATAAATCGGATCGGATCCAATGGATCCATACGCGTAATTCGTTGAATGAAGCAGGATAATATTTAAGGAATACAAAAGCTATCTGTATTTACTAATATATATATAATGTTTTACTAAGTCTCTACCAAGAAATTGAAACATGTACTTTTCAATTCATTTCAGATCCATACCAGCCACGGGTGCTGCTACTATCCGTTCGACGGCGAAGAAAAGAGCTCTACGGAGTACGAAGTACTGGTGCTCTTATAAGCCAATCCACATGAGACGAGCTTACGTGTTCTATTCACAGGAACAATATGACTTCACGCAGACAATTCAAAAACACCATAATGTTTCAAACTGTGAGAAATTAAGTATAATTTAAATAAAATATATTTTTATCGTTATTTTTATGAATCATGTTATAAAATAAATAGTGTGATCGATGTTAGATATTATATAATTGCGGATATCCAATAAAATAAAGAAATTAACAGAAATTTTGATATGGTGAAATTTTTTTTATTACTGTATACCTCAAATTCGTTATTTTATGTTTAGTGTTGTCCAGTTTATATTTGTTCAGATGATTTTATCGAACTCCTACAAGAAAAAGATATTCAGGGTTAAAAATTGGTGTATGCCCTTCCTCTGGTCTTAATAGTATTAGCAGATAGGTATGTAGGTAGAGCATCGGTAGCGCTGTGATTCCAACAACCGTCTACGAATCTGAAGGTTCTGTATACCCGAGGTCAGCCATGCAATGCATGTGTTTTTCGTTTTTCGAATTTCATATGTATATCTGATGCTCCTACGATGATGGAAAATATAAACAGGAAATCTCATACACCTAAGAAAGAAATTTAAAAGCACCTTTCCATCCGCAATAGATCAGCGTAGTTGACTAATATCGACCTAACTTAGTTAAGAAAGATTTTGTTAGAGGTTGGAATTGTCTTTATGGTTAGCTGTTTGCCAAAATTCAAATATAGTTTTATGAGTTAAAAAGAAAGGAGGGTGCTGTCATTATATTGGGAAGATGAAGTGATGATTGGGAATATACCAAGCAATATAAAGGAAAATGGAATGCCGAAATACAAGAATTCCTTCCAACCATGTATTGGAAACTATCAAGCCTAACGCGTAAAATTGTATATATAAATAGATTAAGTTTTGGACATGGGAAATTTCCAGCACATTTAAAAAGATTGAATCTCATCACATCAGATTTATGTACATATTGTAGTCAAGATTCAGGCACGCTTGAACATTTGTTTCTGTTTTGTTCCGCCTTCACTTTGCAACGATTGATTCTTATAGATAGCTTACAAAAGATCTTTAAAGAAAATGAAATACCCCGCCATTTGCCATCTATATTGAAACATGAAAAATGCTATGAAGCCTTGTTCAAATACATTACGAACACCTTTCTTGAATTGTAAATAGTTATATTTTGTGAAAACATGTAAAATAATGATGAGGCTGCATGGAATTGTAATCCAAGGCCGTTAAACTTTAATAAAAAAAAAAAGATGATGTGATGTTTGGAGTTTTTAGAATAAATCAGATTTTAGTCCCTTTTACGTCATTCAAATTCATAACGTTGGCCACAAATATGAACTCGTTGATAACACAACACTTGCGAATCAAAATTAAAGCTGTCATGAAATGTGATGGTGACAGCGAAACAGAACTTAACCATCCGTATATTTATAAGATTCGTTATAAAGTTTAACAAAAAATGAATAAGGAAATTACAGTTTATTCATTTGATTAGTGCAATAGTAGTCTTATTATAGTGAAGGTGGCATCATGAAGCCGATAAGGCCTTTATTTTGATATTTGTTAGTATTGTTATATGTAGTTTTCTCAAGTATCTTATATATTCGAGCATAGTGAAATATTTCTGTACTTTTAATATTAAGTTTGGTTTTAACATTAAGCACTTTCTGCTTACACTGGCTCTTAAAAATAGCATAAAACAAACGTTGCATAAGATGTCGATTTTTCGTAGTCGATATTGCAAAACCTTAAAATATGTGGAATTTAAAAGATATGACATGACATTTCAAAAGTTTGAGAGTACTTGACATCTATCGAGAGATGAAACCGGCAAAGCCAATCAACTATACAGCCACTTTATCACAATATCAACAATAAAACAAGTGCCATTGCACAATTAGTACTCAAGTGAGGTAGCGCACGCGCAGCTATGCCAAGTCAGGCTTGTCACTTAACTGTCAAAGTTGGTCTGAGCCGCACGCTATCATAACTAATACAAACTTTATCATAGCTCTGATTGAAAAGAAAACTATAAAAATAGTGCCTCTAAGTGTTTGGTCAAATTCCTAGAACAATTGCTGAGATCTGCAAACCATGAAGGTTGGAATCTTTTTCGTCGCTCTATGTAAGTAATTTGAATACTTTACCGTATAGTTTTTATAAGTTTTAGACAAGTTATTAAGAATAGCACGAACTTTTTACTTTAATTTAATTTAGAATTCTTCTATTCTGTTCAGTGTGAAAATATTTTTTTTGTGTAATAGCAAAGATTCATGTGAGCCGAACCTTCTAGGATATCGCTACATTTTGTATTTTATGATTATAACAGAAAACGAAAGTGTATAGAATTGTTTATTGCAAACCTTCCTCCTTTCTGAAGTATGTATATCGAAACCTCTATTACATTTTAAAATTTTATCCCTTTTATAATATAAAAATTATCCAACCGATAAATTACCCGTAGTTTTTGGTGTTGATCAACCAAACAATATTCCTATGTATAATATTTTATGCACAAAATTATCTGATTCTTTTTAAAATATTGTAATTGTTACAGTGCAATCTAATAAACAGGTAAATTTCTGTGCAAAATGAATGTTTTTACATGGAAGATCTTTACACATACGTCGAAAAAAAAATTACATAAGAGACCAAAACCTTGTACCTACGAACAAGGAAAAAATCGACTCTACGTTTATTCAAAAATTGGGACAGCCTTCTTGAGAAGAACTAACAAGAAACTTTGAACGCTATATATTTATTTCCACTTTTCAATCTTCGTTTACAATATTATTATGATACATAATTTCCGACAGTCATATATAGCATAGCGTGTATGCTTACGTGTACATAATATGTAATAACAGAATACACTATTATTAATTAACTATTGTCACCAAATATGGTTTAATCAACATCACCCCTAGTTATATATAATATTATTTACATAATCAATGAGTTTATTATAGCCTTGACTCATTTTCTTTTTGCCTTTGCTATTTTCGGTGTTATTTCCGCTACTATTTACTCGATTGTGATAATATGTCGACTATTAAATGGGTATAATCCGAGATTCGGAGAATAAGAGGATTTCTACCAAGAGATTTGGAGAGAAATTTGACGAGGCTGTGGGCAAAAAGCTAGCTCGAAATCATTTGAATTTACGATTCCGTCGCCATGTCAGCGTAAATGCTTTAACAGGCTCGTATTCCTAGAATGGATTAACTTACGGCCGCAAAACAGTTATTTGATATTACTATACTGGGTAATAGTACTCCGTCTCAAGCTACGTCTCTTTAAAAGGAATTTATAGGCGTATATGCCTAGACGCTGTATAAAATGTATTAATTAATGTCACCTTATCGCCCTTAGGCGGTCAGCGAAAATTCAGATTTCGTGACGACCAACAGGGGGAGTGCGGGCGCCGAGGATACTGTGCTATAAATAAATAAATAAATATAAGTTTATAAGTTATATACAATAAGTCCAAAAGTAAGCGTCGTAAGCGCCATTCACAATTTAATCAGAAAATTAATAAAAATATTTCATTATTTTTGTTTAAAATGTGTTAATGAAACATTTCTTTCACGACACATTACGTTCTGTAATACATATTGAAAATTACAACGCGAAATATCTAGAATTTTATGAATATTTTTTTTTTATAGGATAGGGCAGCAAACGAGCAGACGGATCACCTGATGGTAAGCGATAACCGTTGCCCATGGACACCCGCAACACCAGAGGAGTCACAGATGCGTTGCCGGCCTTTTAAAAGGGAATAAGGGGGGAACGGGTGTTGGGCCTCCGGTACCCTCACTCACTTGGCGAAACACAGCGCAAGCGCTATTTTACGCCAGTTTTCTGTGAGGCCGCGGTATCACTCCGGTCGAGCCGGCCCAATACGTGCCGAAGCATGGCTCTCCCACGGTAAAAATCAATAAAAAACAACCAATTTTGGTTTCCATCCAAGCTGTAGGGCCCTTATGATTGAAGCTCAGGCTGAGTTTAGTGTGAAGGTCATTCTGGTGGTGTCGTCTCCATCTGTTTGGTGTCCGGCATAATCACCGTGGCACTTGGTCGCATTAATATTGCTCTTTTATCCAAAAGGGGAAAAAAACAATTTTTCCAATTTCATTTACTTAGATTCCTATGTTATTTGCATAAATCTTTTATAATTTACCACTATTATCATTGTTTTGTTCCATGAGACAAACTCGAGTCAATTAAGTGTAAACCTTTCCTTACGGCGAAGGAAAACATCGCGAGGCAATATTTGATTAATTTATGTAAAATATATCGAACAAGACGTCGGTATCGCTGTTCTCGGCGCTGGCCTTCTCTAGTCGGGATGTCCGGCATTCGATTATGTCACGTACTAATTTTATTTTAGTTTGCGTATTCATTTGTTAAATTTAATTTATCTCTAGTGGCGTAGAAGAAACTGCCAATAAGGCTCGACAGATTACTACTGTGCTAAAAAAATCGAAAAAATAAAAATATTCTTCAAATAGGATTTTTACAATCACTTTTGTACGTCAAAGATTGATTTCAAAGATTGATTTGACGTCAAAGATCACCTGCAGTATTTCCGAGCCGATGCGTAATCGAAACCTTAAAAAAAAGAGCATATTCCCATTTAAAAGGCCGGCAACGCATCTGTGAATCCTCTGGTGTAGCGGGTGTCCACGGGCAACGGTTATCGCTTTTACCATCCATTACCATTCCGCGGTTACCATCAGGTGATCCGTTTGCTCGTTTGCTGCCCTATCCTATAAAAAAAAAATACAAGTCTACGGCGGGAGACCTTTATTATACTGAACAGAACTGGCAAGAACACCAACAAGGGTTATTATTTTTCTTCCTGTATTTTGATAGAGACGTCAATTAGAAGCTGGCTTCAGATAAATATTATGTACAAATAAAAGGTGGAAATTGCACTAGAGCGTCGAAATTCAGGCAATTTGTGTAATTTCATTTGGTGTTGTAGCAATAACGAAAGCGGGAAGACGTCCTTACTCGCTCCGATTCTATGTTTGGTACCGCAATGCTATTTCCGTCCCGTGCTTTCTTCATGATCTATTTCATTGACAAATAATTTCGTGATTCGTTAAAATATAAGTATGTCAAATCGGGTTCAGTGTTTCAACCGTTACATAGTATGGACGAGCGTAATCTCTATTAAAATATCAGTGCGTGCCCTTACATTACGATTAGTATTGTCCTGAGCGATTATAAAAAGGCTTATAACAAGTAACAAGTTATCCGGACTCATTTGCATATAATTGCACCCTACCTATGTCATTATCAATAATTTTACTACATACGCTGACCTTAGAACCTTATATCACAAAACCAAGCCTATCTGTAGCTTGTTATGAGTAAGTTTTTTTTATTTATGCCGCACATTATCTTTTATATATTAAACTAGCTTTCTGCCCGCGGCTTCGCCTGCGTGGATTTCGGGATTGGGTCTATAGAGGGTTAAGGGTCATAGCTTTTGCCCACGGCTACATATACGCAGAAGTCGGTTTATGGCGCGA
This sequence comes from Scirpophaga incertulas, assembly GCA_036419045.1. Taxonomy (NCBI): domain Eukaryota; kingdom Metazoa; phylum Arthropoda; class Insecta; order Lepidoptera; family Crambidae; genus Scirpophaga; species Scirpophaga incertulas. Next base: position 34,281,279 of record CM071630.1, read on the forward strand.
AGGTTTTATCGCGCTTCCCGTGGGACTATCCGTTTTTCTGAGATAAAAATACTGCAAAGCCTTGCTCAAGAATCACTCTATCTGTCGATTTTTCCGGGATAAAAAATAGCCTATGTTACTCGGGGATAACGTAGCTTTCCAAAGGTGAAAGAATTTTTGAAATCGGTCCAGTAGTTTCGGAGCCTATTCATTACAAACAAACAAACAAGCAAATCTTTCCTCTTTATAATATTAGTATAGATATAGATAACCCTGGCAATTGTCATACTGAGTAATTTATTAAGTAATTACGAATATAAATTATTGGCTAATTCCACTTCTAAGAGGAACTATACCACTATTCATTAATCTTCTACGTAAAGAAATTTGAGAGAAGTCTGTACTTCGTCTGTGGTACCACCTGTTAAGTTAATTAGGTGTCTCATTTACGTTACAGGACATACCGATCAAAACGTCGGTGGTGTAATGATCTTGGAACTGGCTTCGGGAACGTTCCGTTTAGCGTTTGTAACGATGTCAGGGCTTTAAAAGTCGTTTCGAGCTATGGTGAGCGCGGTGACATCATGCAACCTGACGTTGTCGCATCTTGCATTATCAGCGACTACACCTCATATCGTAAAAGCTGAGCGTTCTGTCAAACGATTGTTCATTGTCGATGACATTTATAATTGTCATTTTAACGATGCTGACGACGAGGTTGACGTTCATTAACACACCAAAATTACTATGAATCAAAACAGACAGTTTTCGCTCTTTTGGAATGACAGAAAGTTCTACTTATATATTATTTTCTTTATCTGCCACTGATATTAATTACATTAGTAATTACCAATCGTTTGATAGTGCGTTTACAGCGATTACGAACTGGGGTATCGTCGCTGAAAGCGTCAATGGCGTCATCCACAACGACTGGTTAGGTGCTGTCAACATGCAACGCTGATTTGAAACGACTTTCAGTGTGACATCGGCATAATTGCCAATCGGAAATTGGTGTGATTATCAACGCTTAGGGTACTTTCTCTTTTTCTCTCAGAAGTGGCTGTATTCCATTCAATCCGTAGGGCCATTAGGGCCAAAGTTAGGCTGAGTTTAGTCGGTAGGTCTGTTGGGTCGAGCCGCCTCGATTCACCAGGAGTCCGACATAATCAACGCATCCCTGCTTGCCTGTTGCGTTGGTATCCATGAGGATTCTCAGCCTCCTCTCCTGAGGAAAAAAAAAAAAAAAAAGAAAGTGGCTGAGAATCCTCACAAAGCGGTCCGACCACGTGACCTACCAATTAAACTCAGCCTTAGCCTTGGCCATAAGGGCTCTACGGCTTGAATAGAAACTTAGACTATGATCGTTATAAATTCGTTTGGAACTTTATTCCCTTTATCTGACTAGCATTTCCGGGGATTTCTTTAGCCTCTTGCATATTGTAAGGTATTCTTCACACACTTACACAGACACGTAAAGCATTAGGATGACCATCCCACGGGTCAGCATCGTTGATTAAGGCTTAATTGTAACTTAACTAGGTTAAGGTCGTGTAAGAGAAGTCAAGTCAAGATCGTATGCGTATTATTGACTTTAGAATCACTATAGAATAGGTACGGTCATTCGTTTTATTTCGTAGTAATTATATATATTCACTCAAAATTAATAGTACAGAATTGACTCTATGTAGTATGATTAAGAAGAAAACCCATGCAATGTACTAAGATTAATAAGCGCAATACACGAACAACATTTGTAACACCTTTATATTGACAAATGATGGAAAACTTTTTAATATTATCAGTTTTTTGAACTTTGTGTTTTGAAAGTGATATTGTCACATTTTTGGAATTGCTTGCTTCAAAATATGTTCGTTAATTTTAGAATAATAAAATTAGTTTTTCTCCTTTTCCTGACATTAACAAACCTGAATGACAACAACTCATGTGTCGACATAATAAAACTCCTAGTTACCACAGATTACTAAATGAACATAAAAACAGTTTTTATGTAGCGTAACCCGACTCAATCGAATATTCTACTGCATTGTTTATCCTTTATTATAATTATAATCAGCCAACTCTCTCTCTACATCCAACTAAGAAGCATTTTCATAGTATGTAATGACTGTTTTGTATGATAATTTCAAAGAATTTGGCTTATTCCTTACTAACTATTCCTAAGTTTTCCTTATTTATTTAATATCCAAGAGAGAAAACTTATAAGTACAAATTAAACTAAGTAATAACATACGTTTGAAGGCAATCTGATAGTTGTCATAAAGTTATAAAACCAGGTATGTCCAAATGTTTGGTTAAAGTATCCTTTTTAAGGAAATGGTTGGTACAGGCTTGGGCAGCGCCTACTCGGACATGGCGGGCGAGTGCGACATGGCCGGGTTCTACCTTGAGCTGGGTTGCAAAGCGGTGCCAGGTACCGGCAACGCCACCTGCCCGGACTATTTTACCTGCCCCGACCTACATCCTGACCCCAAGATGTGTTACTACAGGTAAATATGATTAATTCAATGTTTATTTCGTTCAAGCTCTTTACCAATTGAAATATAAAAGTTCGTGTCCAAAAACTACCGTTTATGTATATATACATATATATATATATATTATATATATATATATATATATATATATATATATATATATGTGTATATATATATATATATAAAGTCGTTTCAGTTAATTCATTTAATGATAATTGCAATGCATTAAAAAAAGTCGTGATTTAAAATTCATTGCTTGATTTTAACTCGATAAAATAGCAAAAGTTCTATTTCAACCAGCAATATATTATGAATCATTTAAGGTGATAGTAATTTTCAATTGTCATTTAAGTACAGTTATGTAGTTTATAGTTATAGTTTAATATATCAAATACTTATCGTAAACGATAGCAAACTCATGGCAGACTTATCGATCTCAATCATTGAACAAATAAGCACGCAGCGCTTCATCCACGTGTAATCTGATTTTCCGAAAGGTATCTTTCCTTTTGGAAAATCCGACATATTTTCTCGCAATAAAAATTATCTTATGTCCTTCCCCAGATTTTTAAACAACGCAATATTAAATTGCATTAAAATCGAGTCAGTTGTTTTTATCAGATTTTCCTGCAAGAAATATATTTTCCCGTAGTAAAAATTTCTCTATCCTTTCCTGGATGTGAAACTACCCCTATGTCAAATTTCATCAAAATCGGTTCAGTAGTTTTTGAGACTCTTCAAACAAAAACTTTCATTCCCTTCTTTTACCTCCATGAACTTTTGAATACCTTATTTATTTGTATTTAATCAAAAGCCTAAACAAATTTCAGACTTCTACATTTAAAAATAACGTACATTTTGTACCAACTTACTTTATTTTTTTACATTATTTCATTTGCATTATTCTTTCTCAGATATTAGACTATTTGTAATTAATTTAATTTATGTCGGTTCAGTAGTTTTGGCGTGCGAACACTACAGGCAAACAGACAGACAGAGTTATCCGACCTCGACTCGGTCCAGCACACGCTGGCGGAGTGCCCCGCGTGGGCCTCCGAGCGCCGAGTTTTGGTCGCAGAGATCGGGCGAGATCTGTCTCCGCTGGCATTGATTGCGGCAATGCTGGCGGACGAGGGAGGTTGGAGGGCTGTGGCCTCCTTCTGTGAAGCAGTGATGCTCCAGAAGGAGGCTGCCGAGCGGGGTCGGGAGATGGCCGATCCCGCTCGAAGGAAGCGGCGCGGGGCTCGGTAGCACAGCTGCGGCGCCGCCGCCGCCGCGGGTCGCCGGCGGGCGCGAGGAAGTCGCGAACGCTACGGCGACCCGGGATGGACCACGCCCCTTCCGTGGCCGGGGGACGTCGTCGGTGGAGGAGACCGGGGGAGGTAGTGAGCCTCCCCCGAGGAGGGCTCCCCTGTATCGACGGGGGAGCGGAGGCTGGGGGTTCCCGGAAGTAGCTTGATGTTCCCGGGGGCTCCCTACATGCCTGAGGAAGGCCATCCCTGAGGTTTTTAGTGGGTAGGCCTCCCCCTTCTGGGGAGGAGAGCCCCACATAACCGCCGGCTCGCCACAGCCGGGGTATGCAATTTAAAGCAATTTCCTCAGGGGAAAAAAAAAGACAGACAGAGTTACTGTCACGGTTATAATATTAGTAAGCATTGATAATAGCAATAGCTATCGTTAAATTACAAATAGACAATCCATTTATATATACATATGTATTACAGTTTGAAATGCCACGTGATAAATATAATCGAATCTAAAATAGCCGTTTCTCACCTTGCAAATAACATCGATTGCTGATCTCATTAATGGCAATTGGTGGAACCAACATAGAGTTTTAATATTTGATATCGCTAACATAATGTTTTGGTTTATCGCTGTCGAATAATCTACAAGACCATATAGAAATATTATGCTTGTTGAAAAAATGTATAAAATAAAAACGGCTCCATCACTCCCCAGAGCCTCTAAATAGCCCACCATACAAATTTAGCGAAGTGGTCGAGTAATCGGCCTCTACGCAATGAGTCACGAGTTCAATTCCCGCACAGGACAGATATTTTGTATGTACCTACAAAAATTTGTGCCGGTGGGTGTTTGTGCTTGTGAGATTTTTGTGTTTGGGAGCGACGCTTTTTTTTTAATATAAAGTTAAAGTATTCAGAGCCAATTAAATCGCTTGCAATCTTAAAACTTAAAATTCAAGTGATCAACGAAATAGTCCCACCATTTTGCCAAGAACCGATTAAAGACTTTGGAAAACAATCGATATCTATATCTATTAGTCGTGGTGGATATTTATATAGAACTAGCTTTTGCCCGCGACTTCGTTCACGTGGACTTCAGGTTCGTCCCGTCTAGTCTAGTAATAAGTAAGAAATACGGTAACTAAGCACTGCAGAGCCCTAATCATAGGCCTATAGGTAGCTACTGCAGTATGCTCCTATAAACTACATTTGACGATCTTTTTCCTAATGTGTTTTTTTTACGACCTCACATTAGAAACCTCAAAAATTGTAGCCTATGTGTTATTCTGATGTATAAGCTATATTGTGGTAAAGTTTAATTCAAATCCATTCAGTAGTTTTTACGTGAAAGAGTAACAAACATCCATACATCCATACTTACAAACTTTCGCCTTTATAATAGTAGTAGGATAAAGCCTTATTAGATACAATATAAATCATAGTCGTCTAAAATTTCGATTCATAATGTACATAGATTCGAAAAACGAGTAACACACACAACGCCTACATGGGAGGATCGAATCACTCGATTCCCGAATCGACCTCGACTCGACCCTGGGCCCCCTTCTCACTCTATTCGTACACCAGTGCTGACACAATAGTGCCACCGACGCTCCAATGACAAAATTATGTTTATGACAAATGAACTAAACACACTTCGGAAATGAAATCTAAAAACAGTAAGAGTTTGGTCTACAAAACACAGTGACAGGTTATGTTTTGTTTTTCAATCACTCAGATTGAGACTAGATCGAACCGACTCTTAGCCGCATTTTTCTTTGTTTTTGTTCCTCTAGAATTTTAATTATGATATAAGTTTTTGTCTCTACGATCAAGTTGTTAAAGAATTATTGTATTAATAAGTAAATAAGAACACAACTAAAATGTAATTTATAGGTATTTTTAATCTATACATCTATATACAAATAAATAAAATTGGAGTGTCTGTTTGTAATATTAAAATAACCGCTTTCTACTACATGCATATGAATGTATATACGGTACAGGTACACATACTATTATTTTTAAATAAAAAAAACCGCCTTCAAAAAAAATACCTAAAACCTAAAAAGAAAATAAAAAACCGTCTTAAAAATAACCTAGGAACTAAAAAGAAAAAAATAATTGTTAACTACCTATACTTATGAATTCAATCTAAGTATATAAAAACTCCAGTACAAAAATCAACTAAACAAAACAGCCAATTATATATAAAATAAACATAAACAGTGATTTAATTACTATATGATAAACTATTTTAATACCTAAGTACAATAATGCAATGATCTATTTATATAATTACAATATGTAAATTCTTGTTTAAACCTATTATCTAATAAATTAAATAAAATATTATTTTATATGCTAGATACCTCGGCTTGATCTGCTTTTGAATTATGGCATTAGATTTATATTTTGTCTCCGTAAATATGACCACGTTTCCGCCTACAGACAAGACCTGAAATGGTTACCCATCCGGTTGAGAAGAAACGTGCGTGCTCTCACTACTTTCTACGCTCTGCTTAACTGTTCCTGTTCTCCCTCTTATTTATTATCTCATTTCCAATATCTATGTTCTACTCACTCTAAAACCTTACGGTCGACTAACAATCTTCTTCTTGGCTGTCCTCAGCACACTTCTCACTCTGTCCACTCTTCTTTTCAAATTCAGTCCATACTTCTGTGGAACTCTCTCCCTTATGAAATCAGGATGGCACCAACTCGGGCCTCATTTAAACGGAAGGTCCGTAAACATTTCTCGGATATTATGGCACAAGCTTGATCTTGCAAGGATGTTGTCAAAGAATTGGCAGATATTAACTAATTAATATTTACATAGTTTATATATTGTTATTTATTTATATAAATATATATTTATACTTGTATATATATGTTACTACATAGTTTATTAAATATATGTATATAATTGTATTATATATTAGTTTATAATAATATGTTTCCTGCAGCATTTTATTCATATAGATAACTTCATATTTAAGCTATATATAAGTATAGACCTTTCATAATCTCGTTGCACCTACACCACATCTCCACACCACCCAAAGGTTGGCTGGTAGAGAATACCTTAGGTATTAAGCCCGCCTATGTAATTTTTTTTTTGCATAAAGTTTAATAAATAAATAAATAAAATACCTACTTATGTATTTGAAGTCGGTGCCAACTACAAAAATAATAAGAACAATACTTATAGTTAGTAATTTATACAGAAGAAGATAGGTTATGTAATAAGGAGTAACTTAGGCTACTAAAAAAAAACAAATTTTTTTATTACATTCCACGCGGACGAAGTCGCGGGTACAGCTAGTGTAACTCTATATTTGGTATATCTTTACTGTACTTTTTAATATATTTTATATATTTATTATTAGATAATGTTTGACCGACTTAACCATGAGGTGCATGGTCATTAAATAAAGAATAAAAAAAGAGTTTGGTCTGAATTAATATAAACTAGATATAGGTACGTAGGTTCAATCAATATGATCGCACTGCGTTGAATTTCATCAATACAGTGTTTGTATCCCCTTGACCTTCGGAAGATATTTCCAAACTTTTTGCTTCTGTAAAAGGTTGGCAAAAACGAGGCTGTACGGCGTGACCGCAGACCGGCCTTCGGCGGCTTCGGACTCATATTTATTACAAACATTACCTAATTAATTACGTAATTTGTCTCTCGTAATGTGGTAACCGATTATCTGTGTAATCTCAGAGTTAATCATAATATTTCAACAACATATAATATGTAATTGTAATAATCAATACCGTCTTCATCATAAGGGCACACGGGGCCCGTGCCCAGGCCCCGAAATTGCAGGTCCTGCAATTTCTCTCACACATTTATTTATGACGACCTCCATAGTCGAGTGGATAATACACCGGTTTCAAGGTATCGCCATCTCTGAGGTCCCGAGTTCGAATCCCGGTGGGGGCAGATGTTTGTGTGATGAATGCGTTCATTTGTACCTTAGTCATGGTTGTTGATATATATTTTCAATAAAAATTATTTATGTATGTATAATATATGTATGTCTATTTATAGATCCCATTACACAAGCCTTATAGAGCTTAGTTTGGGCTAGGCTAATTGGTATGGGTCGCCGGCGGGCGCGAGGAAGTCGCAACTGCTGCGGCGACCCGGGATGGACCACGCCCCTTCCGTGGCCGGGGGGCGTCGTCGGTGGAGGAGACCGGGGGAGGTAGTAGCCTCCCCCGAGGAGGGTTCCCCTCTAGGCAGGGGAGCGGAGGCTGGGGGTTCCCGGAAGTGGCTTGGTGTTCCCGGGGGCTCCCTACATGCCTGAGGAAGGCCATCCCTGAGGTTTTTAGTGGGTAGGCCTCCCCCTTCTGGGGAGGAGAGCCCCACATAACCCTGGCTCGCCACAGCCGGGGTATACAATTTAATGCATTTTCCTCAGGGAAACAAAAAAAAAAAAAAGGTTAATTGGTATAAGTGTAACAAAAAAAAAAAAAAAATATATTCTCAAAACATAAGAAGGTATTTACGTGATATATACTACGCCTTTATAGATGTTTATAGATCAGCCGAATAGTTTTATTATATCGCCTATTCAAAGATGACAAGTTAGTTGTGAAAATGGAAATGTCGAAGGAAAATTTTCGTACGTTATTTTTCTACAACTTTTAAAAAGGATTTCCACGACGTCAGTGCTTTGAGGAGATTACTTTTTTGTTTAGTGATGCACTACCATATCTTAGGAATCGACGTAGGTAGTCTAGCCTCAGTGACAAGCTACCAAGGTCATCCCAAGACCGCCATGACGCAAGAGAATATTGAAGCCGTGCGGCAGCTAATCCTCGTCCAAAATATCCTACAAGAAGAACTTGGTGTCAGAAATTTGATCTCTCGTTGGACCGTGTTAGTTGGTATCGCACAACTCTACAGCGATTTAATCGAGGAGAGAGAAAGAATAAGTTTATGATATGGTTACTGGTGACGAGTCTTGTACGAGTATATATGCTTACGATACAGATTCTAAGCAGCAGTTCTTCCAGGATGAATTCCAAGTCGGCCATTTTGACTACCCACTCTTGGGAGTGGAATAAATGTTTTAATTATTGGTTTGAACGCATGCAAAAGTGTGTTAAATATCGCGGAGATTTCTTTGAAAAACTATAAACGGTTTAATAATGTATTAGATTTCTATACTTATATTAAACGACAACTTAAAAGGCAGCCCTCGTATTATTACGTTGCTTAATGTCACCTGTCTTTATAAGACACGGTCCTTTATAAGGCGTGCTCGGGGATGTAGATCCAACGCGTAGAAAATATTTAAGCAAAATTTAATGAAAGTGTGCGTGGAGATTACTCCATCTGCGAAATGATAAATGCAACTAAAGACACCCAGTTAGATGCACAGAAACTATTGTCCTTGCTGGTCAAAACGTTTGTGGACTATTGCATTTCGATTTTGGTGATTAGAAAGAAAGAAAGAAAGAAAGAAAAACGTTTATTTGGTAAGCAAAATAACGGTCCGGAAAATACAAAGACAAACATTTTATTACCAAAATACATACAAGTCATTTTATTACCAAAATGGTCTCCGCTCAGCATTAAATGGCGTCCGGCCGGCGGTAATGGTATACGCCCGACATAATATGTCGGGCGTATACCACGACGCTGATCTTCCGCGAACGCCATTTACAAAATTAAAAAAAAAATGAATGAAATAACATAAAACAAAAAATATATAAACTAACCATATTTTCTATGAGTAATTTTATAAATATATAATTTGATATTGATATACATATAATATTATTTTAATATATAAATAAAAATTTGTTTAAATGAAAGTTTGACTGTACAATGGCGATTAACCAAATAATCCGAATACAAATAAATAAACACTAAAAACCCTAAATACACAATAACTTCATAAATCATATCTATAATAACAGCATAAAGTTCGTCATTATATACCTAAGAAAGTTGACATAAAAGCGTGACTGGGCTGGGTCCATAGAATATGCAAAATAAAATATATACAAGTGCTAAGGTAATGCTTTTTGGGTATTAAGGACGTATGACTTAAATTTATTTTTACGGGAATCGGGCTATGAAAGAGACTCCGGTCACCTGCCTTCTCAAAGCCCCCTAATTGATTTTAATTATGCAGGCGGTGACTTGCCGCATACTAAATGTCCCCCCCAAAAAAGCAGACTTGTTGCGAAGGGAGCAAGTGTTATGACATTACTACACTTTCTCCCTTCGAGCATCTGCTAATGTTATTATTATTATCAGATTTATTTATTTACTCTTATTTTTCAGAGGCGTGGCCTACGCTGATGGGTCAACGATTCCACAGACTCTGATCAATAACCCGTGCTCGCAAGCATGCCGATGCCGCGTCAGCGCTGAATCGCGGTTCGAGTGCGCAGCTGTGGACTGTGTCGAAGTGTTCGACGGTGATCTGCAGCAGTGCGTCAATACCTACGACCTGGATTCCTGTTGTAGCACTGGGAACGTTTGTGGTGAGGCAAAGGGCAAAAGTCTACAGATCTCAATCATCACCTCAAGCCATTGTAATTTCTGTACCTACTGTTCTCTGTTGCAATACGAGTAATATGTAGTGTCGGTATGCAAATGTACTGTAAGGTGTTAGCGTCAGTGGTGAGTGGCTGTAACCACAGCACTGGTCTACGGATCCAGCCATGAACCAATGTGTTTATAATTTATCAAATTTCATATGTAGATTTATCTGAAGTTTCGAAGGAGAAACATCGTGAGCCAACCTACATACACCAACCAATCCGCTCTCAAAAGATCCTATTGGTGTAACAGTTAGGGCGGCCGTACACGGACTGCTCGAGCAGTTAGCGGCTGAGCAAAATACACGGACCGCTCGAGCGGTTGGCGTCGACAGCTTGAGCTGTCGGTTGTTGACTGCTCGAGCTACGCTACCCAACTGCTCGAGCAGTTGATTTTCTACCACAGTCGAGTCATGGATTCTAACGAGGAAGCACTGCTTTTGTTGCTTCTGCTCAGGCGGAGACGACGGCGGCGACGTCAAAAGAGAAAATTTTGGGTTCATCCAATTTCGCAATTAAGAGAACAACATGGACAATTCCATCATTTGTTTATAGAACTTAGAAGTGATCTGCTCTAGCGCAGTCAACGGCTCGAGCAGTCGGTGTATGCCTCACAACCGCTCGCGAGCGGTCGACGGCACGATGGAATTTCATCATGCAGTTGACGGCTTGAAGCGGTCGCGACTGCTCGAGCAGTCGTGTGTACGGCAGCTAATGAATGACTATAGTTCACCGCGCGGTCCCGGCTTTAAGCAGTCGGTCTCAACTGCTTGAAGCAGTCCGTGTACTACTGGCCTTAGGGTCGACGCTCGTGCCAGTCGGTGGAAACGTATTTGAGATGTGATCACTATTGATTGTCGTTTTTTTTTTGCAATTTGTTTGAATTTCACTGAATTTTCACATGTTACTGATAACATAACAAGCTGAATTTCGTGCAATTAACAATGTTAACTAAAACTAGTCCCTGTAATGTGTCCACTAAAACGCGATGTGATAGAGTCAATTCTCATTTCCAACTGTCAAATTATAAATGATAATATTTCTTTGAATGTCTCTGACTTCTTACACCAATTAGATTAACCCTAAGTAAGCACTGTAAGGCTTGTGTTATGTAATCTAAGGTAATGGATGAACATACACATATTATACATATGTATATTCATATGTTGGATAGAAATATATATTAACTGCTCGCATTCACCACACAATCATATATTCCCTTGGGACTTGAACGCGGAACCTGAGAGATGGTGACCTTGAAATCAGTATACTATCTCGGCTACGGAACGCTTTTTATTTCTTATTTCTTTGCTCACGCTACGGGGGTTAAAGTATATCGGAGTCTCCGTGCTGTAGAAAAACTCATCATTATCACAGCTCATATCAATGATAGCGATAAATAAGAGCTAGATAACGCACTAGAGCGGCAAATCTGGTGTGTGGAGGTGTTGAAATTCGGGTAACTAGTGTAATTTCATAAAGTCGAGTAACAATATGCAACGAATGAAGACGACGTTCTTTGCTCCGACCCTATATTTGACTAGTGCAACTCTGTCTCTATCTGTCTTGTATTTTATGTATGAACTGTTGCATCCATTAATATCCTCGTGAAACGGTGTGGCCATAGATAAATGTACACATAGTAAGACGCCAGACTTTATATGTTGACCTTGAGATAGCTCTTATTTCGTCCGTAATAGCAGCAGTTTTTGTAACTTGAGCAGTTGTTATAATCTTGACGTGTTATTATGACTATATATATTATGTAAAATCAATAAACATACTAGTACATAACAGCATCAAATCACGGACTTGCCGATTAGTTGGTCAATTTGATGAAATTTTTGTGTTTGTGGAATTGTTGATACAATTAATGTATATATATATACATCAGAAGCGAATCCCAGGCATCCTGATTAAGAGATTAGTGACGCTATGTACAATATTATAATCTATTACTATTTCGATTATTATTCTGTTAGTGTAACAATAATTTAAATTGAATATTGCTTATAGCAGGAAAGTGAGACAATAGATAATTATCTCGCTAATCTTCGAATGAGCTCAACAGCAAGTATGGAGCAATTTAGAATATTGCATATTATTTGCAGACGATATTTCGCTACTCATATCATGTCTAAATAGCATAAATATAGAAGCAAAATTAAACGATATATTAACTAACTAGCTTTCTGCCCGCGGCTTCGCCCGCGTGGATTTCGGGATTGGGTGTATAGAGGGTTAAGGGTCATAGCTTTTGCCCACGGCTACATATACGCGGAAGTCGGTTTATGGTGCGAAGATTTTATCGCGCTTCCCGTGGGACTATCCGTTTTTCCGAGATAAAAAATGCCGCAAAACTCCTCAAGAATCACTCTATCTATTGATGAAAACCGCATAAAAATCTGTGCAGTAGTTTTTGAGCGAAGCCTTTATTGCGCATCCCGTGGGATCTGTCGATTTTTCCGGGATAAAAAGTAGCCTATGTTACTCGGGGAGAATGTAGCTTTCCAAAGGTGAAAGAATTTTTGAAATCGGTCCAGTAGTTTAAGCGTGAAGAGGTAACAAACAAACAAACAAATAAACAAACAAACAAACACACTTTCGCATTTATAATATTAGTTGGGATACTCTTAATTGGCTTAATGAACATAATCTTGAAATAAACTTTAATAAAACAAAATTAATACCATTCTATCCACGACAAAAAACCTCATTGAAATTGAACTATACCTTTAATAGTAAAAAAATCGATTGCGTAAATGAATTTACTTTGCTCGGAATTAACATAGACCTTGTCTGCTTGTTGGACAAGTCATCATCAACTGCGCGGAATCAGCAAACGTAATCAATATCCTTTGTAATAGACACAAATTTAAATTGGAAATTCCATATAATAAAACTGAAGTCCAAATTATCCAGCTTCGCATATGCACTTTACGAGGTTAAAAAAACTACCGATATTAATACTGCTTTAATAACGTACTATGCATATGCCTATGCATGGCTCAGTTATGGAATTATTCTGTGGGGAAACAGCTCAGACGCTCTTTCTTTATTTATCCTTCAAAAAAAATTAGTTCGTATTATTGCTAACTTAAAACAGACAGAGAGTTGTAAAACATTTTTTCAAAAACAAGAAGTGCTTTCTCTTCCATGTATACACATTTTGGAGATATGTAAGTTTGTCCGGAAATATGCTGAGTTTTACACAAATCAAAACGATCTACAATTAAAATATTCACTAAGACCTAGAACGAATTTAAAAATCCCTACTGCACGCCTTAATTTATGTTCATCTAGCACACATAACGCATCTGTAAAGATTTATAATAAACTCCCTGAAAACTTAAAACTTGAAAAAAATAATATACAATTCATAAAACTGTTGAAAAAATTTTTAATAAATAAATGCTACTATAGTGTACAAGAATATATTAATGATAAAATATAACAATGATACAATTTAATAAATTAAAAAATAAATGAATAATGTATAATAATAATATATAATATAATATATAAAATACTTATTCAATTTAATTGGTGTAAAACGCCGTCCTCTGTATAAAATTGCGATACCCGACAGGGTCCATAATCTGTACACATAAATTATTGTAAACACCTTTTGTTAACATTATGGTTGCAATAAACATTTGAATTTGAATTTGAATTAGAACTGTTCGAATACTGTCAGTCAATTGTAACTTCCTTATTCCTTAGTCATATGTTGATATCAAATAACCAATACATTTAAAATTGTAGTCCAGTAATTTTTTTAATGTTTAAATTACTATTTATACTGATCTTCAGGTAAAGATGCAATAGCCGGCCTCAAGACTTGCGAAGTTGATGGGAAAACCTACCGAGAAGGCGAGTCCTTCGAACCGAAGGACACGCATAAATCTTGCATCTGCACGGGCGAGTGGAACGGCACTCTCGACGCGGACTACTGCCGCGATATCAACTGTGGCATCGAGATCCATTACCAAGAGAAGCTATCAGAGAACTGCGCTCCTGTATTCATTGGCAGCAAGCGGGGCTGCCCCATCAGTTTTTCTTGCCGTAAGTTTATTGCCTATTATTGATGCGGATTACCTCAAAAAGAACCACAAATTAGGTATTCATAACCAAGAGAAGATATTTGCCCTGTGTTTATTGGTAGTAAATGAGGCCTATCACTATCACTTTTTGCTTATCTTGATTGGTGGTATAACTTTTGAGTTTGACTGGTAACCGAAATAACATCTACAGTCTTCCCTAAGTTAATCGCTATAAAACAATATTATCTCGCCATACATAACCATGTCCCGGCATACGGTATCCTGTATCTACTGTTATCGGCACTTGAAGTAAGATGACGCTATTCAATGCCTCATCGTAATTCCCAGCATGGCGACAGATCAAATCAGGATCAAACCGAACGACCATCCTGATCGGTATTATAGAATTAAAGATCTAATTGATTATAATTTTATTATTTTAATTGTGAGTTTGTCTGTAGAATTGCGTAGAAAAATAAACAAACACAAAATGCTTATAAAACAGCAATTTCACAGCCAGAGATCTGCAATTTAGCTCATATTTTTTTGATGGCTTTGCATCTCTTTATATGTAGTAGTAAGTTTAATACGTGATGTATACGTATATAAATCAGACATTGATCTAAATGAGGGTAATCAAACAAAAGCATGGACCACGAGTCCAAGGAGGGTAATATATGTACAAATAAAAAAAACAACAATATTAATTTGTGTGTTCTGACATTCGAAGCTCGTCGTTGTTGAGGAGCTCAGCCGAATATCTCTTCCACCATCGACTTTATAGGAACTTACTATCAGGCGAGATGAAGAATATTGCATAGATTTTCGAGGCTGTTTGGAAAAACAACTAATAGTAAGGATTACAGTAGAGTTAAAATTTACTACCGCTCATATTCCACGACAGCAAACGGGAAGATTATTCTACCGGAAGTGAATCTTTTGTTTTAACAATGGTGCAAGCCAATATGCCAGTCTACCAAATAAGCAAAACAATTGCTTCCTTGTATTTAAAAGAGGAGGCCTAATCAGTTTTTTCCTGTTCTATGTTTACGAAATGTCTTTCGTTTTGTTTGTAAACGATACCGACAGCGTAAATTTTTATATGAACATTTTGCACAGCGCCCCTAGCGGTAAAGTAACTGTTCGCAGCGCTGTATTGCACTGTAACTTGAACACGGTAAGAAATACAAAAGTTGTTGATAATAATCTAAGGAACAACGTTTCTATTTAAAGTTTTTCATCAAAATGACATTTTCAGGGTGAAAAAGTGAATAAGCGCTTTTTTAAAGACTTTGGCGCCACCTACAATGCGCATTTTTTGTTGTACGACACTGTAACAATGACATAAATTGTAGTACACAACGCCTTTTACAATTATCGTCGAAAAAAAGTTTCTAAAATGCATACAAATTGAGAAAAATGCATATCTTTTTTTTGGGGGGTTTTTTCGAGTTTTTCAAAAAACTGCTACGAGTTGAACATGCCCACCGCCAATGTAGCTGCGCGACGTCATTCACGGACACACAGACGGCAAAAAAAAAAATCAAAACTTACCCTTAGGGCAGTTTAGTCACCACTAAACCTACAGATTGTCCGTATTAAAAACCTATTGAAAACGATAGTAAACTCACGGTAGAGCCATTTTTTTAATTTTATTTAAATATAACTTTATAGAAAGCTCTTTTGAATCGTCCAATTTTTTTTCCCTACCACTGATCTCATAGCACGACGAGCTATGACGCCGTACCGTTTGGAAACAAGCGAGGATGCTATATTAGCATCTTCTTATCATTAGTTAATTGATTGATAGTCTTTTTTAAAAGCATAACTGGAATTTGTCCATCAGTTTAGTCAGCTTTAAATTATTTTACTAAGTATGTAGTTTTCCCTGTCTAATTCCTATTAATCCTATTTTGTTAGAACGGCACATGGATGTCCTATAAGTAGCGACTTTAATCTGATTGATTGTTTGTTCTAGCGTCGCCAACGTCTCGTGTGGTCCGCGGTAATAACCTGCGCGGTATCAACTCGCAATGCTTGTTCGGCAACGTGACCCTGACGGTCGGCGACGAAGTGACCGTGTCGGAGAGCTGTACCAAATGCATATGCGATGTACCCCCATTCGTCACGTGTACCATGAAGAACGCATGCAACGAATGAAGTGCAAGATTATTTACAGTAAACACCTCTAAGCTATTCGTTTATGTGATCTACCATATCGCACTAATAATACAATAGTGTATCAACTCAAAACGTCGTATTTGACATAATACTATAAACACACGCAAAATTTGATTCCTCACGCGTGATCAAGACCGTCGTTCAATTAGTGCAAAAACAGAATAAGGATAAATTAAAAAACTTATGTGACAGTTATTCAATTTGCAACTATTACATGAAGTGAGTAATAAGTTTTTTGTTGATTCTGAAAAATGTTCGATTTTGAGTTGATACACTATTGTAATATTAGTGCGATATATGAAGTATTCTTATGGATAATGCTAACTTAGTTACTATCTCGTGTTCTGTGTAAACTTTAAGCTTCTGAAATTTGTAATGATTCTAGATATAGATATATGGAATTTAGGCGAAAATGTTTTGGGTTACAAAAAACGACTGAATAGATTTGGAGAAAATTTACAAACATAGTTAATTTTCAGGATATAGAAAGGTTATATTATATAGAAAGGTTATATTCGTTATAAATATAATAAGGCCATGACTTATGCTAAGCAGTCGGGCTAAGTTCGTCTATTACAAAATAAAAGACGAGTTGCTAAATAAACGATCGTGGTTAAATTTATTGATAGTTAAGCTTTCATTACTGGTTTATAAGAGACTAGCTTTCTGCCCGCGGCTCCGCCCGCGTGTATTCGTGATTGGGTCTATAGAGTCATAGCTTTTGTCCACGGCTACATATGCGCGGAAGTCGGTTTATGGCGCGAAGGTTTTATCGCGCTTCCCATGGGACTATCCGTTTTTCCGAGATAAAAAATACCGCAAAACCATGCTCAAGAATCACTCTCTATTGATGAAAACCGCATGAAAATATGTGCAGTAGTTTTTGAATGAAGACTTTATTGCGCATCCCGTGGAATCTGTCGATTTTTAGGGGATAAAAAGTAGCCTCTGTTACTCTCCATCCCTTCAACTATCTCCACGTAAAAAATCATTTCAATTCGTCTCTCTGTTTTGCCGTGAAAGACGGACAAACAGACAGACACACTTTCCCATTTATAATATTAGTATGGGTAGTAGAGATTTTTTATTGACGCCGACGCTAATGTATTAATTTCAAATAAATAAACTCACGTTTTTTCTATCCGCGCGAAAAGGTGTACAGAAATTAGTCATATACAAATTGTATATATTTTTTTACAAACACCACGGTACTACGTGACACAAGGAGACTGCTTCTAATGGAAATTTATGTTGCAGTATACATACATTATTTATTTTAATGGCTTAAATCCAGGTCACGTTAGCCTTAGCCTTGTGGGATTACCTGGTTTTTGTAGCTCGCTATCTGTTTTTCCTCTCGTTAGCTTTAGATTACGGGGCGTAGTTTTAAATTACTAAAATTTTTAATTTCTATCTATAATACATTTTTCAGTATTTTCAGTAGTTATAACGTTAACTGCTCATATGAAGCTAAAAAATAATTGAATATTGCGTTTTTCGTTAAGATTTGATTAAATCTAATTTGTGTGATATTTTTATATATTGTATATATATTGAAAAGGACAATATGAATAAAAACATGTTAGTAGAGGTATAACATTAATATAATATCATAATTGAACATAAAATCTTTATTAGCTTAAGTAAAAACTTATTCTCAATTGAACATTCATCATTATCTACATAAGGGTACTTATAGTTCTAACTTTAATCTAATAAGGTATAATAAATTTAAGTCTTTAAAGGATACCTTACATTATGTACACAGTACACAGCCTAAATTGGACTCTTTTAAAGTATTACTTATAAGTAAATTGTGACGACTCTTAATTGCTAGTAAGTACTTAACAAAATTGATATATCACTTGCTATAATTATATTTATTAAAAAAAAAACAACACCATCAGTTTTCTTTCAAAACCTGTTTGTTAATTTTAATTATTCGTACAATAGGTACCTATTCTATTTCAATGAAAAAAAAATATTAGTCGAGCTAACAAAAGTTTTCATTTCAAAATATACGTAGGTACTAAAAACTACTAAAATTAACTAAAATAACATTTGTAATTATAAAAGATAAAATGACTGGAAATTTAATAGTAAATGCAAATTCACATAGAAATATATTTATAATTAAGACGTATCAAGTCAATAAAACATTCAATTCAGAATGTCGAATAATACATTTTTAAGTACATCTAATTGAAATTATGTCATATTTAATTAACTAAGTTATTAAGCTAAAAGGTCTATGAAGTATGGAATCTGATCAAAACAAATCGATAACAAATACAATATGACAATATCTGAAAAAGATTCAACAATTCCAGAACTATATGTGTATACATATAATATTTTATTCCATTCCACATTATTTGTTACTAAATACAAAAATATTGCGTAATGTTTTCAAATATATTTTGGCTACGCTTCAATAAAAAGAAATTAGTCTATAATGTATATAAAAGCTATTCTAATTTATGTCGATACTTCGTGTTTTGATATAAATATTTATATATATAATTTCGCAACTTCAATGCATATCGTTATATTTTGTAACTTTGTTTATTTGTTATCACTCCTGTATCGTAATATATAACAGTTGACAAGCAACTCGGAAAAATCATTAATATTATTCATTACTATATGCAGTGAAACAATATAATTAGTAGGTTGATTAAGTAAAACAAGCCAGACCAATTTCCAGGCGGAATCGCTGCCCTGGTCGAGCCAGGTCTCGCACTCCGACGTCCAGTAGCGGCAATCGTCCAGATTTGTCCGTTTCGAATTGGATAATGGTTCGAGCCCACTCGTCTCTCTTGAACTGTTCCCAAGAAGAAAAATATGTTCATGACTTCGATATGTAGATCTTAACTTATTATATATCTAAATAATCTTAATAATTCATTTCCTTATACGTTAGCAATATAATTGTAATTCAATAAAATTAGCTAATACGTTTGACCAAATGTTTCACAATATAACGTTTTACTTGAAGTGAATAAGTAAGTAGGTAAATAATTTATGTTTTCATTAGTGTCATTCAGTAGTAAAATGAACAACTACCTCGTTAAGAACGCAACGAAAATAGATAAGAAAAGAAGTTTATCATGGGAGTCTCTCAAGGCTCAATCCTCATTCCTCTTATACTTTTATTTTTTGTCGGTTTTATATTTATAAATGAGGTAAAACATATAGGTGAAATAGGCACGAAATTTTTTAAAGTATTTTTTATCTACCTGGCATTCGTCAAGTAGCGCTTTGTAGCGTAGTCGGTTGTTGGCTCTTGGTAGAATCTCCGCGTCATTGTATGCTAATAACTTGATGCCATGCCGGTAGTTATTAGTGGTCGGGTCGAAGTAGCCGACGGCGTTGCGACAGTGAAACGTTACGTTTTGGACGGCGTGAGCGGACATCAGCTGAAGGTAAGTCAGCTGTGAATGATCTGCTTTATATGTGATCTGTAAAATAAAATAAAGTAGTTGAAAGTAGGTCTCAATTACATGGTTGTATTATTAGAACTCAACTACCCACTTCATCTTGTTTCTGACATGGTCTTTATTCTGCTAATATTAACACCACTGTCGTGTTTCGAGAGCGTTTGTATTTATTACACCTTTCTATATCCTATTTTTATACACTTGTATTAAGTTATATAAAAAGTGTATTATTGTTCTATTTGTAAGCCAAGACAAAATAAAGATTATAAGACACAACAAAATTACATTATGGTATTGGTTTAAACAGAGACAAAGTAACATTTGCATGTATAATGTTGATTAAGAGTACACCATCAATATTTTAATAAGATGTTGACTGGAACCATGTACCTAATAACTTGCTAATTATTATGCAGCGAAAACAAATGACATTACAATTCATACATTATTGCAGGTTTTTTATTGCCTAAACACTGGCAAAAACTACTAGATTTCTGCCCGCGGCTTCGCCCGCGTGTATTTCAGGATTGGGTCTATGGAGGGTTTAAGGGTCATAGCTTTTGCCCACGGCTAAATATGCGCGGAAGTCGGTTTATCGCGAAGGTTTTATCACGCTTCCCGTGGGACTATCCGTTTTTCCGAGATAAAAAATACCGCAAAGCCTTGCTCAAGAATCACTCTATCTATTAATGAAAACCGCATGAAAATTTGTGCAGTAGTTTTTGATCGAACCCTTTATTGCGCATCCCGTGGAATTTGACGATTTTTCCGGGATAAAAAGACCCTATTATTTAATCCGGACTTTTATCTTTACGTCTGTAAAATTTCAAAGCAATCGGTTCAGTAGTTACGGCGTGAAAGCGGAACAAACAAACAAAATTCACTTTCCGATTTATAATATTTGTAAGGATTCCTGTCAATACAATATACTTACAGTAAAGCCTTCTTCCATCTCGCTCAGCCATGCCTCTTTTTCTTTGCCTTTATAGGCAATCTCTTCTGAAGACATCGGTTTGGGGTATATACAGCTGCTGCCAGTATCCATGTCGCAGTGAACCAGGATCGCGTCGTTCATGTCACCGCCGTTGGGGTCGATCCAGTATTGACCTTGAATATATTTAGTTAACGCTAATTTTCAAATCATCATTTCATCCAATAGACGTTCAATGTTGGAGATAGGCTTCGTCTGCTTATCTTAGGGGAGGCTTATCAATACTGCGGTGTCCGTCATATGCCTGCCACTCGAGGACCTTCCACTCAACAGCCGTCAGTCCAATGTGCACTGCCCTCAGTCACTTCGAACTTATCGGTGGCTTTGGGTTTCTGTCTCTATCTTATTATATAAACTAAAATATCTAATTTCCTACGTTCAGAGAGAGCAAGTAGCTAACTCCCCTTTTTTTATTTTTTTTCGGGGCGAAATGCACCGTGGCACTCAGAGCCCGTACCGGGGCGCGTGGCGGGTTGCGCTTTTGCCACAAGTAGCTAACTCCCATGTGTTGTGAAATTCAAAATCTAAATCAATATAATATTGATTAAATATAGACTTTTACAGTCATTTTTGATGTAAAAACTAATTTAAACGTAAGGGAATCCAAAAAGCTATTTATCCTTGTATCTACGTACATAAAATAAATGAGTCTACACCTGTTCTAAAATTTGAAAGTCAATACAATAATCATAGTCGTCCCACCAAAGGATATGCGTCTAGTATGATGAACTAAGGCCTTGTGCAGATTGATTGACTTCAAATACACCTTTGAATTTTTCTCCAGGTCACGTATGCAAGTTGCTTCCCGTAGAAGCACGAACGAAGCAAGAACATGGCAGGGTCGCCTCTGTGCCTCTCCAGTCCACTCGTCCAGTGCCAAGACTGTATGGCCACCGACATTTGGCGTACAATTAAAAATCCATCATACATGTACGGCATGACTATTTTTTTGATGTGTATTCTACCGCGATATTTTTTTTCAAAATTTTTACTTACTTAAATCAAAATCGAAATTAACTTTATTCAAATATGACTTTATAGGAAGCTCTTTTAAATCGTCCAATTTTTTCCCCTACCACCCATTCAGGGCGTATTTTTTAGCTGATAATTGAATAAGGAGAATGGGCGCAAGAAACTTATCAGTTTTATCAATAGTAATAACAACATTTACAATAAATTATGTAGTTACCATACAATGTACATATGTGTTTACAATTTATACGGGAAAACAAATATTTACAATTTAGAATGTTATATGAATCTTCAAATCAACACCAAGCATTGGTATCATTTAAATAATCATTGATATTGACTTTGTCATTAGCGTCTTTTTAACATGTACCTTGAACTTAGTATGAGGATATCTTTAAATATCACTAAAGTGTACCTCTTTGATACTTACCACTCTCTTTATTCGGATGATGATGCCTTATGTCCGCGCAGGTCTTGCCAGGTGCCTCCTTCGAACCATCAGGTCTTAGAAATTTGTCCAGGGAAACTTTGAGCCTCTCGTACGCCTTCATGACTGTTTCTTTCTTCTCAGCTTCACTCATATCGTCCCGGAAGAACCGTGCAGGCATCGAGTTGGGATCGTCGCCGAGAGGGTCGGGGCCTTTCACTGATCCTATAGTTAAATATATCACTTATTGTATTAATTGTAAGGGCGTATTACTCCTACTCTAACTCTGCGTTAAACTATTGTTGAGATTCAATGCACCTTGACAAGAATGAATCTCAAACTGATGACGATTATTACATCATACTTCGTAAATTGCATTGATCAAGTAAAAAATACCAGAACCTACAAGTGTCTTATAGTCGACCTTAGTAAAATGATCTATAGCGAAACACAAGATAATAATGTTCAGATTGCACAAATTAAAAAATAATGTTCAAAAAAATACAAGTGAGATAAGTTGAAAATTATGTACGAAAGTAATAAAGGGCTCAAGCCACATGCGAATGCTTAATTTTTAGACAAGTAAGTAATTTTCAATAGGTTGTATGACTATTTTCAACACTATTACGAGTATGAGCAATTAAAAACAGCTTTCCTAGGTATTCATATTTTTTCAACACACTTCCTCATAAAGTGACTCTAATCCCATGGCAAAAATGGCACATAATGACACCTATAATCAAACTGTGACTTTTTCATTACTATTATTCACGAGTGAGTAATAGTTTTTTTTAATATTATTGGTTGAGTTACGCTTACATTTGCGCTAAAAAGCAATCCGCGAATAGCCCAAAAAAAGAAACCTCATTTTTTAGTCTATGGCCGATGCGCGCGCATAGGAAAACTAATTAATTTTTCCCGCCATTACGAAACATTTTTCACAACTCGTCTCGTTTTCTCTTTTGAAGTTATTTAGTTAGTTATTAATAAGATGTCTGCAAATACAATTTATGAAGAAAATGGTTTTTTATTTAAGTATTATTTTATTCAGAAGTGTGTTGAAAAACGTTGTATGATACACGTGTGTATTGATGATTACCGTCCTCGGCTCCTTCAATGCGCCTCAGCGGTAATCACCAACATTACACACTTGTACTATAATGTACTATTTTAGTAGAACCATTATTGAAATTACATTTAAAATAGTATATACATAATAAGTTTTCCACGAGAAGTCACAAAGAGACAGAAGTTATTTGTTTGTGGTGAATTTTCTGTGGTGCGATCGATGTGTAAATATGCGAATATAGAAACTTGAGAATGTGCTTTTATTATTTTATCACTATGTTACGAAGTGAATTATGAAATGGTATTCTTATTTAGCCAGTTAATTGGGACACTATGTGAAGCTTTGGCGTTACGTAGTTGAATGGCATATCTTATATAGGCGTCATTAAAACTGGCGTAGCTATTGTAACCATTCTCCTTTACTCATTACTTAATTGCCTTAATTAACCACAATATTAGATGTTCCAATTTTGATATCGAGCTCAGAAAACAATAGGTGTACGATCTTGTACCGTACATTGATCTCAATATGTAGGTAAGCGCGTCAGCAATTCATATCCAACTACACGTCATTTACGTAATTAAGTACCTAGTTTAGAAAGATCAGTGTCTAAGCATTCACCAACCAAACCAATCGCACTTAGGCATTCATACCATTAAATTTACCAGTTAATTCACCATAACTTGTAACCATAGTTTTAGAGTATTTTATAGGCTTAGATAAAATGTAGTGATATAATAAACTATATACATGTACTATTCAAGTGACTTTTTATCTACAAAGGTGTACTTTCCCGTACATTTATGGTCCTTCGAGCGATAGAAGGAACCACGCGAGTGTAAACGCAGTAATACTTCAAGAAGTTGTAGACTGTCTTCAACGCGCGGTTCCTGTATGCACCAGTGCTGTGGGCGATATCAGAATCCAGATCAAGCCGTACTAGAGCTGTACCACTACAACCTAGGGCTGTGTCTGACCAAGACCCAGTACCACCATACCAGATATATCAAGTAAGATCTTTCCTTTACATATTAATTTTACCTAAGCCACCGACATGGAGGCCTTACTGGATACTCAAAACCAGATTATGGCGGGAATGGATCATCTCTTGAAAAATTTCAAGAAGGACAGCCGTGACCGCAAAACCACAGACTATATCAAGAGGAAGCTAGAGACCATTGATGCTTATTGGAAAGAGTTTCATTCTAACCATATTAAGTTGTGTAGCTTTGGAGACCAAGGTAACGCTTATTTTACAGGTAGGGAATACGACCGTACTTCGGAATTCTATAATCAAGCTAGGCAATTAATACAAAGCTATAGTGGAGACGATAGTAGACCATCGACACCACTCTTAAAACCAGCAACACCACTGCCTTCTACATCTGTTACACCAGCGGCTCTTCCTAAAACGTGGGAGGGAATGATAGTAAGTTGGAAGAGATGTTCCGTAAGCAAGCAAGCAATTTTAAAGCCTTTTCGAGAACTGTCGCTAGCATCAACTTAGATGTTCTTGAGAATAAATGGGAGTTCGATGACTTTCTTAAGATGTTACAGTCGAGGTGGGTAACTATTGATAACTTGCACTGGGAGATAGATAGTTACCAAAAAGGGGATAGTGACACATATGAGTTGTATGAAGCAGAGTTCTCAAGGCACGAAAAAACGTATGAAAGGGTAAAAAGGGCTATAAATACCAAAATGTGGTCTGTATCTCACCGGGAGAAGTCGACACCGCAAATGGAAATTCCAGTTTTCAGTGGTAATTACCAGCAGTGGATGTCATTTAAAGATTTATTTCAAGAATCCATTCATAACAATCCATCGTTATCGCATGCCCAAAAACTTCAATTTTTAAAAAGCAAGTTGAAAGGTGAGGCTGAAAAATTAATCCAGCATTTAAATGTTTGTTCAGAAAACTACCAAATATCATGGGACATATTAAACCGCCGCTTTGACAATAAAAAAATAATTTTTACGTCTTATCTTAATACGCTTATAAATTTTCCAGTTATGCAGATTCAAAACGCTGCCCTAATAAAAAAAATGCATGACACTACCAATGAATGTATGCATGCTATACAGAAATTGGGGGTTGATACTGCCACATGGGACCCACTAATAGTTCAAATATTGACTCAAAAGCTAGATATAGATTCGCATAATGAGTATGTGACATCGTTAGAAAATCCGCGAGAATTACCAATACTGCAAGAATTTTTAAGGTTTTTAGAGTCAAAATTTACTTCTTTAGAAGCTTTTCGACGTAAACAAGAAACAAAACCTATTCATAGCAAGGAACACCGTTTTCTTAAACCCATATTTCGTCAAGCGTCCACCAGTCACCAATCAAAACAATCATTTTACAAATCACCACCTTCGTCATACAAAACAATGCACGTGGAAACAAAAAGATGCCCACATTGCAACGAAAACCACGCTATTTACTTGTGCAAATCGTTTCGCGAATCTAGGCCAGACTCAAAAAGAAAAACAATTTCGCAATACAATTTATGCGATAATTGTTTATTAAATCATCACGGTAAAGAATGCTTATCTAGCAAAACGTGTCGCCACTGCCAAGGAAAGCATAATTCGCTTATTCACGACATTTTTACATCTGGGTCAGATAATTCGATCGAAAATAATAAAGTCAATGACCGAAAAACTTGTCACGTTTCACAAGAAAATATAGCCGAAACTCTCTTGACCACGGCCAAGGTGAGAATTCAAGCTATAGACGGTAGCTACCACACCATGCGGGCGCTTATCGACCAAGGTTCCCAAACTTCTCTAATCACCGAGAATGCAGCTCAAATATTGCGATTAACCCGACAACGCTGTAAAGGAGTAATTTTTGGAGTAGGCTCTAAAGAAAATAATTGTAAAGGTGTTATTCGAATAAACATATTTTCCTTACACAATGACTTCACCATTACTACCAACGCTTTTATTATGAAAGATTTAATAAATAAATTACCAAACCAAACTTTTAAAAAACCAAAGTGGAGCTTTTTAGACAACATCGAACTAGCTGATCCTCAATTTAACATCAGTAAGCAAGTAGATATTCTACTAGGCGCGGATATATATCCATCTATAATAATGAACGGTATCATAAAGTTAGGGCCATGCTATCCAGTTGCACAAGAAACACAACTTGGATGGATTTTGTGTGGTAAAGTAGAAACAAAGAGTCTTTGCTGTAATGTTGTCATCAACCAGACTGACCAGTTACAGCGCTTTTGGGAGATCGAAGACATAACAGAAACACCAACTCTATCTGAGACTGACCAACACTGCATAAAATATTACCAAGCCACCACGAAAAGAGATGAGAGTGGTAGATATCATGTCAAAGTTCCATTTAAACCAGACTTTGAAAATCATATAGGAACATCAAAACCATTGGCCATGGCTCAATTTAAACAGCTGGAAAAAAGACTTTTAAAAGATAGTTCATTTTCGACTAACTATAAATTATTTATCGATGAATATCGCTTACTAGGTCATATGATGTCTGTCGCGCGTGACGATAATACGTTACATTCTTGCTATTTGCCTCATCATGGCGTTATGCGTTCTGAGTCAACAACTACTAAGCTTAGGGTCGTTTTTAATGCATCCGCAAAAACATCTAGCGGTCTAAGTCTTAATGACTTAATGTTAGTAGGCCCTAACTTACAACAAGACTTGCTATCGTTGATATTGAAGTGGCGTCAGTACAAATATGCTTTTACTGCGGATATTGAAAAGATGTTCCGCCAGATAAAAATTCAGGAATCTGACCAAAAATACCACAAAATTATATGGCGAGATCACCCAGATCAACCCCTTAGGGAATACCAAATTAAAAAATACGGCTGGGTTGACTCCAAGGTAGTTTTAGGTTGGCTACATGGAGATCCCGCACGCTGGAAGCCTTTCGTTGCCAACCGGGTAAGGAAAATCATAGAAAATATTTCACCACAAAATTGGCAGTACGTGAAGTCCGAGGAAAACCTGGCGGACTGTGCTAGTCGAGGTCTAAAACCATCTCAATTAAAAGATCATCAATTATGGTGGCACGGGCCACAATGGCTATCTACATACGATGATAACTTGTATAAACAAAACGATAACTATACTACCGACCTGGAATTGAAAAAATGCAACCAAAACAAATTAATTCATTTAATAACACACATTGCCTGCGATGACTCAATTGTACTTGACCTTATTACTAAACATAGTACAATAACAAGTGCAGTACGTGTACTCGCTTGGATACTTAGAGTACGCTACCCCAATCAGTTTACATACTTAACCACTGAGGAGTTAGACAATGCTAGAAGATGTATGATCAGAGAGGTACAGCACCGTGTATTTTCCCGTGAAATATATCAATTACAAACCATTCAAACGGTCGATAAGCAAAGTAAAATATATAGTTTAAATCCATTCTTAGACAAACATAGTTTACTGCGCGTTGGCGGTCGACTGAAAAACGCTTACAACGATGAAAATATGAAACATCCATTGATTATTCCATCTCATCACCGATTGACAGATTTATTAATTGACTACGCTCACCAACAAACCCTTCATGGTGGAACACGACTTACCTTAGCATATTTAAAAAAAAATTACTGGATTATCAGCGGTAATTCTGTGAAAAAAGAAACTTCGCCTATGTGTTATTTGTAGAAGAAACCAGCCAAGTAAACACCACCAGTTGATGGGAGACCTCCCTCAAGCCAGGAGTAACCCATCGCGCCCGTTTTACCATACTGGTGTGGACTTTACAGGCAGTATCCTAATTAAAACAAATAAGGGAAGAGGAGTAAAAACCACGAAAGGTTTCGTTGCAGTCTTTGTTTGTATGGCCACCAAGGCCGTACATCTGGAGCTGGTCTCGGACCTTACCACTTCATCCTTCCTCGCTGCGCTAAGAAGAATGTCAGCTAGACGGGGAACACCACATCACATTTGCGTGAAGCGTCCTATTACAAAACTATCCATCTTACCAGTTTCTAATACCCAAGATATACAGAAACCAGATATAATTAGTCCTGACACTTCCACAAATAACTCCAGATGCAAAAGAAAAATATGGAACACTTGTTTAACTACAATTTTTTTACTATTTGCTTTGTTTTTTATACCAGCGCAAGGTACATACCATATTTCACCTCTAAAAAATACCAGTATGTATTATTTTGATAAAACGTCATCAATGTCCTTAATAAGAGATGAGTGGAAATTAATAGTCTATATGGACCTAGATCCATATTGGCAGAATGCTAAATTATTTGATAATATATTATTCACCTGACTGATATCTGTACCAATTCTAAAATAGAAAAGCAATGTCAAATATTGTTATTACAATTAAATCACAGTTACGAAGAATACAATAATAACAATAACTTATTACTAAGTCAACAGTTTTCGGCGCAAGCGACTCATCGTACGCGTCGTGGCCTCATTAATGGAATCGGAAGTATTGCCCACACTTTATTTGGAATTTTAGACACAAGTTTCGCCGAACAATATACAAAGGATATAGATTTAATACGACACAACGAAAAACATCTTGAAAACCTCTGGAGAAACCAAACATCAATCGTAGAATCAGAGTATCATTTATTGAAAAAAGCCAAAGTTTCTGTAGACAAACAATATAAATGCTCAACCAGCACATAATCAGTCTTGAAAAGATTTCCACAGAATTAAAATCAGGATTAAATACTGTTACCACTACCAGCGACTTTGTTGTAACCGTGATAGTTGCAAATAACATTTTACAAGATTTAAGAAGAATACAAGAGACTCTATTAGAAGCAATTACCAACCTTTATTATGGCAATTTCAATATTCACTTATTAAAACCAGAACAGTTATTACAAGAATTGCATTTGATAACTGGTCACATACCGAAAGATTTGTCTCTTCCAATTGTCAATATTTACAACCAGTTACCAGAACTCTACCATTTATTAAAAGTCAAAGCAAGAATAACAAAAACATATTGTCTTTTCGAAATAAAAATTCCACTGGTGAGCAGAGAGCCCTTTGATATTTACAAACTAATTCCGATTCCAAGAAAAACAAATAACTACATGGTTACCCTACTTCCGATTGCGAGTCATGTTGCAATCAATTTGCGTAAAGACGAATTTTTGCCTTTAAGCGACAATGCCCTACAGGCGTGCATATCCCACGACACGGATACTTATTTATGCTCTTTACCATCACTTCTTTACCAATTTAGAGCAGAGCAAAGCCTGTGTATAAAAGATTGGAAAACACAAACCTGTAAAACCAAAGCTATCCCATGCGAACACTCCTGGTCTCAGCTTCATGACAGCAATTCATTCTTGTATGCGTGTTGCGGCGAGTGTCCGATAAGAATTTTGTGTGAACAGCGAATAACAGCAGAACATCTCTATGATGCCGGTGTTATTACAATTCGTAATGGATGTATTATTAGAGGCGACTCTGTTACCATAACGTCGCACCGAGAATACTTTAACAACATAAACGTTCAATCAGACATCATCATACCAAACATACCTCCAATAAATAACATTATAAATACCACCATTCCTAAACCACCGATGGAAATTGAGTCAAGTGACTTAGAACAAGATTACAAGGTCATCGGAGACCAGATCAGAGAAATGAAAACCAAAGAAGGTATAGCGGATATCATCTCCTACCACGACGTGCATCACTACGTAGCCATATACGTTTTGGTAGGTGTGGTTCTGGCTGGAGGACTGGCGTGGGCGTGGCGCAGGCTGCGTGCACGCAGGCGTGCGCGGCGCACACGCGCCCACTGCCGCAGCGACCTCGACTCTACATGCAATTCCAGCGTGCAGTGTGTTCATGTTGAACAGCGAGTTGTTAGTGGTCAGTGTAATAGTGTTAGTGAAGATGCTATAAACCCTCAAGGGCATAGTGTAAATGAAATTAGCCATAAAATGCCCAGTGTCAGTGAAAAAGTGCGACATAATTCGCGGGTTGAAACGGCATCGTCGTCCGTACCAAACTTTCGTGCACATTTTAGTTAATCTAGTTAACCTTATATTGTTTTTTCACCTTGTAAATCGCCTCACCATCCATGTTCACTTAAATAACACTTTACATAAGCAATAGTCATATAGTAAAATAAGTCACTACTAACTTCACCACCTCATCATCATTTTATCTCGCGCGGGAGCATGTACGATCTTGTACCGTACATTGATCTCAATATGTAGGTAAGCGCGTCAGCAATTCATATCCAACTACACGTCATTTACGTAATTAAGTACCTAGTTTAGAAAGATCAGTGTCTAAGCATTCACCAACCAAACCAATCGCACTTAGGCATTCATACCATTAAATTTACCAGTTAATTCACCATAACTTGTAACCATAGTTTTAGAGTATTTTATAGGCTTAGATAAAATGTAGTGATATAATAAACTATATACATGTACTATTCAAGTGACTTTTTATCTACAAAGGTGTACTTTCCCGTACTATATATATATATATAATATATATATATAATATATATATATATATATATATATATATATATATATATATATATATATATATATACGTATATAAATATGGAAAACATCCAAACAATTTGAGAATTTTATAAGTAAATAAGTAAACAATATTATTTCATAAGTAGTATTATTTCATAAGTAAACAATATTAACAAAAAAAGAAATTATTTACGAACAAAGATAATAGTATCATGGCACATGGATGCAGCTTTCATTATTGAAAATACATACATGATACTATTATCTTTGTTCGTAAATAATTTCTTTTTTTGTTAATATTGTTTACTTATGAAATAATACTACTTATGAAATAATATTGTTTACTTATTTACTTATAAAATTCTCAAATTGTTTGGATGTTTTCCATATTTATATACGTATATATATATATATATATATATATATATATATATATATATATATATATATATATTATATATATATATATATATATATATATATATATATATATTATATGTACGGGAAAGTACACCTTTGTAGATAAAAAGTCACTTGAATAGTACATGTATATAGTTTATTATATCACTACATTTTATCTAAGCCTATAAAATACTCTAAAACTATGGTTACAAGTTATGGTGAATTAACTGGTAAATTTAATGGTATGAATGCCTAAGTGCGATTGGTTTGGTTGGTGAATGCTTAGACACTGATCTTTCTAAACTAGGTACTTAATTACGTAAATGACGTGTAGTTGGATATGAATTGCTGACGCGCTTACCTACATATTGAGATCAATGTACGGTACAAGATCGTACAATAGGAGAGAGAAGGCGATGTATATATACACGCATATAGTGTGCGTACGTGTTTATGTGTGCACTGTGATACTATTTATTAGTTTATACGTTTCTATGATTTTAAATAAGATATACCAATGTTGAACATATTTTAAATGAATTCGCAATTTAACGGTTCCAATATTATTGATTGTGACGAAGGTCCTGGATTTGAATCCCGGTGGGGACAGATGTCTACGTGATGAATGCGTTTTTACCTTAGTCATGGTTGTTATAATATATTTCTACCAAATTTATTTATATATGTATAACATATATGTACATATGTCTGTCCGTTACCCTTAATTCTATAATACAAGCCTTACAGAGCTTACTTTGGGCTAGGCTAATTGGTGTACGTGTTAGGAATATTAATATTTATTTTAACAAATTTTTGTATGACTTGCAAACATTTGTTCCGTTCTAGTAAGTGTGTGTAAGATTTTATGTTTATAATTGCACCGACAACATGGGGTAACATCCTTGTGCCCCCCATACAAGGGGTGAACAATATAGACACCACATAACACACCTTGCTGCAGCATGGCGGCGATGGCAGCGGCGTCGTAGGCGAGCCCTTCGCCGGGCGGGCCGGGCGGGCCGGGCGGGCCCGCGGGCCCGGGCGCGCCGTGCCGGCCCGCCTCGCCTGACGGGCCGCGTGGGCCTATCGGGCCGGCTGGGCCTTGAGATCCCGGATTACCATCACGGCCTGGCGGTCCTGTATTGACAAATTGTACAAATATGTTAACAATCGCGGCCTCGAAGACCTGAGTCTCTACCATGAGTTAGCTATCGTTTTTGATAGATATTTAACGTATAGTAAACAACATTGTAGCTACCATGAGTTTTATGATCGCAAACGATATCGACGATGTAAATTTTGTATGAAAACTTTGTACAGCGCCTCTTGCGGAACGTTATTGTACTATTCTTTCATATTAAATTGACTTTGACTTCTGTGGCTCTACCATGAGTTTGCTATCGTTTTCGATTGGTGTTAGACGTATAGTAAACTACAAAATTCATGTCAAGTTAATACGAAAGAATAGTATTATTAAGTACACATTTTTCGTAAAAAACTTCCGCTATCGATATCGTTTGCCGACGTAATACAAGTACAGGTAAAGAAAATTACCTTAATATTTTTTTTTTATTTTATTTACGTGCGTAACTTAACGTGCGTAAGTACCTAACATAATATTTATGGTCCTCAACTCTATACATTACCTCGAGATCCTGGCTCTCCATCCTTTCCAGGCGGTCCCATTGTTCCTGGCAGACCTCGTTCACCCTGCCTGCCCTGGGCTCCCATTAACCCTGGTAGGCCTGGTAGACCTGCGTGTCCCTTAGAACCGTCGGCACCGCGTTGACCTTAAGACCAAGATTTAATTTATAATATAAGACATTGTTAACAATTAAAGATATTGTTATTAAAAATATAGAACACACACAGATAGTAAGTACCCCTGGCGTTTGCTTCGTCTTATGGCTATGGTATGCTTATACCAGAATTTTATATATGTATTAGATCAGGCTACAGAATGCAATAAAGGTTTCAAAGTGTTCGAAAGAGATCAGTCACAAACAGAGGACGGCAGAATCGTCATATCTCTATTTGAGCTTATGCCCGAAATCGAACGCATCTACGGACAAGATTTATACAACATCGCGACCACCTATTATTCAGGCTTCTACTTTAGATACAAATTAATCAGAGAGAACCCAAAGACATTAACCTGTATGAGATTAGTGTGATGATAGAGTTACGAAACATATTCTCCATCCATCTACCATAGTGATTCAAAATGAAAGTTTTTGATACGAGCTTGTTGCTAGTGATGAGGCTCGAGTCAACCAAAGGGACTACAGAGCTATGCTGAATCTGATGAAATCCACAGACAAACTAGGGTCAACGATATTTCAAAGGATTGCGAAATTTTAGTGAGAGTGGGTTACGCAATGAGCAATGATGCTTGCAGTACTGAAGGCTGTTAGGGGGGAAAGGTTTTCGAGTAGCAGTGCATTGGTTGGTTTTTTACAAGGGGGGTCAATGATTTAGTGAAGATCTGTATGAAGATATTTGGAAGAGACCTATATTATATATATATATTCACATTTTCTTAGCTTATACTTTATTTTTGTTAAATAAGGAGCTGGAGCTATAAGGAAACTTAAATAACCATAAGTTAAAGCTTATTATATTGATGACAGTATAAATATGTGTAAGTAGATAAGCATAGTGACCTTGTTCACCCTTTACTCCGTCGAGCCCAGGCGGGCCTTGCTTGCCAGCAGGGCCCTGCGGCCCGTCTATTCCAGGCGGCCCAGTTTCTCCCCGTAGACCACGTTCGCCAGCTGGACCAGATTGACCTGATGGGCCTGGTGGTCCCTGTTGAATTAATATTAGATTCGATTTCCCTCCAAGATTATGGTTTATATGGATTTGTTACCTGAAGAAGAATTGATGCAAGAATACTGCATAGGGACTTCAGAAAACTCAACATAATGGAGAATACATCATAGTGAATCTATATAAGCTCAATAAGCTGCACAACCTTCTAGGTCTGTGAAAATACTTATAATTTATATTGAAGCATTACCGAAGTGTGTTTAAGCACTCTTTTAAATGTTCAATAATGTAATACTCTCACAAATATTGATTTACAAAAATGTTGATAGGTTATTTCTCGGTTCGGTTGTGACTTGAATTAAATATAAGTTTGGACAAAATCTTTTTAGTTTCTTATATATGTCGGCGTTGCAGTCGCTAATTAATTAAAAGTAGTTTTTTATTATCATTTGTCTTTTGTTAATTGTCATTATATTGTGAAATAATAATCAGTAGAGTTTGAATATTTTTTAATGAGTTAATATCATAAATTTATTATTAAAAGTTGTCAAAATATTTAGAACTAAGTTCCTGATTAGTTAACTTTTAATTTGTCCTGTCTTTAAATTATAAATGTTTTCTTAACATAGTAATTTTAAATTAATATTTAGATTTATAAACATGATTTGATGTATTATAATTATAACAAATACAGTGCTGTAGATATTAAGTCTCTAAATGTTTTACTTCCAAGACGTATGATGCGATGTTGAAGATGGCGCGGTATACGTCGTAAATAAAAACGATCTTTAATAATTTCATTCATTGTTAAAACAGGTAATAAAATTAGACGGAGTGTTTATAAAAAATAATTTATTTTATAATGATTTTTCATAACACTATTTAAACGAGAGAAATTTATTTCACTGTATTATAATGAAAGTACGCAGAAACAATTATGTGGCGACATCCGCAATGAAGTTTAAAAACAAAGTCGGCTCCGCCGACTTCGGTGTTTTTATAAATCACAAATTACATTTCCACGCCGTTATATATAACAATACGCAATAGTTACAATTTGAAATATAAATCATACATTGTCTACTTAAAATTGTTACTTTATTTTGGTTATCTCGCTATGACAATCTGTTTTTTTTTATAGATTTTTTTATTTGTCTACACAACCTAGGAATATAATCTGGTCTATTACTTTGAATAGTTACCAACAATTCAAGGTATATTTGTAAAACGAATACCGCCGTAATTACGAACGTTTTCTCGAGATCAACGTGTAAAGTCCGATACGTTGCTGTAAGTACAGTAATTTTTTGTCGGACATTCGGTTGTATTCTGTTTCGTGTAGCAAATGAATATCTTTACCTGAAGTCCCGGTGGCCCCTGTGGCCCAGAAGGCCCGGGTTGCCCCATAGGCCCTTTGTCACCTGGCCGACCCGATATGCCCGGATGGCCCTGTTTGCCCGGTCTGCCTTCTGGCCCTGGTTCACCCATCGGCCCAGGGGGACCTTGCAAGCCAGGCGCTCCTGTGGGCCCTAGCGGTCCGTCTGAACCTGGTTTTCCTGGAGCTCCGCTTTCACCCTACGTGATAACGGGTATGCATAAAAATCAAAATGATATCAATGTAAAACAGGATCATCATTATGATGTTCTCATCTCTATATATATATTATATTAAATACACAATACTTTGTCGAATTAAATTGGTACTTACAATGTTACAATTATGAACCCTATCAACAACAACAGTGTTGGAAACAACGGCAATTTCATCAATAATATTAATCATTCTAATTTTATTATTAATTAATTCTATTATTTAAATGTACTTACTTACACAAGTGTTTATAATATTGCTATTATTATTATGGTGCTGATTCATTCTTATTATATTGTTATGCCGGTGGCTTAGTAAAACTTCAAAAATGATTTTCTGTGACTTAGAAACGTTTTCAGCAGGCTGAAACGTCGTTTCAGGCCGTTTCAAAAGTAGCTCTTTCACATACTAAAATTACAGTACACCCAAATTACAGTAGTTTTCAGGCACCTGAAACATGTTTTCAGTACGTTTCAGGCTACC
The DNA here is from genome assembly GCA_036419045.1 of Scirpophaga incertulas. NCBI lineage: Eukaryota > Metazoa > Arthropoda > Insecta > Lepidoptera > Crambidae > Scirpophaga > Scirpophaga incertulas. Next base: position 34,317,464 of record CM071630.1, read on the forward strand.
CTCTATCCAACGCCGCAATAACCTGAAAACCCGTTTTCAGGCGTTTTCAGGACCCCTTATGAGCCATTAAGCCTACTTCAGTAAAAGGACATATATGAGTGAAAGAGATAGCAATAGTAGAAAGAGACAGATATAGTTGGAACATTCGAGAAGTATTAGAATGAAAAAACATCATTAGAAAGAGATAGACAAACTCAGAATATTCGAGAAAGATAGTACGGGAATATTCGAGTATTGTGTGACAAGGATAGCACAAGGAAGAGACAGTCTCGAACGCGCGACGTCATTCCTACGCGCTTATGTATTGGACTACATTACATATTCGAGTGTGTCCGCGAATGTTCTGGTAAGAGTGGCAAGTGCCTTAGGAGACTATATAAGGCGTCCGGCCGCCGGGAAGAGAGTATTGTTTTGCGATACAGTGCGAAAACATCTAAGAAGTGATATTGGAGAACTAAGAAGTGACTTTCAGTGCTTTCAATGAAGTGATTAGTGACTGTTAGTGTGCTAATTAATAAAAGTTCAGTGTTTTGGTAGACCGCCGTTTGATTTACTGACCCCAGCTCGTAACAATATCAATTATTATTTTGATTTCAAATTTAGAACTTATTTAGTTTTTATTTTTATATTATCCCTCCTGATGTTATAAACGCGAAGGTTAGGATGGATGTCTCTTTCACGTAAAAATGACTGAATGGATTTTAAAGAAACTTTACAATAATATAGCTTATACATTGAAATATTTATAAAGAAATACGATCATATAAGCTACTTGAAATATTAATCCAGCGCAGACGAAGTCACGGGCACCAGCTAGTGCGTTTAATATTTTAGATATCATCGCTGGAGACAGGCAGTCAATAAAATAATAGTGGGATGTGGACATTTTTCCAGCACGGTGGCCCGGTTGACACGGTTGGTTGGTTGGTGTGCCAGAGCTTTGTCTGTTAGTTGGTTCGGAACCCCCTTCCTCCCCGATTATATTATTGTAATATTTTTGAATAAATCAATTTATTAATTTTTTTATGTAATCTTCGAATAACTACATTTAGAGAACTGTTTATAATATTAAAGGTGCAGCATAAATTTTAATTTATTGCCTTATTGGTACACTTTAAATGTAAAATTTTGAAAATATAGTTTAAAATTACACAAAACGAATTTAATTGACACTATTATAGATATATCAGAAAATAAAAGAAAATTCGTAGTTTTTAATGATTGTACAATTTTTATGTTGGTTTTTGATGAATATTGTCTGTTGAATCTGCTTAATTCTTAAATTTGATTTTACGCAGTTCAGTGGCATGTAAAAATGATTCAACATGAAACTTATATAAACTAATAATAAGTATTTCAAATGTATATCGTACTGAATTCTGAAACATCTATAGCAGGGCTTCCTCCTTATAAGCTATAAGGCTTACCTTGATCGCTTAAAACAGAAATACAGCAGCAAGTGCAAGAAAGATGGCCCTATACGCTGCAAGAGCGGTGTTTCTGCTGTCATCACAATTTTAACTCTACTTTAAGCGGTCATGGTAACGCTTCTAAACTTTTATGAATACGTACTTGGGCACCGCGAAGGCCAGGTGCACCAGGTGGGCCTACGATTCCGGGTAATCCAGCAACTCCTCTTTCGCCAGCAGGTCCCGGCGGTCCAGTCAACCCTTGTGGACCAATTTCCCCTTCACTCCCTCGTTCACCTTTCGGTCCCTCAGGCCCTGCGGGTCCAGTTAATCCTTGCAGGCCTGGTGATCCTGGTCTACCAGTGTCTCCTGGTGCACCCTTGGCTCCTGGAATTCCTGGTGATCCTGCAGGCCCCGTGCTACCTTGAGGTCCCTATACAAGATTTGTTAAGATTAATATTTAACCTTTTTTCAGAAACCGAATTTACTACAATGACATAATGTTACACACTTTTTTTGTTGGTTTCTTAATTGTGATTATATAGGTAAACACTATGTATATAAAACGGTGTAATGTGGCTATGAAAAGAACAGGACTAAAATATATTTTTACAAACAAATTACAAAGCGTTATCAGAAACAATAAATTGGCATATAGATTTAATAGCTACTAACTGGAGGTCCAATGTCCCCTGGTCTTCCCGACAGCCCAGAATGGCCTGCTTCTCCTTTATGTCCTTGCTCACCTCGGGCCCCTTTTGCTCCAGATATACCAGGTAATCCTCGCAGACCGGGTTCACCAATTAAGCCTGTTACGAAATTCAAATATATATCTCTGAATCTGAATCAGAATGTAAATGGGAAATCAAAAAATCTGGTAGTTCTGATTTCAAATTTATTTTTTAAAATATAATTATTCTAACGATTGTAAAATAGTTTCGCCCTTTTGTCTGTTTTATTATCTGTGAAACGACAATTTATTTTATTTGAGATATATTGCAGAAGTAACAGTGCGCCTACGATTACTTTTTTTGAAGATCTAGAAGTCATATTTGCGGCGCTTTCGCTGAACGCTCAAAAACGTTATTAAATACACTGCACATGTGTGCTCGTGACGTCATAATTTAGTAAAGTTACAAAAATTTGTCATAAACATTTTGTATGAATACATAAACAAAATTGTCAATAACATTGTATTTGTACAAGTTTTCCAAATACAATGTTTGTATTATTATAGTTCTTGTATATTATAGTTTCTATACTCAAAAGGTTACTTTTAGTGTTCGAATAAAACGAGCATGTATTGAACTTTCTCAGTTCTTAAAAAGTAAATCGATATTTCTATTTAGACAGACATTTATGACACAAATATTACTTAAATGATATGATGATGATTATATGATGAAAATCAAAAATTTATTCTTCAAATGGGATTTTTACAATCATTTTTGCAAGGCAATGATGCTATTGCCTCACAAGTCTACGGCGGGAATCTTTGTAGAGGAAATAACCAGAAAAATATCCAGCACTAACGTTTTTTTTTTCTCCCTGCATTTTTTCAGAGTCGTCAATTAGAAGCTGGCCTCAGATAAATAATCTGAACCCAGCTTTATATGTTTAAACAAGGTTAAGTTAATAAGATGTAATTTTACATTTAATTACCTGGACTGCCCGGCGATCCTTGTTGTCCTTTAGCTCCAGCGTATCCTCTATCACCTTTCAACCCTGGCATTCCAGTCAAGCCCGGCGAGCCAGGTAGCCCGGGAGATCCTTGCATCCCTGGCTGGCCACGATCGCCGGGTGCACCAGGAGCACCTGCTTCACCTGGAACTCCTGCGACACCCGGTTCTCCCCTTTCAGCTGGTTCACCTGCTGGACCGGCAGGCCCTATAGGCCCTTGCGGTCCTTGCTCTCCTTGTCGTCCTGTTTAGATTTTAGGTTAAATTAGTTTTTAACCAAACAAGAAAACGATACGATTGACAGAATGATCATTTTGCGTCCATTAAATAAGACTTCGAGAAAAACTTTTTTAATACTCTTGTAATTTGGAAAGATATATGTAGATTGTTTACCAAGGGGGCCAACAAGTAGTATTAAAAGAATCTGACTATGGGAGTGAAGTATACTACGTTTAGGTACTGTACTACTACATTTACTAAGTGCTATAAATTTCCAAAGGATAAAAAATCCAATTAGAGAACACAAAAAAGTAGTTGATTAAGCATATTTTTTTTTACCTGGAGGACCGTCGTTGCCTACAGGCCCTGACGGACCACGTTCTCCCTTTTCTCCAGCGGGACCAGTCGATCCTCTTGGTCCTGGTAGACCCATAGCCCCAACATGGCCCGGATAGCCTTTAATTCCTCGAGGCCCTTCCGGTCCCTGAAGACGTAAGAATGAGATCAAAAAGTTTTATGAAATTACAAAGAGAAAAAATATTTCTTTATTACCGGTGGTCCATCAGCTCCTTGTACGCCTGATTCCCCTTTTTCACCTTGTGCGCCAGTTTGTCCTGGTAAACCTCGCTCGCCAGGAAATCCTCTTTCTCCATGGGGTCCAGAAGGTCCAGGTGGACCAGATGGTCCGGCTATACCAACTTCGCCATCTTTTCCAGGCGCACCTGGCACTCCAGCACTTCCAGGCATACCCTTAAAGTAACCACAACATATTATTAATCAACAGCATGACGTTATTTTATATGCTCCTAATTATAACAGTGAAATCAATTTTATATCATGACTAGAGATCGGATAATCGGATGCATATTTACCTAAAGTTAGTTTAAGACAAAGTATGGAAACGGCTTTTTATTGTTTTGTTAAATAAAATTTTTCACCATTTCTGTTTTTTTATTCAATTATTTAATTGATTATTGTTTTAGTCAAACTAGCTCACTACTTTCGTATAACACTCTTCATGTAATAAATCGTACATTCATAAATCGCACGGGGAACTGAAACTAAACTTCATATAAATACGTATGCATAGTTGTATAAATGAACCCGGAGTTTCGGTCTTTTAAAAAAATAAATACCACGTGCTAATTTAGTAATTTTCAAACAATATCACTACGTTAAATTTGCAGTCCCGTATTTTCCCGGGATTTTTATTTAACAAAATGTATTTTAAAAAGCCGCTTCCATAATTTGTGAGCCAAAAATTAACTTTAGGTAAATATGCATCCGATTATCCGATCTCTAATCATGACTAAGATTTAGTAAATAATAATATTTAATGACTAACACATATTCATTTTATTATATTGTTACCGGAAATCCTGTTGGACCAGCAGGTCCAGGTGGTCCTCTATCACCAGCAGGGCCCGATGGTCCTTGAGCCCCTTGAATACCAGGACTTCCGTCTCGACCTGCATCACCTTTAGGTCCTTGAGGGCCGGCTAGACCTATTTCACCATCCTTTCCTGGTTCACCCTAGAGAATACGAAATATTATATTGTAATTTCTAGCAATATTTCCTTGCAAAATTGCAATTCAATTAATTAAAAATCATATAAATCAAACACTGTGTTTTTGTCATTGTTAATTGAGTAACACGTGGATAGCTTTGTGGGCTACAATATTGCCAATTTTTGTGTAATGATTTGTATTTTGTTGCCGTTTGGTGTTCCTTAATAAGAAATGATAAAAAAATACTTATATTTTTTTCTGTCACATAGTGTTACTAAAGGCATAACTCACTTGTAAGCCTCGTTCTCCTGGACTTCCCATGAGACCTGGTGCTCCTTGAAGACCTTGTGGGCCTTGTTCTCCTGGTCTACCATCTGCACCTGGTATACCGCGTTCTCCTTGAGGACCTGTCTTACCAGGGCCACCTGGTCTACCAATAATGCCTCTAGGTCCTTGTAGTCCTTGCGGACCAGGTCTTCCTGGATCTCCGGAACTACCTTTAAGTCCGGGTAGTCCAACACCACCGCGTTCGCCTGGCTGACCTTTAGATCCTATTGGACCATCTGCTCCAGGAAGACCTCTAATGCCAGATAGTCCCCTTTCTCCTTGAGGTCCCACACTTCCTGCAGGCCCTCGAAGTCCTCTTTTCCCTCTTTTACCTTCTGGGCCTACGGTGCCAGGCAAACCTCTTGGCCCTTGTGCTCCAGGCTCACCTCGGGGCCCAGAATCTCCTTTCATTCCTCTTTCACCAGGCTGACCCTAAGAAGTAAATTTATTATAAAAAGTGAAATGTATTTATATTTGATAACAGAAATAAAATTGTTAATTGAAATAGCTCTTACAGGCATTCCTTTTGAGCCTGGAATCCCTGGATCACCTGCAACACCTGGAGTCCCTCGTGGTCCAGGGAACCCTGGTGGTCCTGTAGCTCCTACTTGACCTTGAATACCTTTTTCACCAGGTATCCCGTCTCGTCCAGCTAAGCCTGGTGGACCAACTTCACCCGACTGCCCTGGTCTTCCAGCTTCACCTCGTGGGCCTTGCAATCCTTGACTTCCTTTAGGACCAACAACTCCTTGTTCTCCTTTCATGCCAGGTGTGCCAGGAAAGCCGGGAGCACCAGGTTTTCCAATATTTCCCTATGGAATAATATTTATGTTAATTAACAAGTTATGTTGTATTTTTCAAAATTTTGTCATTCCATTTCTAAAAGTCAATACTTACCATTAAACCAGGAGGTCCTTGAGCACCATCAGCGCCTCGTATACCTGGAGGACCAGATGGGCCTTCTCTACCACGTTCACCTCTCGATCCTACAGGGCCCTGTCAAAACCAGGATATAGTTATATACATATAATGAAAGCATAATTGTAATGTAATAAGCAAAATACACACCATCGGCCCAGTTGGTCCCATTGGTCCAGGCAATCCGGTTGGGCCTTTTTCGCCGGCTGGACCTTGATCACCCTTAGCACCATCTTTTCCGTCGAACCCTCGATGACCTTTTAACCCTTGAATGCCGGGAACTCCTGCTGTTCCACGCGGCCCAGGTGGGCCAGCAGTCCCAGCAGGTCCTGGTTCTCCATCTTCCCCTGGTGAGCCCTGCGAAAATATAATGAACAGGCGTATAGTAGGTACAACAGGTAATGGGTTGGTACATAATATTTAAAATATACAGGATTATTTTCTTACATCCTTTCCAGGTGGTCCTTGGGGACCTCTTTCGCCAGGTGGTCCTTGTAAGCCTGGTAGTCCAGGCTCTCCTGCTTCTCCGCGTGGGCCCTGGAACCCTTGTGGACCGGGTGGTCCTTGAGGACCTACATAAGAAACAGGTAATGAAACATAAATTCTAGAAAATAAAACAATGTACGCTTACAGAAGAATATAAAACTTCTAAAATAGTCGTCATATTATATATTTGATTACTCACTTAATTATGAAAGATTAAAAAAATCTGACTATACATATTTTATATACATATATAACTTACTATAGTTATTTGCATGTGATGTATATTTCATTAAATATAACCATTTTGCATACAATCATTTTAGATAACTACAGTCGGGCCAATTTAATAGGCCACATTTGACATTTGTTCATAGTGAGGTGACCTGCTTAAACACTCCGATTATGGTGAAAAAATCGATATTTACTTCAAACATATGTGAATCGAATACAGTTATTATGGAAAAGTACTTTTTTTTTAATTTTAATAGGCAAACGAGCAAATGGATTACTTGATGGTAAGTGATTATCGCTGCCCGCAACAACAGATGTGTTGGCGGCCTTTTAAATGTGAATACACTCTTTTTTATAGGTACTGTATTAATATATTATTTCTCTGTTAAAGAAGTTATTATTGTTTTTTTATTATAAAACAAAAGAATAACATGTTTTATTTTAATAACAATTTGACTCAAAAAAAAATCAAAATCAAAATAATCTTTATTCAACATAGACCTTTACAGGCACTTATTGACGTCAACAGACAAAACAAAAAACAAAGCTTAAAAAAAGAAAACAAAACCTTGTCCGTACGTACGAATAAGGAAAAAAAGAAAAAAAATAAAAAAATTGACTCGACACCTGTTCGGTAATTGGGAGAGCCTTCTCGAGAAGAACAGGCAAGAAACTCTGAAGGTCTATTTTTTATCTCCTCTTTACAATGTAAATAATTACAATAATATAATACAATATAGTATAAGATACAATCATACTATTAATTCATGGTCAAACTGACTGACTATTAATTCATGGTGAATAATGCTTTCACAAGTAATCATTGCATTCATTCGATTTATTGAGGGACATCACTTACGTATAGACTTCACTGAACGCAACATTGTAACAACGGTCATTTGTGCATTTCCAAACTAAAAAAATATTGAATATTTTATGTCCGCCATTACAAGGTTAGTTGAGGAATTTTAATGAAATGTCAAATGTGGCCTATTAAATTGACCCGACTGTAATTATAGTTTTTTTTTTATGTTCTGTCAACACATTATTACGATTGGTATAAAAAATATATTAAAAGATACGTAAAATAGAAGAAAGTGGTATAGCAGATAGGCATGGCTCACGGATTCGGTTCCCCCATCGGGACAAATATTTTGTACGATCTGCAGAAATTTGTTTCGATCTAACTGTATGTGTATTTCAAACTCTTATGTTTGTAATTGCATCCACGACACAGGATATAAATCCTAGTGTTGCAAAGTTTAAAAAAAAAACTGGTAACTTGTTAACGTTTAACGTTAACGGTTTAACGTCTAACATCCGACTTCCGTAGTCGAGTGGTTGGTATACCGGTTTCAAGGTGTCGCCATCTCCTCCTGGATTCGAGTCCCAGTGGGGGCAGATATTTGCGGGATGAATGCGGGCATCTGTACCTTAGTCATGATTGTTATAATATATTTCTACCAAATTTATTTATATATGTATAATATATATGTCCCTAGGTCCCATAACACAAGCCTTACAGAGCTTACTTTGGGCTAGGCTATTTTTTTTATAGGATAGAGCAGCAAACGATCAAACGGATCATCTGTGCGGACGGACGGAACGGATGATAGTAAGCGATAACCGCTGCCCATAGACACCCGCAACACCAGAGGAGTCATAGATCCTAGGAGGTAGACTCTGTACCAGGGTCGTCTGCATGGGTACCTCCGTCTTACCTATTTCCGCCGCCAAACAGCAGGGTTCGCTTTGCTGTGTTCCGGCGTGAAGGGTAAGATAGGCAGTGAAATTACTGGGTACTGTGACTTTACATCTTATGTCACAAGTTGGCAACGTACACTGTGGTTCTTATGAGGTTTGCAGATTTTCTGCGAATCTCGTGGGAACCACATGTTCTATAGGCGACTGTTACCACTTACCATCAGGTGGGCAGCCTGCTTGTTTGACAAATTTAGCAATAAAAAAAAAAAAAAAAAAAGATGCGTTGCCGGTCTTTTAAATGGGAATATGATCTTTTTTTATAGGTTTCGATATCGCATCGGTTCGGAAATACTGCAGGCCACCTCCATTCATTCCACAGTTTAGTAGTGCGTGGCAGAAAATTTCTGGAAAAACTCACTGCGGTGGACTGCCATAATTGTTGTAAGTGTAAGAAATATTTATTTTTATTTTATTTATTTATATAACACATACACGAATCATTATTACCTGCTATCCCTCGAATACCAGGAGCGCCGACAGACGCTTGCATGTATGCGTATGGGTCAAAAGATGGTCCTTTATCACCTCCAGAAGCCGCTGCCAGTTGAGATAAATAAGAGTTCACCTGAAACAGTAAATTTTAATATGGATTTTATTTATTATGTGTAATACAAGATCCATCATTATGGATCTCTATGGGAAGGACATCCTGTCAAGCGTTTTTGATCCCTTAAGGGACAAACGCAGCGTCTTTGTCCGATACGAGGTCTAACGGCATTCTTATATGCATCCATTTGTATTTGAAAAATTATCTCATACATTAAATTTCTATAACATAGCGGCTAAATAAATCACGTGGTATTTTAGTTATTTCTTATTAATATATTGTAGAAGATACGAAAAAAATATGTCTACGGAGGGTATAAAAGCGAGTGCAAACTATTGACCTGGGCATTGCAGTCCGACCTTTTTGAAAAACAGATGGCGCTACGTGTGCTATGTAGCGTTCGAGCGACAGCTACCGAATTTATCCAAGCGCTCTCGAGCTCGGCGGCTTCGTGGCGACTTCACTTCTCATTTAGGTTCTTAGTCGACGCGTGTTTTTCAAATTACCCTCTATAGGTTTCTATTAAATATTAGTTGAGCTTCTTTTGCATAAATTAAGTCAGCACCTTAAGCATCTAGTGTTTTGTACAAATATGTTAAATAAAAGTTTAGCGCTATCATTTAGCGCTGTGTTATTGCTTGTGTGGTTAGGTTAAATGATTTGCTTAATTAAATGATGAGACATTTAATACTTACATCTGGCATAGGACCGGTTGATCCCGGCATGCCAGGTGCTCCAGGTATCCCATTGATCCCTGGTAACCCTGGGGGACCCGAGTGGCCTTCTTCGCCGGGCAGCCCGGCCACTCCTCGGACCGGCACTGCAGGACGAGGTGATCTCGAAGCTGAAATGGTAATGTTTGACATTATTGAAATTTTAACATTTATATCTTCATTCATAGAAGAATAGTAAAGTGGGATATATGATCAATTTGAGGACTTCAAACAGTTTTAAAACAATCTACACTAACTATTTTAAAGACGGCATATTTTCATGTAAATGTTTATGAATGCTAATATTACGAATTGCTTCTCTAATCTTAAATTAAATCTTCATTAAAGCATGTTGTCATCTCATTAAACAGAAAGAATTTCTACTGTATCCTCCGGCATTGTGAGCAATAAAGTAAGATGAAGACTATGCGATAAAGTGATATTAAGATAGGTTTTATAGTAAATTTATAAATATGAAAAATTATCATGTTAATACCGGCTAATACTAGAAAAAGGGTCGATCTCATTGAAAACTAGTATTTCTGGAACTGGATTTTACAGTTGCTAATGGGGCATCAGAGGTCACAGATGCAATGAAAGACCAAAACCAATTCACCAAATCAGAATCACTTGGACAATGGAAATTCACTTGTCAAAATAAGAGACAAAAGGCATCGGCAGATTCGGTTTTATAAAACGCAACTAGTTGTATCAGTCATGCAGCCAATATAATCACTGATACAATGGCAAAACATACACTTATCTTGCTTTTAGTGTTCCCTACGCCTTTTTTTTTTTTTTTTTTTGTTACCCTGAGGAAAATGCATTAAATTGCATACCCCGGCTGTGGCGAGCCGGGGTTATGTGGGGCTCTCCTCCCCAGAAGGGGGAGGCCTACCCACTAAAAACCTCAGGGATGGCCTTCCTCAGGCATGTAGGGAGCCCCCGGGAACACAAAGGCCACTTCCGGGAACCCCGCCTCCGCTCCCCTCTCTAGAGGGGAGCCCTCCTCGGGGAAGCTACCACCTCCCCCGGTCCCCTCCACCGACGACGCCCCCCGACCACGGAAGGGGCGTGGTCCATCCCGGGTCGCCGTAGCGGTCGCACTTCCTCGCGCCAGCCGGCGACCCGCGGCGGCGCCGCCAGCTGTGCTACCGAGCCCGGCGCCGCCTCCTTCTGGAGCATTACTGCTTCACAGAAGGAGGCCACAGCCCTCCAACCTCCCTCGTCCGCCAGCATTGCCGCAATCAATGCCGGCGGAGACAGATCTCGCCCGATCTCTGCGACCAAGACTCGGAGCTCGGAGGCCCACGCGGGGCACTCCGCCAGCGTGTGCTGGGCCGAGTCGAGGTCGGATGCGCAGTGGTGACAATGTGTCGATCCCTCCCGTCCTATTCGACACAGATACTCACCGAAGCAGCCGTGCCCGGTGAGTATCTGAGTCAATCGGTAGGTGACCTCCTCCTTCCCGTTGAGCCAATCTTCGAGGTGCGGGAGTACGGCACCGACGGCCCGCTGGCGCGCGCAGATCCGTAATTCGCCAGGCCGCCACAATCTGTCGGTGCCATTCCCGCTTAGGCACTTCGTGCGCGGTTCCAGGGCGCACCCCTCATCGCCCCCCGGTCGACACGCCGCGACGCATACTTCGCCGCGTACATGTCGGCCAGGATGTCGAATGGGGGGGAGCGTCCCAGAACTGTCGCCGCCTCGTACGAGATTGTACGGTAGCCTCGTACGATCTGTATGGCCATTATCCGCTGTAGGCTCCGTAGCAGAGCTCTGCAGCGGGGGGACCTCGCGCAGTCTTGCGACCACACGGGAGCCCCATACATGGCCACGGATCGCACAACGCCCTCGTACAGGCGGCGGACTCCATCCCTCGGTCCCCCGAGATTGGGCAGCAGGCGATGCAATGCGCCCGCCACCCTTTTGGCTCGGGGGAACAACCACACGAAATGCTCCTCGAAGCTCCAGCGGCGGTCCAGGGTGAGGCCCAGGTACTTGATGTACGGCCCCACCGGGACCACCGCGTCACCCACCCGGATCCGGCAGCTGGGTGGTTCCCGGCGCCTCGGAAGGCCGTGGAACCATAGCGCCTCGGTTTTGTGAGGCGCTATTTCTAAGCCCAGCCGCGGATCGCCCGCACGACACATGCCACCCCAAGCTCGGCAAGCCTGAGCACCGGCCCGAAGTCGGCCCCAGTCGTCACGACGAGAGTGTCGTCAGCGTAGCAGACGACACTCACGCCGCGAGGAAGGCTGGTGCGAAGGACCGCGTCGTATGCGAGGTTCCATAGCAGGGGTCCCAACACCGACCCCTGCGGAACGCCGCATTCGACCCTCCTCAGTGTTCCCTACGCCTAACATCAAACTGCAACGTATTCCTACATCACAGCTGTTGACGTGGCCCCGAAGCACTGAAACAGTATCCCGTTCAGTACTCTATTTTAGTGTACTCTTGTCGATGCCGATGTTACGCTTCGCCAACGCTGCTGGTAGTATTGCTGAAAAGATAAGCTACTAGTACCAGTAAGACAGGCCGGCAGCACGGTGCAGTTTACACGACCTCCGAAGCACTGGCACAGCGTACAGTTGTCCCTCTTCCAGTGCTCGCCTTCCGTCCACGCTCTGCCGATGTCGATGCAACGCTGCGTCGACGCTGCCGGTGGTACTGTTGCAGTATTCATTTATATTTACATATATCAAAAAAATAAACTTTCTTTGCCGCGTCTGTCTGCAAACATATTATCTATATATTCGCTATAGTTTCTATGAACGTACTGATATTTATTCGATTTGTATGCTCTAAGTTAATTACTATTAATTGCGTTCTGCAGGCTCTCATGATTTTTTTGTCAAGAGTGCTAAAGATACATATTTTAGAAGACATGTGCATCAGCTCATTATCCTTTTAAAATATGTGACATTGTGACATGAGAAGTATAAGTTACCTATTTTAAAAAGAGAGAGAAGTGATTAATAACACTTGCAGCAAATTGTTGTTGTTGTTTTTTTTTCAGTATTTTTGATGTGCAATTTGTGTTTTTATATGTCAAGTTATAATTTTTATATTTCTCTGTTACATACTCATAATATATCAATTGTTGAATTTGATTCTTTCCATTTAAAGTAATTCATCGCAGCTATGGGCAAATGCTTATTTTATTTTGGGCAGTGCTCGGCGACAATAAAGATGCTCAAGGCAGGTTACGCACTATAAAACCACAAGTAGATATCGCACTAGTGCGTCGAAACTGTGCCGTTCAAACTCGGTCAATTGGTGTAATTTTATTTAGTCGCATAATAGGAGTGAAGACGTTGTTGCCTGCTCCGATTCTATGTTTGGTACGCCTAACGCTATTCTCTTTCCGACCCATATTTTTGGTATGATTAATTACATTCTATAATGATATGATATGATAAATGCAAATCGGGGTCAGGTTTAACCCCTTCCCCTGAGGGGGCGAATCAGATATTCTCAGATAAAGCTGATAGAGCCTCTGGTGTTCTACCGGGCCAAAGGTAGGCAGTGTTTAGTTGGTAGGCTGGTCTTCCATACCCACTATAAACCGGTTGCGGGTAGTATCCGGTCTGCGGTCGACCGCTCACCAAGAAAGCACGCCTTTAGTAGTATGCACTACCTTGTCCCGTGGGAAAATAACACTTTTAAACGTCGGGCAGTATGGTATACGTCATCTGTGGTAAAATAGATTTGGTGATAGACTAAGTTACAAATTTCAACTTACTTCGCTGTGTCGGTACCCGGATCGCAGGTGAATCTGACAGATCATGTTTAGAAGTAGACCTTTTTTGAAGATAAAGCAAAGAGAGAGATACAATCAAAATATGAACTGAGCAAGTGATCTTGTTTTGACATGAGACAGTGTCTATTAATTTAATGACCTTAACTATCTGTGTCTCTAAATCTGATGTCTATTAAGACTATTAACCTTAAGACACACGTACAGAATATTTTTATTCTGGACGAATTTGTAGATATACATTAAAATAAATTCATTGCCGGATTGAGAATTTAGGTAATATATTGCTAAATCTGTAATACAACATATATAACCAATTATGGGATAATATTGGGAACGCAATTACTCCTTATTACGTCAGCTACCTGCCAATAAAAGGCCCGTCAAAATCCGTCCAGCCATTTCACAGATCAGCCGGAACAAAGAGATAGACAAACAGACGACACTCCAATATAATTTGTATGTATAGATAATTCGTAATCATACTGTGTAACGTTTAAAGATTAATCCTGCATACTTAGATATCATTCAATGCTTCACGAAATTATTTGTGACTGTAATAATCTTACCGAAAGCATGGGATAATTTATTAGTAAATGAAATATAATGATCAGGATAATAACGTGTTCACTGTCTTGCTATTATGCGATTGAATTACACCAATTGCCCTAATTTGAACGGAAGTTTAGTATATCTACCACATATTTGTATGTAACATCATTGACGTGAGTCATATTAGCTGAATTTAAAGGTTATTGTAGAATAATATACAATATGAGGTGCACGTATAAATAAGTAATGTGTTTAATCTTACTTGTAGGTAATCTGAAATCTCTTTCGCCCAGGATCGCTGAAACAAGAATATCTTCATTTAGGCAATCTATTTTATAATGTTCGTGTCCATTGCTCTAGAAATATGACGAATCTTGATATAATGATTTGGAAAACGGATATTTACTTGTTTCTAACTGGTAATTATAATAGAAAACTTTACTAAGACCTATAACTTTATGGATAGATAAAATGCTTTTCAAGCGATTTTAAAAGTTCTCAATGTATTGATATATAAAGAGCTCAGTTGATGATTTGTGTGACACCTTAAGGATCAATATTAAGAATTAGGAATTATAGGTGATAGTTTTTGGCATATTTCAAATTAAAAATTTACACAGGTTTCCTTGAACGGATAATAACAAAAATTACAAAAAAAAATGGATTTAAAAATATTTTACATAAAAAATTCTACATCCTTACTAATTCTTAATAATATAATAAATACGAAAGTAATTCTGTCTATCTGTCGTGCATTCACGCCAAAACTACTAAACAGATTTAAATGAAAAAGCCTGACAAAGGATATAAGCGTTAGATGCGAAAAAGCTTGAATTTTAAAACTTACTTCATTTTTTTTTGTCTAATCAAATATACAAAGTGTGATAAAAAAAATCCTTAAAGAAGATAAAATAGGGCTATGTATTTGTCGAATAAGGTAAACTAAATAACCGATTTTGAGACAAGTTCAATAGAAATTTAAAGAACCAGGAAAGACAGCTACTAAAATAATTCTTTTTGCGAAGAAAATCTATATAACAGCACCGGTTTTGAGCATGCAATTTGTGTGAATGATATAAGTTAAATTTTCACGGGCAGAAAAAATATATTCACTTTGAAAATCAGATATAACACTGCGAAATCTCAGCCGAAGCTAGTCGCAAATAAATTATTATTTCGAATTATTAGTAACGGACACAAAATATCCTATTAATTGTTTTCCGGATAAGCTATTATTGTAAATACATTCAGTAATTTAAGTGAAAGAATACAAACATCCATCCATACTTACAAATTCCGCGTTTACATGTGAGTAGGCTTTGTAATTGGTCCAAAATATAACGAATTGTCAAATAAGGCCGTCCATTAATCACGTAATCTTTTTTAAGCATTTTTTTTCCTAATATTTATAGTTATGTCGCATAGCAACCCAAATCGCAAAAAAAATCTAAAGACTATTACATTTTGTGCTAACAATTTTGGAAGTGACATTAAATCCTCCACCGAATGTATTCTTGCTCAAACGCAACGCACAGCACACTGTTTTGATAGATATGATTGAATTTCACTAAATAGCGTTAATAACGCAAATTGATCTTTTGATGTTAGGCAACACACTTCATTGCTTAGACAACAGTGATGCTTGCAATATGAACTTATACAATAAATAAACCAATTCGACTGTACGTTTTTAGTTAGAAACCGTTTGAATGGAAAATACAAGGCTGTTTTAGGGTATTTCCGATAATTATTCGAATTTCCTCATTGTAAAAACCCTCCTTGAACTTCAGTAGGGTATAATTGGTGATTCCAGATTAATAGATCATCTATTCAGAATAGATGATCTATTAATCTGGAACCACCAATTATACCAATGAAATGATGACTATTCATCGAAGCAGTTATTGAACGTACCTACATTTACAATTAATTTTCACTATTCATCTTATCAATAAATTAACTTTGAACAGTGTCTACATTTACAATTAATTTTCACTACTCATCTAATCAGTAACATAAATGTTACTTTAAAACGTTATCGAATTGCTGAAAACCGATTCATTCATCCGTTTAAATAATCCATTACCTTTACTTACCCGCGTTGATTCATTCGAAGGATGCAAATGTGTTGCAATCGAATAACATTTGATTCAGCATGTCTGTTGTCTGTCACGGTGGCGGAGGTGGAATGTACGTTTGTATTTCGCAAACGGTCCCTATATAGTTTGACGGCTTGATTTGACTATGCATATTATATTATGGTATGGTGTTCAATATATGCAATTATTTCGATTAACCACTCCATATAAACATAGAGTTTTCTATTTCTAATACATAATAGAATGCTACTAAATAATATAATTAATGATGAACCATTTTTAAAAACTTAGACGTGATATTTCGTACCTAATTTACAAGATTTTATTTCAATTTCATCTATACTAATTTATTAAGCTGGAGAGTTGCACTGATTTTGATGAAACTTTCCTGTAATGTAGGTTAGACATGGGATATAGAAAACATGGACGATACTTTATAATAATACATACTTCTACCTATTGTCTTGAACCAAGTGATGAACCTGATTTATTTATATGACAAACAGACGTTAACCGGAGCCATTAGTTAATAAATAAAGTGAATAAAGTTTTGTGCATTGAAGATTACAGCACAATGCATACTATTATAATATTACCTACCTACTTATTAAAAATACATATTTGTATCGGTACTTTAGGAGCCAATAAAAGAATACCATATATTTTAACATTTATTACGTAATATTTACATTGTCTGTAACTTTAGTTATTACTTCTTTAATTGATTTATATATGTCATCCACGTATACATTTTTTACTATGTGCTGAACACAAATTTCAGCATTACAATTGCACAGTGATGACTCACTACTAGAAAAGTTATTCACATCATATATTTCTATACGTATAACTTTTTCACCACACACTCGTTTTTTTGCGTAGGAAAAGACGTCATGTTTCGACTTCTTGCTGGGAGGCTGTAGATTTAATATCTTTTCAGTTCTCGGCTGAAGCATGTTGTTACAAGGAATAAAGTTGAATAGTTCGTTTTCCGAGTCCTGAGAAAAGAATGTATTATGTTAACACATATTAGCACAAATGAAATAGGGAAATATAATATTCGTAGATATGTTGATAAAAGCCGATAAGACATATTTTAATTCATTTGATATATCATTTGAATTGACCATCATTGTATTACACTTTAAGTAATAGTTACACTTAAATCTCTTTATTAAATACAAAGTAAGATGTAGAAATATAGGTATTTTAGTGTTATTAAATTTAATGTGAAAGTACTCACCGACATTTAGACAGATAACTACTGGTCCACTTTCCACAAAAAGCGACAAAAACTAATTTTATTTTCTATGAAAATCCCTTTATATATTAATAATTATTCGATCATAGAGTTCAAAATTGATGCAATTATAATGTGTTTATATCAATACCTTAAAAGTAATGGCTAAGGCTCAAATGACAATGTTATGGAATGCGGTAAGTGGCGAGATTCTAGCAGGCCACCCGGGCCGCTTTGATGGAGTGACTTAGGATCAGAAAAGTTATAAATATCCACACTAAGGCTTACTTACAATTTAATTAGATCTCTCTTTGTCTGAAGTTATATTTATAGAACGGGTTAGCTTTAACTGGTTATATCAATAATAAATATAAGTGTTTAAGGTTGAGATTCATAGACTTTATTTATTTATTATTGCTAAGCAATCTTTTATGGAAAGTCCTGATTCAGGATTTTAGGATGACGAGTACATTACCTATATGGAAAACGTGACGTAGATTTTACGCTATATAAGAGGGAGAAAATCAGGAACATTCAATTCAGCTTCCAACAGCACGACAGTCAGCTTCTACCACTAGTCTCAACATCAGTGCTCATCAACTAAGGAGAAATGTAAGTATTTACTTTATCATACTTAGTATTTATATATGTTTATTTATCAGTTTGACTGCAGACTACGGGTTCGATTCCCTCAATATTTGAAACAATGAATCAATTACTGTTTAATCATTAGTTAGGCGTGACATGGAACTAAAGTAATAAACTTTTCGATAACAGCATTATTATAATACATTTCAGATGTTCCCCTAACATATATTTCAGTTCTTTATTTTACTTCACAACTGTACAATATTTAATTGTACAGTTGTGAAGCATTGAATAATTCATAATATTTACATTATGAATAGCAAATAATGCAAGCATATAATAAGAATTATTTATTAATAATGTTTTAATTGGTTTCATTTTCAGGTCTGAAGAAAACGCGGATACTCTTTTTCCATCTGAAGACGAGGTTCAACCACCACCGTCGAAAAAAACAAGAAAAGCAAGCAGGCAGTATCTCAGCCGGCAGCGAAGCCGGTGGTACGAGCATCAAGCTTGTCGCAAGTCAGCACAGCGGCGGCACCTCTGCCAGTAGCAGCGTGCTCATCATCTTCGAAGAAACCGTATTTCAAGCCGATTCCCCGAAGATCGCAACGGCGTACGATCTCTTCGGAACCGACTCTGAAGATGACGAGAAGGCGGATATCCCAACTACCGGTAAATCGCCCTCTCCGTTAACTTAATGTGACACGTCGCGCGTCGCAAACGGTCATTCACGTCAAATATTTGATCGTAAGCCTGGGACTATGTTGATTTGAAAAAATATACCGGTGTGATGAAATTGAGAAAGTCCAGCCAATAAATAGGTAATAAAAAAATAAAACATTTGATAATACGGGTGCATGGCAACACCTAGCTAATTTTATAAGGGAAACTAGAAAAGAGTTTGTGAATTGTCCTCAGACATATGTTAAACTATTATTCAAATTAACATGTATATATCGGATATTAAATTACGCCTAGAGCTTATCAATATAATTTAATAATTATATTAAAATACATACTTGTTAATTCAATTTACCTTATTACCTATTTTAACAATCTTATATATTTGTATTTGATTTGATAAAAAGAAGAACAATGGTAAACATACGAAAGACATGTTATAGAGAAAAACAATATATGTTTAATATTGTGGTAATCATACTTATATAATAAAAAAATTGTAATTTAATATTTATTATTATTTTTTCTCTTTTTACAGTGTCACTGTTACCAGAAAAATCAAAGTACAGCGATATAATTATTTGTGAAAAATGTCATATTGAAATACCGAAAAATGAATATCACTATCATTTGAGAACGAATTCACACAAATCTAATTGCTTATTTAAAACTAAATATGAAAATGTAAATATTATAGCCACGGCTTTCAAAAACAGAATAATAACTTACAAACTAAATCCGTCGATGGAATATCTTACACCTGAGGATTTCCTTATAGATAATGAGCATCAAGTATTAAATTTAATATATGACTGTCTAACGAAACATAATTGTATTAAATTAAGCTTCGAGCTATTTGCTTACTTTATTCTTTTACGATCTGGTGAGCAGCAGCTTAAATCTTTTAATACAAAATATGAAGTGATATACAACAATACTGACTTAAATGAATTATATTTAAAAACTATAAATACATTTGAGAGAAAACTCTCGGAATTTCAGCACCGTGACTCTGGCTGGTCTTGTTTTTCTATAAGCCACCTAGAAATTAATATTAACAAATATTCGCCTTTAAAAGGTGGTTCTTACTTTGATTTGCCACATGAAATAAGAAAAACGAGGAGTTGCTTGAATATACAAAACAATGATAACTATTGCTTTCTGTGGAGTATTGCCGCTGCATTATGTCCAACAAAAAGTAACGTTTGCATGACACGATCATACCCCCATTTTACGAAACTGTTCAATATAGATGGTATCTCGTTTCCACCGTCGAACAGGGATATCAAACTATTTGAAAAGATTAATCCTAACATAAGTGTTAATGTATATGGATTAGATGATAAAAATAAGGTCATCGGTCCTTTATATGTAACAAGCTTAAGAAAACAATGCCACGTGAATTTACTATATTTCGAACAAAAAGGTTGTGGTCATTACTGCTTAATAAAAAATTTATTGAGATTAATTAGACGCCAGATAAGTAAACACAAAGGTAAAATGTATCTGTGTGAGACATGCTTACAAGTATTCACGAGTGAAAAAAAATTTCGTCAACATACGTTGTGTCCTAATATATTGACAGTATTACCCAAAAAAAATAGTATTCTTCAATTTAAAAACTTCGAAAGAAAACAGAAAATCAATTTCGTAATTTATGCAGATTTCGAAAGTATTTTACTAAATTGCAGTATAAGTAAAACTGAAAACACTCGAACATATCAGGTTCACGAACCTTCATGTTTTGGGTACTATATTTGCTGTTCATATAATCCAGACCTTAATAAGTATGTTACATATAGAGGGCCAGATTGTGTGGAAGTATTTATAAAAAACTTGATCAATGACTTAGAATACATTTACAGTATCTTATTAAATAAAATGCCTATGGCAACTTTAACAATAGAACAAGAAAGTGATTACGAAAATTCTACAAAATGTCACATCTGTAACCATCTGCTCTTTGATGACAAAGTTAAGGATCATGATCATATTACATCGCAATACCGAGGCGCAGCACACTCTCATTGTAATTTGATGTATCGAGTATGTCCATTTGTGCCCGTTATTTTTCATAATTTAGCTGGCTATGACTCTCACTTATTTATTAAAGAATTAGCAAAACATAAAGGGGATTTTAAAATAATACCAAAAAAAAGAAAGGTATATGTCATTCACGAAAATATTTCATACA
The DNA here is from genome assembly GCA_036419045.1 of Scirpophaga incertulas. Taxonomy (NCBI): domain Eukaryota; kingdom Metazoa; phylum Arthropoda; class Insecta; order Lepidoptera; family Crambidae; genus Scirpophaga; species Scirpophaga incertulas. The sequence goes on from CM071630.1 coordinate 34,338,383, forward strand.
AAAAATACGTCGAAGCCTATTCAAGTTAAATTTATTGACTCTTTTCAATTCCTCAGTTCGAGCTTAAATGTATTAAGTAAGAATTTGAATGAAATCGATTTTGTTAACTTAACAAAAGGTTTTCCAGATGTTAATTACAATCAGTTGAAGCTATTAAGACAAAAAGGAATTTATCCCTATGATTATATTAATGCAAACTTAAAATATGATGAGACTCGACTTCCTCCCAAAGATTGTTTTTACAATAGTTTGAAAAGCGAACATATAAGCAACGATGAGTATACACATGCTCAAAAGATTTGGCAAACATTTAATATTAAATCGCTCGGCGAATATACAGATTTATATTTAAAAACAGACGTGTTACTTCTATCCGACGTATTTGAAAAATTTAGAATGACTTGTATGAAGCATTATCAACTCGATCCAGCGTATTATATAACAGCACCTAGCTTAAGCTGGGATGCAATGTTATTGTATACGGAGGTAAAATTAGAATTAATAAATGATTTAGAAATTTATGAACTATTGGAAAAAGGAATTCGTGGAGGCTTGGCGCAATGTTCCCTACGTTATGCTAAAGCTAATAATAAATATTTACCCGACTATGACACTTCACAAAAATCAACTTTTTTAGTTTATCTTGACTGTAATAATTTGTACGGTTATGCGATGACACTGAAGTTGCCAATTTCAGAATTTCGCTTTCTAACAATCGATGAAATTGATACTTTCAATTTAGCTGCTATACTTGATGATTCCGAATATGGATATATTTTAGAAGTAGATTTAGCTTATCCTGAGAGTTTGCATAATTCACACAGTGATTTACCTTTTGCTGTGGAGAAGTTTACACCGCCCGGAGGAAAAACATCTAAATTAATTGCTAATTTATATGACAAATTTAACTATGTTATACACTACGTCCACTTGAAAGCGTGTTTACAAAATGGACTTATTTTGAAAAAAATTCACCGAGTCCTAACATTCAGACAAGAAAACTTTTTACAAAAAATATATTGAATTAAATACTAAGTTACGGCAAGCTTCAACATCGACATTTGATAAAGATTTTTTTAAACTTCTTAATAATGCTATATTCGGAAAAACTATAGAAAATAGACGCAAGCAAGTTAATGTTAAATTAGTGACTAAGTGGAATGATGTTACCAACAACACCAACAAGCACCTCGGTGCAGAAAAGTTAATTTCTAAGCCAAATCTAAAAAGTGTTGCAATTTTTTCTGAAAACTTTGTCGCTTTGCAATTTAGTCCTGAAAAAGTTGTCCTAGACAAACCTATCTATATAGGGTTTACAGTTCTAGAATATGCAAAAACACATTTATACAAATTTCATTATAATTTTATAAAAAATAAATATAAGAATCAAGCAAGCTTATGTTATACAGACACAGACAGTCTTTTGTATTACATAAATACTGACGACTTTTATGAAGACATAAAAAGTGACATCACAAAGTTTGATACCAGTAATTTTGAAGACAATAATTGTTATAAAATTCCGAGAGTAAATGCTAAATTCCAGGTCTGTTTAAAGATGAACTTGGAGGCGATGTAATATGTGATTTCATAGGTCTCAGAGCGAAACTTTATTGTATAAACAGCTTAAGAACTCGCATTACAAAAGCGAAAGGAATATCTAAAGCTGTAACTAATCGATTAAAACAATCTCACTATTACAAAGCTTTAACAAGTGAAAAAAAAATTAAATGTAAAATGAATTTAATTAAATCCAGCAAACATGTACTATACTCTCAAGAAATTCATAAAGTTGCATTGAGTAAAAATGATGATAAAAGACAAATACTTCCAAATCAAATAGAAACTTTACCTTGGGGTCACTGTGCAACAATATTTTAAATGTTTAATTTATTTTTATTATTATACATACCTACATACATTATTATGAATCATTAAATCGATATGATCAATTAATTTTAAAATAAGTATTTACATATAAGTTTGATAAAATATTATTGTAAATGTTCATAAAATCTATTATGGTACGTTACTTCGTTGAAGTATTTAAGTGAAATTTTATCATTATATATTACACAGTTATTAAGTACAATATTTTTGTAAATATTGTAGGTACATGTAAATGTAAATAAATTATATGATGCGAAATGAAAGTGATTTTAATAACCTATGCTCAACTGCATACCTATATAAAGACATGTAAAGTATTTTACTCTCATTTACAATGAAGTTCATTAAACAAAGTCACACTTTAGAAGTGAATAACATAAAAATAGAAAATATTGCACAGAAATCTAAACATAGTATACTCTTGCCTGACACAATTCGATGTATAATATGTGGTCCATCGAATTGCGGCAAAACTAATGTAATGCTAAATTTACTCTTACATGAAAATGGTCTTAAATTTAAACACATTTATATATATTCAAAAACAGCTTTTCAACCGAAATACTGTTTCTTACGACAAGTCATAAATAAAGTTCCTCTCGCAAAACTGTTTGTTTTTAATGACAATAAAGATGTGATATCGCCTAAAGATGCATTGCAAAATTCAATTATGATTTTTGATGATGTCGCATGCGAAAATCAGATAAATATTCGTAATTATTTTGCTATGGGCAGACATAGACAAATCGACTGTTTTTATTTGTCGCAAACCTATACCAAAATACCTAAACAATTAATACGCGATAATGTTAATCTCCTGATTATCTTTAAACAAGATGACATTAATTTAAAACATATCTATAATGAACATGTCACTACAGATATTGACTGGATGGGATTCAAAAAGCTTTGCATGATGATATGGCAAGATCCATTTAGTTTCTTAACTATTAATAAAGACTGTGCCCTTAATAAAGGAAGATATAGACGTGGCTTTGACACATATATTTATCTATAAAATGAAATATTTACGTATATATTAACATATACGCTTGAAAATAAGTTAATAGTGTTTGAATATTGGCAATCAGCGGCTGGGTATAGTATCCAAAATGGACACAGAAATAAAAAAACAAACTGATAAAATCAGCAGATAATATAAAACATAAAATTAGAGAAATTAAGAATAACGAAGATGCTGCTAATTTGAAATTTAGAAAAGCATTTAAGCCAATTACTGATAATTTGGAGACTATTATAAAATCTACTAGCAAAGATAATCCCGTACTAAATGTTTCTATTGACATGAGTAATCGTGATATAGATGCTGATAGATACTCATCTTTAAATTATGAAGACTTTAGTAAGAATGCACTGACGGATTCAAATGAAAGCTCGACATTCTACGATTCTACAGAAGATGATAATATAAACGATACTATGGAAAAGGATGAAGTAATGGAGATTTATGATAATAATGATATAAATATACCATTTGGAGTACGTCGTGAAAATAAAAATTTTATGATTGGAAACTCCAAAGTGTCATTTTCATCTACCAGTAATGCCTCCCAGACAAGTAAAAGTTTTTCTGTTTCCATTGGTAATAGGCACTATGAATTAACACCAGGCTTAAAGGAACTCCTTATGTGCAAAAAACCTAATCTCAAAATTGTAGATGATAAGGATAAAATAACATATAAAGATATACTTCATTATACAAATGCTCATAAACGTAACTTTGATCCGAATGGTCAAATGAAGGGTGATAAAGGATTAAAATATCGTCATATAATCAAACCATTGTTTTCTCAGCAAACCAAGGCTGTAAAGCAAAATTCTAATAAAACAAAAAGTGGCGGCAGTCACATGTCAAAATATAAAAAATATAAAAGTAATACAGATTATATTTTCTGGGACGATCCTAATGAACTGATTGAAAGGCTTAAATTATTAATTGCATCTAAAAATGCTGGTAACACTAATCATTGTAACGAAATTTTATCAATAATTGAAGAACTTACAGAAGCTGGAATCATAAAAGAATAAAAACCTAAACAATATTTATTAGTAATTAGTAACATAAAGAACATTGATTATGAATGGTTATAAATGCAGGCTATGATCGTGGCATCGTCGAGTCAATTTATATCTTGCTCTACCTTTAACAAAGACTATATAGATCAATTCAAAGATAATATCTTAAATGAAATTATTAATATTAATAAGGTAATTGTAGCTTTAACCTTAAGAATACAAAAACTTGAAGAAAGTGTTCATATTAGAGACCTCGCAGGAAAATTAAATAAGCATTATGAGCAAAGTAGATGTCGTAAATGAAATCTGTAAAAATGCTAGAACTAATTATCCAAGGAGAAGTGTAATACTTAAAGATATAGATGATCTTTGGCAAGCTGATTTGATAGACATGCAAGCAATGTCTAAAGTTAATAATGGCAATAAATACATATTGACAGTAATTGATTGTTTCACAAATTTGCATGGCTATTGGACTAAAGCAAAAGACTAAAGAGCAGATATGTCAAGCTTTAAGAAGAATACTTGAAACGGGGCGTGTTCCGAAAAATCTACAAACCGATCACGGAAAAGAATTTTATAATGACAAATTCAAAAGCATTATGAATGCGTTCAATATTAATCATTATTCTTCATATTCTACTAAAAAGGCTTCAATTGTTGAAAGATTTATCAGAACATTAAAAAGTAAACTGTACAAAGAATTTTACATTAATGGAAGTTACAAATGGAATAACGAAATACTGCGCAAAATAATTTATGAGTACAATACACAGTGCATAGAACCGTCGGCCAGCCTCCGGCAACTATTTGTCGTGATAATAAAGCAAGAATAATGCAAAGATAACATTAAAACTGGCTTGTGCAAAAAAAAGAAACAAAAATAAAAAAGTATCGAGTTGGTGATTATGTGAGAATAAGCAAACAGAAAGCTTGTTTTGATAAGGGTTATACACCTAATTGGTCCACAGAAATATTTAAGATTAAAAAAGTACAAGAAACTAACCCTGTAACCTATTTATTACAAGATTCTAAAAGTCGTCCAATACTAGGAGCATTTTATCCACAAGAACTTCAAAAAACCAAATATCGTGATGTATATTTAGTTGAAAGAGTTTTAAAAAGAAAAGGAAGCTTTGTATATGTTAAATGGCTAGGTCTCCCAACAAGCGAGAACAGTTGGATTCACAAGTCTAATGTTCTCTAATAGAAAGTTTTTTTTGTTGTTTTCAATACCGTATGTATTTAAGTCGTTGTTCAGTATTCTAAGTTCATTTGTTATCTGATTTTAAAAAGACATAGACCATTACTAAGCAATAATTATTATTATTTTAATAAAATGAAAATTAAACGAAATCTTCAGTTTTGCAATACAAAGAACAAAAACCATCAAATAAAAGGAATAATAATAAGAACAAACGTGATGTATCCACTTCAGGGACAGGTTTGAAGCAAACTTTAAGAACGTTGTTTCACATACCAAGAAATGTCTAAAGAAAATTAAACCTAAGTGTAAAAAGGCTTTATTAGAATTAGCATGCGCAACAGCACAAGAATTAATATCTGACTCGTCTATTAAATTACCAAGAATTATACCTGTACCTAAGACTGGTGGATTTCTTCCTTTAATTCCGATTTTCGCTGGCTTATCTGCTGCTGGTAGTTTAGTAGGAGGTGCTGCTGGAATCGCAAAAGCAGTTAATGCATACGAAACAGCTAGGAAACAACTGTCTGAAATGGAAAGGCACAATAAGCAGATAGAAGCAGTGTGTATTGGCAAGGGGTTACATCTGAGGCCGTACAAAGACGGACTAGGAATTTATGTTACCAAGAAAAAAACTAAATTGTAGGCTACCTAAGAGAGCATTAACGAATATTGATATTATTAACCATTCACATAATATTCCCTTTTTCCGAGGAGTTTTATGAGAGATACATTACCACATAAACCTTACCCTACAGAATGCGGTGTCATAAATCTCGATATTTCTAAAAACTCTGGAACTCATTGGGTAGCCTATGGAAAATTAAATGATCACATAGAATACTTTGACAGCTACGGTAATTTAAAACCACCATTAGAAGTAATAAGATATTTAGGACCAAATATACATTATAACTATGATAATTTTCAGAAAAATCACTTGTACAACTGTGGACATTTATGTTTGAAATTTTTAAAGTCATTTTGGAGCAAAAATATGTAGAACAAATATAGGATTTATTTTCTTTGGTGGTGGAGTAAGATCAGAATATAAATCACAACAATAATATCAAACGCACATTCTTATGCTGCCTACGCTAAATGTTAGATGTAAATTGCTTATATTGAATTAATTATCTTATCATTCAATTGAAACTTAGTACATTGCTTTTATTATCATCTTAAATAACATGATCATTTTTAATAAAAATCTATCTACACGAGACAAACGTGATATTTCGCATTCTGTTGTCAAAGAAGTCGCCCGTGTCGCCAGTCTTGTGAAAACAAAAAAAATTAAGAAAGAAAATCTAATATTTAAAAGAACTCGGTTTTAAATTACATAATGCTGCAAATCACAGATCTACCAAACTACGATAATTCAATTGAGAGCTATGAAATTCATAGTTACAATCCATATAGTGATAGCTTTAAAGACAATGATGAAATTAGAATACCTATTCACCAACAGGATACATATGTACTACCTTCAGGCAGTTCTATCTACATAGAAGGTTTCGCACGTGTGATTTCTAAGGACCCGCAGTGAAAAAAAGAATTAGTTTTATTAACAATCCACTGTCATATTGTTTCAAGATATACGATATGAATTAAATGGTGTTGAAATAGATCGCATCAAAAATGCTGGAATCACTACAACTATTAAATCGTATATCTCTATGAATGATGGTGAAAATAAAGCAGCAGCGTTTGGGGATGGAATTTCAACGGCACAAAACTGAAAGATGGTCATTTTAGTGCTGTTATTCCATTAAATAAAATATTAGGATTTGCCGAAGATTATAATAAAATAATTATAAATTGTAGACATGAACTTATATTACATAGAAGCAGTTCTGTTTCAAACTGTGTAATTCTAGAAAACAATGATAAAATAGAAATAGAAATTCAAAAACTTCGATGGCGTGTTCCTCATATAAAAGTTGCTGACCGCTATAAATTAATATTACTCAAACATTTAGAGAAAGATCGTCCTATCCAGCTACCGTTTAGAAATTGGGATCTATATGAATATCCAGTATTACCAAAAACTACCAAGCATTCATGGTCAGTTAAAACTGCTTCTCAATTAGAAAAACCAAGATATGTTATTTTTGGCTTACAGACTAATAGAAATCATAATAGTGCTAAGAGTTCATCAATATTTGATCATTGTAAAGTTACCAATCTTAGGTTGTTTTTAAATTCACAATATTTTCCATATGAATCACTTAATCTTAATTTTGAAGAGGGTAAATACAGTATATTATACGACATGTACGCTAACTTTCGTCAGTCGTATTACAGCGCTAGTGTTGAACCGATGCTTAATTTGACTCAGTTTAAGGAAAAAGCTCCGTTGTTCGTAATTGATTGCTCAAGGCAAAACGACTCTCTTAAAACTGGACCTGTTGATGTTCGAATAGAAATTGAATGTTCGGAACAAGTACCAGATAACACAACTGCCTATTGTCTTATAATAAATGATCGGCTGTTCGAATACAAACCCCTCAGCAGCATTGTCAGAAAACTATCATGAATGTAATCTTGGATGTACAAGGATTCAAGGACGAGCAAAACCAGTTCATTCCAAAGGAAATAGCGCTCCTTTGGAACAAAAGTGTAATAGTTCTGTTGATAAAACCACCATATCCGTTTTATGAATTAACAAAAAAAGAACGCTTGCAAGTAGCATGGATAGAGAAAAATAGATCGATTTATTGGAATGAAGGATTTACACCTTACTTTAATTATAAAAAATATATAGATAACTTTTTAAAAAATAAATGTATTTTCACTAAAGGCCGTGAAAAAGTGTCATGGATAAAAAAATGTTTGGGAACAACACAGTATATAATTTAGAAGACAGAAATTGCCCTAGTTTTGTTTCACTCTATGATAAATATTCAAGTTCCCCAGATATTATAAGTTGTTTATATCATAATAATATATGCTGCTTTAAAAAATGTATTCTGTTTAGATAAATGGTGTACAGAAAATCATATTTTAACTACTGTATGTAAATAAATTTAAGTAACAATAAATATTGTATTTAATAACTACTTGTTTCATTTCCTCGCGCTTATTAAAGTTGTTATCACTTCAAATTAATGAACGTCAGACTAATTGATAATTAATAGTGAGATATTTAACATAGATACTTTATCATCTGATTGTCCCTAATCTGACATGTTCTTTTAATAAACAAAAAAGTTAAACATTTCAGTAGCAAATTATAGGTAGGTACCAACTGTTTAAGTTTATTCTGGGTTCATTAAATGAACAGTGAACATTAATTGTAAATGAATGCCGATGTTGGTAAGCATATATGAACAGTTTGGCTTTTCTCTAGTGATGATCTGATGTATAGAGTAAATAAGTGGTATACGATTCTTTTTACTAAATAGATGCATCACAATCAGATAGGTCGATGGTAGTAAACAGGTTGAATAAAATAGATTGTCCCTGATCTGAACTGATCTGATTATAATAATCTGATTGTCTCTGATCTGAACTGATCTGATAATAAACAAAAAATGAAACATTACAGTAGTAAATTATAGGTACTGTCTTTTCTTTTGGGTTATTGATAAGATGAATAGTGAAAATTAATTGTAAATGTAGGTATGTTCAATAACTGCTTAGATGAATAGTCATCATTTCATTGGTATAATTGGTGGTTCCAGATTAATAGATCATCTATTCTGAATAGATGATCTATTAATCTGGAATCACCAATTATACCCTACTAACTGTCAGAACGAACATTAACAAAAAAGAAATTGCCAAATGGTCAGCGTGTAAGATTTTATGAGCTTAGCCAACACATTTGCGATTGCATTTTCATATCAATAAAAGATTTAAAGGACCATTATAATAGGCCGGGAGCCGTAATTGACTGGAATTCGCCATATGCTAATCACAATATTATTTTAATAATAGTACTAAGTTATAGGAAAAATAGCTCTTTAAACGTATTACGAAAAAATGTAAAAAATTCAAAAATATTTTACCATCAATCGTATCGTGGGAAAGTCAAATAATGCCACGATATGCTCATACTGTTAAAATCGCCGTTTTTGAAAAAAATAAATCACGTAATATCTTCTACATCCCTTTTTAAGGGGGGAAAGCGCTGACCACCGGCACCATGACGTTCCGCGCTGGCAAGACACGCACGTGTTAGGGCTCTCAGGTCAAGAGGACCGGCCTACCACAATACCCAATCCGAGTTCTCTGGGCCCATACGGCACATGCGGGTTGCGCTCTTCGCGATTTCGACCGCCATGTGGTCCCTCGGAATTACTCACCCCCTTTTTATATATAAGAGAAAAAAATGCTATCCATCTGTGCGACAAAATCGTGGTAATCACTAAATATTATGAAGTTTAATTGTGCATATCTATACTTAAATTATGGAGGAGTGAGTGTCGATTGCACGGTTATAGGATAGGAGACATGTTTGCCGCCGACCCCAAATAGGACGAATAGAAAGAGTTTCCTATTAATTATACCACACCGAAATTTCTTAAATATTTTACTAACCATTTTCGTCGTCAATGTCTAGAGGTGAGTAATCATTGTATCTGGTCTGTTCCTGTTGCGGTAATTCCACGCGGCAAGGTCCCTTGCTGGCTACCGGCAACTCGCATCAACGCCAAACGACAAGCGGCCCAGCGGCCAGTGAAGTATTTAACTGATTCAGAACAGATACTTTCGATTAGAAAGAAGCTTTTTGTTAGCCATTCCATTCAAAACGTGTTTTTTTTCTAATTATATTGCCTTAGATCTCAGTATTGGTAGTGCAATGAATTACTCACCGTACATGAAGTTTATAAATGTTACCACGAACACTGACTTTTCTAATACATTCTGACCTTTTTTGGCGGGGAAACGCCTTATGCAAATGTGCCGGGAACTGCAAGGCACGGCCGTATTGGGCCTCCGTCTGAGAGGACCGATCTACTCACTAAACTCCCGGAGTCTTGACATAACCCAAATATGCCCAGGACCGCTTTCGTGACTCACTGTGTCAATGGGGGAGATTGTCCGAGAAATATGGATAATGCCCCAATTACGTTTTTTTTTTTTTGTTTTTTTTTATAGCAATAGGGCAGCAAACGAACAAGACGGATCACCTGAATGTAAGCGATAACCGTTGCCCAGATGGAACTGCCATACCAGAGAGTCCAACAGATTGCGTTGCCGCCTTTTAAAAGGAATAGGGGATAAGGGGAATAGAGGGAATAGGGGGGTTGTAAACGTAACCCTCACTATCGGCGAAACCACTGCGCAAGCGCATTTTACGCCGGTTTTCTGTGAGGCCTGGTTACTCCGTCGAGCGCGGCCAATTCGTGCCGAAGCATGCTCTTCCACCGGGTAAAAGCGGCTTGAACCTACCATAAAATATTCAGGACTAAACACTGCGATAAATATAAGCATTTATATCCTATATAAACTGATTTAAATATGTATCTTTTAAGTTTAATAAAATAAATTTATATTAAAAAAGGAGAACTTTATTTAACACGAATACATCATATGTCAAATCATAAAAGTCTACTGCTTTGACTGTCTGACCACTGACTGCGGTCTAGTCCATCCATTATTACATAAAAGTTTGAAAAGAATTCCACACATGCGTAGTATGCTGCGCATGTAATTAGATGACAACACTAAAGAAAAAAGAATAGTGAAAACCGCATGTACAACCATAAATATAATAAGTAAGATTACATATTACATTGGCCAATGACTGCCTTAGATGCATAAAGTTTTCAAACACAAACAACGTTTATAATAGTTTTCTTGCATAAAGGTAAGAACCACGCCAAGGCCCTTTTAGCCAACGTCCGTCGCGTGGAAAAACTTTTTTCTAAACACCTAGATACTAATTTCGATTAGTTTCCTGACGTCTTGGCAGGATTTTTTTATAACAAACTGTGTCATTATAAGATTTAGTCACTTCCTATTCAATGACACACGTAAGAAAAGAGCTGTGCGGGACCTCACTTTATCTATTAATTATAAGCGAAAGTTTTAAGCTATGGATTTTGTTACCTTTCACGTAAAATACTGAATGGATTGAATAAAAACTTTACACAATATAGCTAAAGACTCAGAATAAACACATAGTCTAACAATTTTGAGTTCTATTAGGTCGTAAAAAAAAAAATTTCTGCTTCTACATGCAAACGCTGACTGAATCGTAAACAAAATAGATCAAAACATTTACGTCATATGTTATTTACGCTATGATGTACAATTAAAAGGTCAACAAAAAAGTTCCAGTGATTTAATACATGTTTATCTCTAGGAACCCACAAAAGGAAAAACTATCGTTAATGTAGTTTATAGAGCACTATTGCAGTAGCTACCTATAGGCCATATTATGACTCTTGCAGGCTTTAGTTACGCGGAATTCTAATTATAGCTAATAGCTAGACGGACTAACCTGAAGTCCACCGCGAACGAAACGCGGGCAAAAGCGAGTAAGACCATAAATGCCTAAAAGAGATCTGAGATTCAGGAAACGAGATCGTTAATTTATTTTTTCTATTCACACAACACCATTCTAGCCAACCCAAAAAAGGTAATTCAGTAAGCCTTTGCCTAGATAACGGAAAGACATACCATAATACATATTTATAGAAATAAATTAACAAAATGATAAGTACAAGGTCGATTCATCACCATAAAATCTACTCCACTGGGATTCGAATAAGACTTAGCCGTTATATACACCGACTAAGGGTGTCGTCAATTGTTATTATTCTAAAAAAGTTTAAAGATGCTTGGGTGGTTTAGCATGTGAACGGATGGATTGAAGAGCTGACCAAAATGAATTTAGATTAGTCTGGAGGAGTGGTGATACGGAGCGAGGAAGACCTTAGGCGAACATATCTAACAAAAGAGTGAAAGCGTCCTCAAAAGGCAGGTCAGAAATACCGCAATCGTCGAGCATGTATGAGGAATGTATGAAAGTAGATGAAGCGAAAGAGATATGTAAAGACGAGCAAGTGAAAGAGTAATCTTGTGCCTACCCCATGGAAAAGGCGAAGTGTTATGTTTATGGTAAGTTATAGGATAACAAGGTCTTATTTATATAAACGTCTGTATCAGTACCGTTATGTCACCGTTCAATCAAAAGCCGTGTGGGCGGGAAAACAACCAGGCTGCAGATAACTGCGGTCGGTTGTTCTGTAAGTAAAGCTACCGAAAACAGTAGTACATGCTATGAACATGTAACTTCATAGCTGTAACATATTGTTCTATAGTTACTAGCGGACCCGACAGACTTCGTCCTGTAAAAAGATTGCAAAGTGGCAGTTTTTTGTTTCCACTTCGAAATACATAATGATGACATAAAATTTGTTGTACAGAACTACACGTCACTTTGTCTTGTCTTCGATTGGTTTTGCCAAAGCGTTAAAATTGGTTTAAGTTATAATACAAATGTTTGTATATAGATATATGAAAGATGTTGATTTACACTTATCAAGAATTGTTTAAAATTTTCTCTACGTACAACCTTCTGGACTTTTAAACGAATAATTCAAGCCCTAAATTAGCCAAATTGGTCCAGGCGGTTGAGTTATCACTACCAACACATTTTGGATTCATTTTATATAAAATTATATTGAATCTACAGGCGGGTAAGTCTATCTACACAACTGGTAATTGATACAATATTAGAATCATAATTCTTCAAGCTTTTGGTCAATAAATTCCACAAACAAGACATTTTTTTCAATAATATTAGTAAGCTAATGATAGTTTATAAGGCATCATATAGAGTGAAATCAGATAAGAAATTTAAAATATGACTTAATGTTTATTGACCACACAAAACCTGACCATTCTTGATGAAGTTCATACAATGATTAAGGATTTTGGTTTTCTACATTCGATTCGGACGATTACACCATAAATTGAAAACCAAATGGTAATAATTAGATTATGAAATGTGGTTCAGAATCGCAAACTAATCAATTATGTCAATGTTTGATATGAATGCCTCCGCGAACAAAGGGCATCGGCGCAAAGTCTTGCACAAT